>VWZP01010183.1:52532-98943 GCA_013396995.1 Dicaeum eximium
GGGGGTCGGTGGTGCCCCCGGGGCTCTGACCCCCGCCCCGGGACAGTGGGACCCCGCCGGGCCGGTCTGTGCCGCACCCCCCGCGCCCCCGCCGCTCTTCTCCCCATCCCCCGCTCCCCACCGATCCGGGATGTCTTCCCCCGCTCCGCACCGGCTCCCGGCGCTGCCTTCCCTGCGCCGCCCCCGCCGCCCGCCATCCCCCGTGGCCGGCGGAGGGCGAGGCCGGGACCCCCGGCTCCTCCACCTGCAGAGCCGGCGGGCGCCCAGCCCGGGCAGCTCCCGGCTGCTGCGCGGGTGGGTTTGGCCGTCCGAAGTGTCACCGGGAATCGTGGGGGCTCCCTGCCCGCCCCCCCGCGGGGTGGTGGGAAACGATGCGGTATCTCGGTGTCCTTTGTGCTGGGAACAATGCGCCCGCAGACCCGCACCTCACAGAGGAGCTGCTGGCGGCCTCGGAGCCCGCCGGGGCTCGGGGGGCTGCGGGAGCTCGGGGGGTGAGGCCGAGCCCCGCGGGAACGGGTGACACCCCCCTGTGTCACCCTGGTCTTTGTGAGCGCCGTGCCCGGCCCGGCCCGGGGCTCTGCCGCTCCCTGCCCCTCGGGACGGAGGAGTCCCCGGGAAAGAGGAGATCGAACCCCACGGAGCGGCACCGCGGGACCCTGCCCGGCCCGGAGCCTGTGGCGGCCGGAGCCGCCGTCCCGCGGGGAAGGGACCGTGCCCTTGCCCGTGCCGGGGCAGCCGCATCTGCCGGGCCCGCGGTGATCGGAGCCCGTGGGAGCCCGGCCCCGCAGCCCATCCCGCCCGGGCGGACACGCCGTGCCTCCCCCCGCTCCGAGCCCTGGGCACGGGGGCTGCTGGCTGCGGGGACCGTGCCGGGACTCGCAGGGCACTGCCCGCGCCCTGCCTGCTCGGAGCGGGAGCACAAAAGATGCCGCTGGTGCAGTGATGGAGGGAGAGCGGGTGGGTGTGGGGCTGTGTGTGCGTGTGCTCGCGGATGTGCAGGGCTGTGTGCGTGTGCACGCGTGTGTGTGCACCGCGACACCTCCCGGCTCCCCCTGCCCCTCCGTCCTGCTCGCCCGCGGAGCGGCCGGAGGGGATTTTTTTTTGCCATTCTCCTCTCGAGAAGCCGAGGGTCGAGGCCAGGCTGTGGCTGTGAAGGATGGGGGAGCTGCAGGAGTGAGCGCAGCCCCTGCTGGGGTGGCTGCACGGGGGCAGGGAGGGCTGTGCCAAGATACAGTGTCTGTGCCAGGACACTGACCCCTGGAACCGAGTTAATGCCGACCGTGGGGGTGGAGATTTCCTCCTGGCCAGACCCTTCCCGTCTCCATCCTGCATTTCTCTCGAGATGATGCCTTTCAACATCATCCTGGAGATGGGGAGGGTGCCCCGCGGCATGGTGGCTGTGGAGCCCTTTCTGCTGGGCTCTCCTGATCCCTCAGGTCCCTTCCAGCAGTGGGGTCCAGGGCTGGCTGGTGCTTGGGTAGGGGACAGCAGCGGGGAGGCGACTGGGGTTTGCAGCATTGCAGTGGGGCTGGAGCAGTCACGGTGAGGGTCCAGGGAGGGGGGAGAGGTCCAACCCTCTTGCACCCCTTCCTTGAGGGAGTGAGCCGATATCCCACTCGGTGCAGCTGGTGAGAGCTGGGCAGATGGAGGGATGTGGTGCTGGAGGTGAGTCGGGAGGACAAAGGAGCAGGGCTGGGAGCGAGGAGGCTGCAAAACAAAGCCGTCAGGTTGTGACGCCGTGCAGGAAGGTGGCTCTGATGCAGAGCTGAGTGTGCAAGGGCTGAACTGCTCTCCCTGCAGACCACCCACCTTTTCTGCCACAGCAGCCCCGGGGGGCTGGGGCTGGGTCCCCTCCTGTCCTGGACTTGGAGCAGAGCGAGGTTTTCCTTTGTCAGTGCTGGTGACACCCTGCTGGTGGAGCAGCCGGGCTGCAGGATTCTCTAAGACCCTTGAAGTAAACCTGCCCCAGATCCCACCTCTCCCAGCCATCGGAGCACAGAGGAGATTGAGTGTTTCTGGGATGCAGCAGGACATGGATCAAAGCTCCCCTTTTGTCCCTTGATAATAACTTGAATGGGCCAGCTGTGCTGTTTCTTTGGGGTCTCTGTGTCTTTCTTTGGGGTCTCTGTGTCTGTGCTGCTGGTGGGAGGGAGGGAGGGAGGGAGGACCTGGGGAAGGGCCAAGGGCACTGGGAAGTGATGGAACTCACTGCTGTGTACTAGGGTCAAACAGCTGAGGATGATCCAGCTGATGTCAAGAGGTGCCACAACCATCAGGACCCATCTCTGTGGTCCCACAGAGCCACTGGGGTGGGAGGAGTAGGGACAGTTGAACAGAGATGCTGGATCTCTGCATCCCAGTTCCTGCTGATTGTCTTGGTCCGGCAGGAGAAGGGAGGAGAGATGCCTTGAGTGGTGTTTCACTGTCAGCCTCACAGGCTCCCATCTTCTCCTCTAGACCCTCGTCTGCCCCATCTGCACTGGGCTCCAAAGAACCTGGGTGCTGAGCCGCCAGTTGTAGTGCAGGGACATTATTTAGGCTTTCCACGTGCTGAAGGGAAATGGCTGTACCTGCGGCAGCGCTGCTGTCAGCACAAGGAAATGCTGCAGGCCCAGCAGCTCCTCTGGCCCGGGGGCTGATCTGTTCCTGTACCTTGTACCTGCAGGGGCAGGGCTGGATCCTGCCCCGGCCCTCGCCCTCCCTGCCAGCAGGGTCTGCCTTCCTTCGCTTGCCCCTTAGCCTGGAGTGTCACTTGTGTCCCCTGGGCGGGGAGAGCCGGCAGGGCGAGCTGTGGCGGCAGTCAGGCCGTGCCCTCCCTGCCTGGGCAGTGTCTCAGCAGGAAGCTGCCTGCTGCTGATGGTGCTGAGCCGGGCCTGGGGCCAGTCCTGCTCCCACAGCAGCCGCTGCTTCCTTCTTGTAGGTGACCTTCAAAGGGGAGCTGCAGCTCCCCACTCCTGCCCTCTGTCTGGGAGCACGGCCTTGATTTGAGGCTTGGGACAGAAATTTGAGGCTTGTGCCTTGAGGCTCAGCAGCCCCTCTCCCACAGCCCCCTCCAAGATGGGAGGCAGGTGCTGCCAGCTCCTGCAGCCACCCCGAGCCAGGGAGTGGGACTCGCTGTGCTGTGCAGGATGCAGAGCTCAGCCCAGCAGTTCTGCAGTGTCAGGAAGGGCTGATGGCATATATTGACCCCCGAAGCCATTAAGCTCCTTGGCTGGAGGCCTGAGTGGCCTGGCTGGCTGCAGAGCTGCTCCCTGAGGGCACCTCCAGACTGGCTGGCTTGTTTGAGAGACAGTGGCATCCCCTGTGCCAGAGCTGCCCATGGCACTGAGCATGCCTGGCCTGCTGAGGAGACGCAGGAAACGGAGCTTGTGAAATTGGGGAAGGAAGTTGAGTCGTATTTCAAGTTTATTTAAACTCTGCAACCTCCAGTGCTCTGCTGCTCTCACGGACGCTCCTGCTGCGATGCTGTGTCCACACCAACAGCCCATTGCTGGCTGGTGGCTTGGGGAGGGACTCCAGCTCCTCCTCAGAGTCCCCCTCCCCTCATCCTCATGCACCCTTGGGGGTGCTCTGGCCAAGTGACTGAGCTGGCAAAGGCCTGGTGGTGGGCTCAGCTGGGCTCCTGCCCTGCCAGGGCATCTCTGCTGCCACATGGCTGGGGCTCTCTGCTGCTGGGGTGCTTTCTGTGACTCCAAAGAGTCTGGTACCAGCTGGGTCAGTCACCAAGGAAGTGAAGTTGTAGCCCTTCCACATCAGCTCTTCTGGGATGGATTTGGGTCCAGCTGGAAAGGTGGTGTGAACCCAATTTGTGCCACTGTCTGTGCTGCCCGAGGGCTCCAGTGAGGAGAGGGAAGGTGCAGTCCTGGTACCTGCTGCCCACCATCCCCAGCTCCTGCTGGGGCTTGGAGCCCTTTGGTGTGGTCCTGGGGGGGCACTGGCTCCTGCCAGCTTTGGCTAGTGCTGGCCTGGCTTTGCTCAGCTGATGCAGGGCTGTGCGGGGAGAGATAAGGCAATCAATTCCACCCCAAGGCATGGGTTGTGACTGTCTCCTGGAGGGGGAGGGGAAGGGGGGAGGGGAGCAGCCCATCCTGGTGTTGGGCACAGCCCTAGGGTGCTCTGTCTGCCATCTGCAGGGTCGGGAGCAGCCCTGATCCCCTGAAGGAAACATCTCGGGAGTCTGCTATATCCTCAGGATGCTGGGCTGGCAAACCACTGCCGTGGGCACCCCAGCCCCTTTCTCTCCACCCTTTGCACCAACTGAGGGCAGTTCAGCCATGGCAGAGGGCCCCTGCCCCGTCCTGGGACTGTTTTTTTGCTGGGCTGAGCCCACCCAGACACTGCTGCCCTGCTTTGGCTCCGGGGCTTTGCAGCCTGCAGTGCTGGGGCTCTGTGTGCTCCAGAGGGACACAGGGGCTCCCCGGCCTGGGGGAGGTGTTGGGGACCCCCTGGGCTCTGGGGCAGTGCTGAGCCCAGGTGTGTGCATGCAGGGCCCCCTGTGCCTGCCTTCAGTCAGGCACTCAGTAGCTTTTTCAGCGGAAATGTTCAAAAGGGGATGCAGAGGGTGCGCGGGGGGAGCGGCTGCACCCTGCGCTCCCAGCGGATGTGCAGCGCCCACAGCAGAGCGGCTTGAGAAGGGTTTGGTGGATGTGCAGTGCCCAGAGCAGAGCAGGGTTTGGTGGATGTGCAGCGCCCAGAGCAGAGCAGCTTGAGCAGGGTTTGGTGGATGTGCAGCGCCCACAGCAGAGCAGCTTGAGCAGGGTTTGGTGNGTGCCCAGAGCAGAGCGGCTTGAGCATGGTTTGGTGGATGTGCCAGTGCCCAGAGCAGAGCGGCTTGAGCAGGGTTTGGTGCCTGCACACAGCACCCATGGGCAGCGGATTCAGCTGAACACCGTGGGGCTCAGGAGCTTGGGAGGCCCGGGCCTCCCAAGGATCAGGCAGAGGACAGAGCCAGCTGCTGCCTCAGCAGTGAAATTGGAGGCAGGAGAAAATTGCAGATGAAGCCCCAAACAAAGCTGTCAGAAACATGGCTCCTGGCCCCAGGGGAGGGAAGGTGATATCCTCTGTGAGCCCAATGTGAATCACAGAGCCAGCCCTGGCCAGTGGCTGTACTGCTGCTCCTGCTGGGGGTGGGGGGCTGGCCCCGGTGGTCCCACAGGGCTATTTCCTGCTGGAGGCTGTCAAAACACCCGATGCCACTGGTTAAACAGCCGGCAGATTTGGGATGTGGAGGATTGTGAGGGCGGCTGCCGCTGGGATCTGCTGCAGGGGGTTCCCCTGCACCCAGCTCGGTGCCTGATGGGTTTTACTTTGGCTTGGTGGAAGGGACAGTGACTGGCATCTGCCCGCCACCCCCTCCCTCTCTGGGCAGAGCAGGAGCCAGCCCAGTGCTGCCCTGGGATGTGCTTGTGTCCCCCGGCTCTGCAGTGCTGGGGGGTGGGGGCTGCCTACCTGCCTCGGATCTGCCCCTCTGCCCTTTCCATAGGGATGCCACACAGGCATTACCCCATTTCCAGGGAGGCTTCAGAGCTGAGCCCGAGCACTTGGGGATCCCAGTGCAATCCCCTTCTCTGCTCTGCAGCTCCTTGGAGCCGGACATGGGTGGGAAAGATGTCTTGTCACAGCCTGCTGTAGTGGAGCCTGGTGCCAAGCTCCCCTGTCCTGTGCCCAGCTGCCCGTGGGGCTGTGACACCTCCCTGCCCGCTGCCCATGCCCACTTGGGGCTGTGACCCCTCCCTGCCCGCTGTCCATGCCCACTCTGGGGCTGTGACACCTCCCTGCCCCCTGCCCATGCCCACTCTGGGGCTGTGACACCTCCCTGCCCCCTGCCCATGCCCACTCTGGGGCTGTGACGCCTCCCTGCCCCATGCCCATGCCCACTTGGGGCTGTGACACCTCCCTGCCCGCTGCCCATGCCCACTCTGGGGCTGTGACACCTCCCTGCCCCCTGCCCATGCCCACTTTGGCAGAGTGAGATGTTTCCATCCCTGCTCTGCTCTGGGCTGCTGGCTGATGCTGGCAGGGACCTGAACTCCTGCTCCTCCTCTTCCCCGTGCCTTCAAGCACTGAGTTTCCTGGCTCAGTGTTGCATGGCTGGAAAGCACAAGGCAGCCCCTCCAGCTGGGGGAGAGGGAGGGTCTCTTGGTCCATGGTGCTGTGGTCTCTGTCCATCCATTATTTCAGGTTGCACTGCCTGAGGGGGACATTAGGTCAAAACGTTCCCTGCTCCTTGCCCAGGTGAGGGACTGGGTTTGCTCCTGGGTACTTCAGAGCATCCCCCATCCTGCTGGCCATTTATTTGTATTTGGGGAGGGGCCAGAGAGGCACCTTTGCACCACCTGCTCCCATGTCTTGTGGGCCAGTTTGCTCTGGTATTCATGGTGGGCTCTGGGGCTGCAGAATCTTCTGCCAGGCTCAGGTTGTTGCTTCCCCAGTGGCAATTGGAGTGCACTGGGAAGCTGCCAGCACGCTGGCTCCAGGGAAGCCTTACCTCCAGTATGGGCACACCATGGTGCTGCTGGGGTGGAAATGGGACATGGGAACCTTGCAGAGGCACCTGGGAAAGGGAGAGATCCTGTGGGTGTGATTCTCTGAACTGGGAGGAAATGGGAGCCTCAGTAGTGGGGTGCAGATTGGCTGGAGAAGTGTGTCCATCTGTCCCCACCAGAGCTGGGGATTCCTGTGCTCGCAGGATCAGGCTGATGGCCTGTCAGGCCCAGGGTCTGCTGGTGAACGATGGTTTCCTTTAACTCCCTATGAATTGCCATCCTGCTGCTGAGCCAGTGTTTTTGGGGCTGTTCCTGCATGGCTGGGGGGGAGTTGGGGCACTTCTGGGGCATGTGTCACATCAATTGTGCTGCCACGTGTGTTTCCCACCCTACCTGGGGCTTTTTGACACTGCACCCCTTTACAGGTGACTGTCCTGGGTCTGCTGTTTGCAAACATCCTGGTGGTGCTCCCCTTGGGCTGATCCCAGGTGGAGCTGAAGGCCAGTCACTTACAGGGGGAAGGTGGGGTCCAGGAGATCCCAAACTGGGCTGGTTCCTGCTCCCCTCTGGGCTGAGGAGAGCACGGTCCCCTGCATCCCTGGGCCCTGCTGTGCCCTGCTGCTGCCAGGGGCGGGTGTCCCTGGTGCTGGCCTGTGCAGGCAGCAGTCCCTCACCCCTGATGGGCTCAGCACGGAGCAGATGGTGCAGCAAACAGCCTCGTGCTCCTGCCAGAGCTAATGAGCAGCACATGGTGCCTGCCACGGCCTGATTTAAAGGTTTCCCTAAGCCTGGGAAAGTCTGGAGTGGTGGGATTAGGGGGAGCCCAGGGGGCTCTGGGTGCGAGGCAGGCTTGCTCTGCAGAGGAGCAGGCTGGCTGGTATTGGGGTGGGTTTCCTTGGGGGATGGATGTAGAGGCATGTCCCCCCTTCGGGCTGTGCCCAGTGGGACTCTTGGTGCAGCTCAGCTCTGTGGGGTGTCCCCAGGCTGCCCAGGAGCTGTGTCCTGTCCCAGTGCTGATCCAGTTGTGCTGGCTGTGGCAGCTGCTGCCTTGGCAGGGTTTGACTGGGGCACAGAGGCACGGGGGGCTCTGTGTTGTGCTTGCTTCTGCTGGGAGGTGCCTGGCTATATCTCTTAATTGGACTGTTTGCTGACCAGACCTGGCAGTCTCTGGGGAGCCCGATTCAATTTTCTCTGATTGCTGAGCCACTTCCCTGCCGTGGTAATTAAATGCTGAACTTTGTCTTGGTTTGTGTCCAATATAACCTGTGTGCAGAGAGGCAGCGCTTGGCAGCTGGCCCTCTCCCAGATCCCCATGCTCAGGGAGAATGGGGCTGGGAGATCCTTTCCCAGGCAAGGGGGCAAACTCTCCCATGGGATCTGGGCCTGGGCAGCCACTGGGGAGGGGGGGCAGCCCCATCCATGCTTGAGGTGCTGGCCTGGAGATGTGGGAGAACCTGGGGCACTTTGTTTGATCCTAGCCTGGGGAGTGCCTCGGCCAAGCCAAGCACCCCACACAGCCCCTCACCTGCTGGGTCTGTGTGCCTGGGCTGGCCTTGACCCTGAGATGTCCTGGGAGAGCTGCTCCTCCTGGCTGACCTGGGCTGCTGGGTGGGGTTACAGGGCAGCAGCACAGCATGGACAGCAGGTTGGGGTGGGGAGCAGAGAGGACAGGGAGGCTGGCAGGGGCTGTGAGCAGGCCTGGGCTGCTGGGCAGGTATCCTGCAGCTCTGATGCTGGGGAGGCTGGAGGGGCTGGTGACACAGGGAGCAGAGATGGGAGCAGGGCAAGCATAGGGGATGTGGGGATGGGAGTTGGGTGAATGCAAGGTCATGTGGGGAGAGGAAATGGGGTGAATGCAGATGATGTGGGGAGTGGGGTGAGCACAGGTGATGTGGGAACAGAGACAGGAGCAGAATGAGTGTGGGCAATGTGGGGCGAAGAGCCAGGTGCTGTCTGGGCTTGCCCAGCCCACCTGTCCTGACAGGCTCCCAGAGCTGGGCTGTGCCCGTGGGGGGGTCTGCCAGCTCCAGCTCTGCCAGCCCACAGTGGCTGATGCCTGTGCCTCAGCAGCACTGCAGTGGGCAGCCTTGCCCCTCTGCAGACAAGGTGGACAAGAGGTAGTGGCTATGAACATCTGGGGCCTGGCACAGAGAGGGAAAACCCCACAGAGCTCTTTCACCCATCACTCTCCAGCTCTCTGGCTCTGCTCTCTGGGCAACCAGCCCTTCCTGGCTGGGCAGCCTCCCTGTGAGGAAAGAGGAACAGCTCTTTGTAGGGACTGCAGGCAGCTTGCAGAGAGGTCTTGGGGGGATGGGAGCTCTTTGTAACCCCCCCAATCTCTGAGCAGCTGCCCTACAGCCCCCTGACAGTGCTGGGAAATGTTGGAGGGTGTGTGTGCTCAGGCTTCCTGGGAGGTGGAGCAGCCCCTGTGTGACAGGGATGATCCTGGGGAATGGATCTGGGTCCCTCTGCCCCTGCACCAGGGCAGCTGTGTCTCAGCAGGATGGTGTGGCCTGGTGTGTGCCCACAGGCACTTTGGTAGGGTGGGGCTGTTCTGGCTCTGGCTCTGTGCTGGGGGGCTGTGGGAAGGTGCTGCCGTAGCTGTGGCAATGTGCTGGGGGCTAAAAGATGCTCCGAGCCCCTTAGGGCTGCCGTGGTGCTGGGCTGGGAGACAGGAAGCCGAGACAGTTGGGAGGGGAGGACACGAACCCAGCAGTCCACATCAACCAAGCTGTGCCTTCCCGTGCAAGGGAAGCTTCCCTTCGGAGTACAGGAGGCTGGTGGTGCCACTGGTGTGTGCAGCCCTGACCTGGGGATGCTGGTTGTGCCCAGCCAACCCCATCCCCTTGCCTCTTGTAGGGCTTGAGGTGCTGGGATGGGGAGATCCCTCCCCGGGAGGCTGTGCCTGCTGGGATCAGGGACCCCCAGGCTGACCCACCTTGGCTCCCAGCCCCTCCTCCACTTGCCCAAGCCTGGCATAGGGCAGCAGTGCAGAACAGCTCACCCTTTGTGCCTGCCCAGGCTCCTCAGCTCCTGCCCCTCGGCTCGCAGCACCCGCTCCCCGCCCTCCTCCCAGATGCTCGGTCTCGGTGGCAGCTCAGCCATGGAGACAGCGCTTTCAGAGCCTGCCAGCCTGGCAGGGATGGCAAGGGGAGCAGTGGAGACGCTCCAGCCGAGGTCCCCTTTGTGTGTGTCCCCGTGTGGCTCGTGCTGATGGCTTTGGATGCTGATGCTGGATGAGGCTCCTGCTGGGACGCCCATCATCACCCCAGCGGGAGCTGCCGGTTGGGGAGGGATGTTCTGCACCCCTGCCTGCTCCTCTGTGTTCATCATCCACCTCCTGCCCGCTGTACTGGCTGCCCGGGAAGGTTTTCTTGGCAGGAGTGTTTGGCTGGGACCGTGCAGCTCTGTCCTGGCTCTCCATTCCTTGTCACCATCCCTTCGCAGGGAGCTGAGGGGTGCTGGTGGTTGCTGTGCCCGTGGTCCTGGTGGCTTTCTGCTTCCTGGGGTGCTGCCTGTGCTGAGGCTGGTGTATTCATATGGGCAGGAGGGAGATGAGCACTGAGCAAGCTGCTGGCCTCAGGACAGGCTGTGTCCTCCTCATGCCAGCTTTGGGCAGAGATGGTCACCAGTGCCAGTGTGGGGCTGGCTGGGTGCACACTGCTCAGGGGAGCTGGGGCTTGGGTCACTCATGCCAAGCTGGAGGGTGGAAGGCAGCACCCTGCTGGTGAACTGCTGGTTAATTTGGTTTGCCACTTTACAGGTATGTGTCACATAAGCACAGCAGCCTGTGCCATGGGCTCTCAGGAGGGCAGCAAGGCTCTCGCTGGATGTCCCAGTCCTGTAGGCCAGGACACCCCAGTGCATTTGGCTCTGCTGTGGGTCCTGTTGGTTGGCACAAGCTGTCCTCAGGGCTGGTGGCTCATGACCAGGTGTGGAGCAGGTTGGCTGGCAGGTGAGGAAGCATCTCCATCGTTCACAGGTTTGACCCTGAGAGCATCACACCGAGTTCTTCTGGACCTATGAACAGACAGCGCGTGGCCAGGATCTCTTTTGGTAGTGGTAGGGACAAGGAGTGCCAGAACACACTCAGATGGTGACTTTATGGCCACCAAAGTTGCTCATCTCTGTTGGAGAACGTGGGAAGCTCAGGCAGAGGATGGCAAGCACTGTGACCTCTCGCAGCATTACAGCTGGGGCTGAGAACAAGGACAGGGGGAAAGCCCAGGCTGGTGCTGTAGGTGATTGTCACGTTTGCCTGGAAAGCTGCTGGCAGGAAAGGACCTGGGGGATGTCGGTCAGTGGCGGCTGACCATGAGCCCAGGTGTGCCCAGGTGGCCAAGAAGGCCAGTGGCACTTGGCTTGTACCAGCCATAGGACCGGGGCACTGCCCATCCCTCTGAGTTGGGCATTGCTGGGCCATCTCCAGTCCTGAGGAGCCCTCACAAGAAAGACACTGAGGGGCTGGAGCGTGTGCAGGGAAGGGAACGGAGCGGGGGAATGGTCTGGAACACCAGGAGCAGCTGGGGGAGCGGGAAAGGGGCTCAGCCGGGAGAAAAGGAGGCTCGGGGGGACCTTGTGGCTTTGCACAACTCCTGCCAGGAGGGGACAGCCGGAGGGGGGGGTCAGGCTCTGCTCCCAGGTGAAGTGACAGGACAAGAGGAAATGGCCTCAAGTGGTCCTGGGGAGGTTTAGGTTGGATATTAGGAAAAATTTCCTCCTTGCTAGGGTGGGCAGGCACAACTGCCCACGGCAGCGGTGGAGTCGCCGTTCCTGAGAGTGTTCAAAATATGTGTGGGTGTGGCACTTGGGGACGTGGTTTAGTGGTGAACATGGCAGAGCTGGGGGAGTGGTTGGGCTTGGTGATCTTAGAGGGTGATTTCAATGTAAACAATTCATGATTCTGTGTTTGGAGGAGGTGTCATGGTGCCTGAGCATGACTTGGAACTACATGTGAACACCTCCCTAACCCAGCTGGGGTCTCATGTTGTCCAGTTCCCAGCCTGGTGGGATTCTTGAGAGCAAAGGGGTGCAGCACTGGTGCAGGAGAGCTGGGCAGTTGGACACTGGGGAGCAGGAGGAGCAGCTGCACTGGCCTAGAGAAACCCTCTGAGATGTTTGCTGGTGGCTACATAAGACCCCCATGGTGCTTTGTGATGTCTCTGTGCTTTCCCACGTGTGTTTTGGCAGCTGGTGCCCCTCTTTGCCCTCTTGCTCCACTCATCCCACTCTCAGAGTGGAGTCTCTAGTATTTGTCCACCGGCTGGCAGCAGCTCCCAGGGACATCCCTGGGTGAGGTTTTGGCCAATTGCCTGAAGAGCAGGATCTTCCTGGGGGATTCCTGCATCTGCCGTGTCTCTCTAGGGCTGGGGAGATGGGACAGGATGGCATGGGGGGAGCACACTGGGGCTGGCACATGGCTCCTCCCCAGCCCCACAGGTCCCCCGGCTGGGAGAGCGAGGGTGGGCCGTGGCTCTCTTGGGTGCTTGGAGCTGGCTGGGCAGCGAGGTTTGGGGAATGGGAGTGGTGCAGATGTTGGTGTATGGACACTGGAACAGCCCAGCATGGCCAGGCTCAAAGTGGGTTCCTAAATGCCCTGTGAAAAATTCATGTGTGCACACCCCCCTAGCGCTGCTGCTCACGCTGTTGCAAACCCCCCTTGCAGGTGTTTAACCCCCTGGGGGGAGTGGAGAAACAGAAATGTTTTGCTGAAAGCCTGCTCTCGTTTTTCCTGAGAGGGAAAAAGATTCCCAAACGTATTGTGGCTCCAGTTCATTTGTCTGCCCATTCCCTGGGGCTGTAGTTGCTCTTCATGTCTAGGGTGGGGATGGGGGAAGCACATCATCTTGCTCCAAAAGTAATTAAAGTCAGGGATAATTTTTCTGCAGGAGGGTGGAACCCTGGGAAGGCGACAGGAACAAGTCTGGGACTGAGCGCGTCAGAATCTGCTTTTTATTGTGGCTGCTGAGCTAAATATATCCAGAGAGGCACAGAGCAGTTCCCATGCGTCTGCTGAGCGGGGTGAGGGGTGCAGGGGTGCTCTGTCCTGCCTGCCCTGCCAGGCTCACCCTGTGCCCCCAAGCACAGCCCAGGGTTTGGCCCTCCTGGGCTTTGCTCCTGGCTGGGTGAGGATCAGAGATTCATGGGTGAAGCTGTGTCAAGGCAGGTTTAGGTTGGATCCCAGAGAAAGGTTCTTACCCCAGAGGGTGCTGGCACTGCCCAGGGAATGGGCACGGCCCCGAGGCTGCCAGAGCTCCAGGAGAGTTTGGACAGCGCTCGCAGGGGTGCACAGGGAGGGATTGTTGGGGTGTCTGTGCAGGGCTGGGGTTGGACGGGATGATCCTGGTGAGTCCCTTCCAGCCCTGGAGATTCCTGATTCTGAGTCCCGATCCACACAGCGGCTGCTCAGGTCTCGATGTGGCTTGCCAGGGATGTGGTTTGAAGGAATTAATAGCTGTGTTTATGGAGCACCCGGGGACGGGAGCTGTGCAGTCATTAGCACTAATGAGAGCTATCTGCATGGCGCTTGGCTCCAAACTCCTTTCTCCATGAGTCCCCTGGGAGCCTCCAGCTTCCTGCAGCCGGTGCATCCACCACAGCCGGAGCTGTGCAGCCCGCAGAGGAGCAGTGTCTGTGCCGGTCCAGCCGCTCTACCCTCAAATTTCCAGGCAGGGATTGAGTGCAGTGGGTGGGATGTGATGGGTGGGTCAGGCTCCCTGCCCAAGCCAGGAGCCAGCGCAGCCTCACCTGTCCCAGTCCCATCGGCGAGGCCAGGGCTGGGGACAGTTTTTGGGCTGGGTGGTGGTTTGCTTCAAACGGTGAGGACTGTCTTGTCACGGTTTTGCATTTTGCATTTCAAGCCTTTGTAGCTGCAATTTGATGTGTCTGTGTCGGTAGTGAGTGGGGCTGTGCTGTGGCCTGGCTGCCCCAGTCCCTGCTGGGGCTGATCTGGTGCCATGGCCCCTGTCTGTGCCCAGCCCTGCCAGGGCCATCGGGGTGAAGGAGCCAGCACAGCGTGAGGGCTGCTGGCCGGGGCTGCTGGGCCAGGGGCAGCTCTGGGTGCGGGCTCTGTGCCCAGCCCTGCCTGTCACCTCATTCGTGAGGTGTCTGCTGGTGTGTCTGGGATGTCTCAGCCTCTGTTCTCAGCTACAGACAGGTCAGGGTTATGGCTGGCTGCTGGAGCTGAAGCATCCCCTCCCTGTATGCTCTGTGCCACAGACAGAGGTGCTGCCCATCCCCTGCCTGCATGAGCAACGTTTCCAGCAGGGCTTGTAGAATGTCCTGAGCTGGAAGGGACCCTCAAGGTTCACTGACTCCAGCTCCTGGTCCTGTGCTGGTCCACCCCAGCAATCCCACTCTGTGCCTGAGAATGTTGTCCAGGAGTTTTGGCAGCCTCGGGGCTGTGCCCATTCCCTGGGGAGCCTGGGCAGTGCCCAGCACCCTCTGGGAGAAGAAACTTTTTTTAATATCCAACCTAGCCCTCCCCTGGCACAGCTCCAGCCATTGCATTGGGTTCTGTCACTGGTCACAGAGAGCAGAGATCAGAGCTGCTCCTTGTGAGGAAGCTGCAGACCTCAATAAGATCTGACCTCAGGCTGCTTTCGTCCAGTCTGAACCAGCCAAGTGACCTCAACTGCTTCTCATGTGGTTTCTCAAGGCCCTCCACCATTCTTATGTCCCCCCTCTGGACACTCCCTAATACCTTTATGTCCTGCTTACACTGTGGTGCCCAAAACTGCACACAGCATTCAAGGTGAGGCTGCAGCAGTGCAGAGCAGTGGGGAACAGTCTTTTCCCTCTGGTTGTACTGGACTAGACACACTCTAGGATCACAGGATGGGCTGTGCTTGCATCCTCAGGACCAGACTGGTGTCCCCCAAGACAGTGCTGCCCTCAGTCTGCTTCTCTTCCCGTAGGATCCGTCCGCAGCTGCCCAAAGAGAAGATAGAGGGATGTCACATCTGTACCTCGGTGACACCTGGAGAGCCCCAGGTGCTGCTGGGGAAGGACAAGGCCTTCACCTATGACTTTGTCTTTGACCTGGACACGTGGCAGGAGCGGATCTACACAACATGTATGGGGAAGCTCATCGAGGGCTGCTTCGAGGGCTACAATGCCACTGTGCTGGCCTACGGGCAGGTACAGGCTCTGTCCTCAGCGTGGGCTCTCCAGGGATACCAGAGGGGGCATCTGTGGAAGTTAAGGAAGGTGGAGGGTGTGTGAGATCCTGGGTGTGGAGAGAACAGAATTGTCCCTGGCTGGGTGAGAGCTGGGGGCAGGGGTGGCCTTGGGTAGGAAGAGGGGGTGGCAGGGCTGGGAGTGTGGGAGCTGACGTGTTGCTGGGGGTCACAGTGGCTCAGCGAGGGTGTTTGCGGAGCCTGAAGTAGCAGAGGGAAAATGTGGGGTGCACTGGGCAGGGCTGAGCCTGGCAGGGCCCCTCCTGTCTCTGCACAGACGGGCGCAGGGAAGACCTACACCATGGGCACCGGCTTCGACATGAGCACCTCGGAGGAGGAGCAGGGCATCATCCCCAGGGCCATCAGCCACCTCTTCAGTGGCATCGAGGAGCGCAGGCGGGCGGCACAGAGCCAGGGCGTGGCAGCACCCGAGTTCAAAGTCAGCGCCCAGTTCTTGGAGGTGAGTGCTGGGAGGTCAGGGGGACCCTATGGCCCTGCCCTGTCCTTGCTCCTGTGCCCTGGGCTCCTCGAGGTGTCCTGAGTGGTTCCTGACAGCTGGACCCTGTGACAAGCGTGGGACTGGGGGTGTGTGCTGGTGCAGTGGGGACTCAAAGCACCTACGTGTTGTTGACCTCATGATGGCTAAAACTGGGTGGAGGGAGCTCCCACCATGGATAAGGGTCTTAAGGCTTGGTCCCCTGGGGATCCAGGGTCTCTGGGCTGTTTCACCCCTGTTTGAGGTCAAGGATAGCCTGCTGCCTTGGACCAGAGTTCCCAGTGAAACAAGAGGAGAAGAAAGTGCCACTCTTGGTGGGGAAAGGCTTGAGGAAGGACTGTGCTATTTTCCATGTCCTTGTTGCATCTCTGACCTTGGGAATGCATCCTCTCCTGCCTCTGTCCTGGCTTCTCCTATTCAAAAGCCTCTTCTATAAACTGCTTCATTCCTGGAGAATTTTTTTCTGGGAAGCCCATGGACTCAGTGTGTTGCCAGTATTTTTCCTGGGGGTTGCTCCTGGGCTGAAAGAGCAAAGAGGTGCAAGTGGGAACTGTTTTAAGGCCCCAGTGGGAAAGCACAGGGCGGTGCTGAGCAAAGCTGAGCTCCCAAGCAAGCTTCATCTGGTTGACGTTGTGACCTGGGATGCACCCAGAGGAGATGGGCAGGGAAGGGCCCTATGCTGTGATCTTGCCTCCTGGTGGCTTTGTTGGCCATCACATCTGGGTGTCTTCAAATGTTGATGGCTTGGAGAGGGCCCAAAGTCACTTCCTTGCTGGAGAAATCCTTCCCACTTATGTCTCCATCTGCAGAGCCCTTGTTAGCTCCTGTGGTGCTGTTGTGTTCTCCCATTCCCACCCTTGGCCTAACCAAGCTCTTGGTTGCCTGCCCAATTGTGCTCAGTTTGTGGGGCTTCTCTTCAGGGATCCTTTGTGCTGGGATGCAAATGGGGACAATTTCCTGCCTGTCCTGAAGTCCTGTGTGGCTAAAGCAGCACATGGCCACATCAGGCACTGGTCACCAACCCTGCTGTCCTGGCAGGGGCACAGGACTTGTCCCAGCTGATCCCTGTCTTGTGACTTTGCTCCTGTGAGCAGGTTTAAACCTTGGAGGAGCCTGGTGGCACGTGGGGCAGCCAGGGACAGATTAGTCTGATCCCTTCTGCTGGCCAGGAACCTGCAATCCTTGGGTGACCCAGTGGTCTGCACTGGGGTGTGGCTGCAAGAGGTGACATTGAATGGAGGTAGCAGGGGGACAGATGGGCAGGGGTGTCCCTCCACCCCAGGCTGAGGTGGGACACTGCAGAGTTAAGATATGGATGAGTCAGGTCTGGGGCAGCAGGGTTTTCCTGCTTGTTCAGCACTCCCCGGTCCCCCTTATCCCCTTTCCACCTGACAGAGATGACCTTGAGCTGTGCTGAGAGCGGGGTTTCATTGCTTGTGTGGCCAGGTGAGCCAGGAAGGTCAGGGGATGTCTGCTCAGTGGAGCTGCTTGTGTTCCAGCACCAGGAACTGGACAGGTTTGGGCAGCAGACACCAACCCAGGCTGCAGCTCAGAGCTTTGCAGGGCAAGTTCTAGAGCACCAGTCTGATGAGGAGTAGCTGAGGGAACTGGGGGTGCTCAGCTTGGAGAAGAGGAAGCTCAGGGGAGCCTTTCTCTCTACAACGTCCAGACAGGAGGGTGGGGCCAGATGGGGGTCGAGCTGTGCTCCCAGGGACAAGGAACAGGAAGAGAGGAAACAGCCTCAAGTTGTGTCAGTTGGGGCTTAGATTGGATATTAGGAAAATTTTCTTCCTTGATTGTGGTCTGGCATTGGCACAGGCTGCCCAGGGCAGCAGTGGAGTCACCATCCCTGGAAGTGGCCAGGAGATGTGTAGGTGTGGCATCTGGGGGACATGGTTTAGTGGTGAGCATGGCAGTGCCAGGGTAGATGGTTGGACTTGATTATCTTAGAGGGCTTTTCCAGTCTGAAGCATTCCATGATTCTGTGCATCTCCTCTCTGCATGCACATGCCTGTGCCTTCTCTCCGACACATGCACACACCGCAGCTCCCCTGCTCAGCCTTGCAGGCACAGGGCTGTGTGAGCACACAGAGCTATGGGAGCAGGGTGCCAGAGGGCAGCTCCTGCCAGTGCTGCACTGCCAGGCTTGAGCAGCCTCGTGCTTCCTCTGCTCACCCCCTGCCCACTGCTGCCCTGCTCAGCTCTACAACGAGGAGATCCTGGACCTGTTCGACAGCACGCGCGACCCCGATGCACGCCACCGCAAATCCAACATCAAAATCCACGAGGATGCCAGTGGGAGCATCTACACCACGGGGGTCACATCACGCCTCATCAGCTCACAGGATGAGGTGGGTGCAGGACAGGGCAGACACAGAGCAGGGGTGGCAGCTGGGTGCACTGGCCAGGGATCAGTGGCTATGTGAGGACAGCTTGGTGTGGGGAGATCTCTCCCAGGGTGGGAGTGCAGTCCTAGGGGCATTCTGGAAAAGGTCAGTGTGTCCACTGAGCTGCACAGGGTCTGTCCTGACTCCCTGGAAGGGTGCTTTAAGGTTTGCTTCCCTGTCTGGTGTCATTGTAGCTGATCCAGTGCCTAAAACAAGGAGCTCTTTCCCGCACCACTGCCAGCACCCAGATGAACGTGCAGAGCTCCCGATCCCATGCCATCTTCACTATTCACCTGTGCCAGACAAGACTGTGTTCCCGCCCAGAGCTGGTGAGATATGGTTCTGCCTCATGGCCAGGCTGTTCTTGGGTTCCATACCCAGGTGATGCATGAAGTTCCCTTGGGAAGGGGAGAGGGTTTGAAGTCTGGCAGAGAGGCAGGGATTTTTCTGTCTTCTTTCCAGTGATAGCCTGCGTTAGGATTTAATGGGAGCTGAGGGTGAGCTGATCCAAGGCAGGATGGCTCAGAGCAAGCTGCTCTTGGGATCCTGTCCCCTGGGATCTCTGGGATCCTGTCCCCTGGGATCTCTGGGGGGCTGGAAATGGAGGGTGAATGCTTAGACTCTCACTGATGTCTGAATGAAGGCAAGGGAGCCTCTGCCGGCTGCAGTCTGGGGTGGTGACCCCTCATGTGTCCCTGGCTGCAGGTGAATGGGGAGGTGAGCAGCCTTCTGGATGGATCCCAACCCGCTGCTGAGTACGAGACCTTGACAGCCAAGTTTCACTTTGTGGACCTGGCTGGCTCGGAGAGGCTGAAGCGGACGGGTGCCACTGGCGAGAGAGCCAAGGAAGGGATCTCCATCAACTGTGGGCTGGTACGGCACTGGGCTGCACTGGTGGGCAGGGCAGTGGCGAGGCAAGGCCTGCCAGGGAAAGCCTGTGACACCTGGGGGTCTTGCTTGGAGCTGCCCTGGGCTGTTGGGGTACGGCTGTCTTGGTTGGGGTTTGTGCTGCCTCTGCCTGCTGGCAAGAACACGCACAGTGCCAGAGTGAGAGCACAGCTCTGCTGCCAAAGGAGACTTGTGCTGTGGGGAGGGGTGCAGCTGGGCACAGGGGTGCAGGTCCCAAAAGGGTGGGATCTGCTAATCAGAGCTAAAAAACCCACTCTGGGGCTTGATGCTTCTTCTCAGTGCAGCATGGGAGAGAGGCACAGCCCAGGCTAAGGGAAGCCCCCTGCATGCCCCTAGTGCAACCCAACCCCAGGCCTGGTGTGCTGGCTACATGGCAGCTGTATCCTCAGCCAGGGCTGAATCTGGGGGGCTTCCCTTTTTGTTGGTAGCTGGCCTTGGGGAATGTCATCAGTGCCCTTGGAGACCAGAGCAAGAAAGTTGTGCACGTGCCCTACCGTGACTCCAAGCTCACCCGCCTGCTGCAGGATTCCCTCGGGGGCAACAGGTAAGGGGGTCCTGGGGGGGCTGAGCTTGGGGTGAGGGCTACAGGGGCTGAGGGGGCTCTGGAGCTATGTAGGAGCTATCTCAGGACTCCAGTGGCTGCGTGGTGAGGAGCAGATGCCTCCTTCCAGGCATGGCATGACACTGCAGATGTAAAGACTGTGGCTCCTCATCAGCCTCAGGTGCAATTAGCAGCTTTCAGAATCAGCTGAGTCAGAATCAGCTGATGCAAAACCTTTCTGACTCCTCACAGATCTGGGACTTGGCAAGTGATGGGGCCCAGCATGGGACTGAATTCCCTGCCTCTTTTCCAAAGAGGGAGGCATCGAGGAAGGGCTGCCTTTGCCCAGTGCTGTGTGACATGCTTGAGGGGTCTTGTGGGTGCTCTGGCTCTGGGAGGGATGAACCCAATTCATACCTTGTTTTACAACCCAGAAGGGCCCAGGATGGGCTTCATCCAGGATGGGTGTCTGGGAGCACGTGGTCTGTGCTGAGTCCTGGGTTTCCACCTGCTGGGTTGCTGAGCTGTGCCGGGACTGTGTTTCACCCTGCCCTTGTGTCCCCAAGCCAAACCATCATGATTGCCTGTGTGAGCCCCTCTGACCGGGATTTCATGGAGACCCTGAACACGCTCAAGTACGCGAACCGGGCCCGCAACATCAAGAACAAGGTGGTGGTGAACCAGGACAAGACGAGCCAGCAGATCAGCGCCCTGCGGGCTGAGATCGCCCGGCTGCAGATGGAGCTGATGGAGTACAAGGCAGTGAGTGTCCTGCTGTCACCCTGCCAGCAGGGAACCACAGCAGCCAGTTGTTCACTGCCCCCCAGTGGGATGGGGGAGAGAACTGGAAGAGTAACAGTGAGAAAACTCCTTGGTTTAGACACAGTTTAAGAAGTAAAGCAAACCAAGGAACTCATTCCCAATGTCCCATCACAGGGAGGTGTTCAGCCATCCCCAGCCCAGCAGAGCTCTGTCAAGTGTAAGAGTGACTTGGGACAACATTCCAGGCATCCCTTGTTTCTTCATCCTTCCCCCAGCTTTATATGCTGGTTTGGGATATCCCTGTAGTGGGTCATCCCACTAGCTATCCCAGTAGCTGTCCTGGATGTGTCCCCCCAGCTCCTTGTGAACCCCTGGCCCAACACTGGTGGGTCAGGGTGGGGGGCAGAACAGCTCCTGACTCAGCAGGAGCTAAATCACCTCTGTGGGATCAGTGCTGTTTTCAGCACAGATCCCAAACACAGCACCACACAAAAGCTACTGTGAGGAAAATGAACTCCACCAAAGGTAAACCCAGCTGATGGAGTGACCCTGGTGAGGAGGCAGAGACAGGTGCAGAAAGCCCCCTCCCTGTGTTTGAATTGGGGCAGGTTTAGTGGGACAGACCCTCCTGCCTCCCATCCCCTGCCTTCTAGGACTAACTGCTAGGAGGAGTCAGGAGCCTTAAGAAACAGGATCTCAGCTCCTGCCTGTCAAGGCAGGACCTCGGCCAGGTTTTGGGGGTGGTAAGGCAGGGAGAAGCCCTGAAGCATCTCTCACCATCTGCATGTTCAGCTCAGACTTTCCTGGTCTCTAGTTTTGTCCCTGCTCTCATGTCTGGGGTTGCCCCCAGGGGTGCAGTGTGGGTCTCGTGTCCCAGCTTGCCCTGCACTCAGGGGCTTCCCCCTGTGCCCACAGGGCAAGCGGGTGATCGGGGAGGACGGCGCAGAGGGCTACAGCGACCTGTTCCGTGAGAACGCCATGCTGCAGAAGGAGAACAGCGCCCTGCGCATGCGGGTGAAGGCCATGCAGGAGGCCATCGATGCCATCAACAGCAGGGTCACCTACCTCATGAGCCAGGAGGCCAACCTGATGCTGGCCAAAGCAGGTGAGGCTGGGCTGGTACGTGGCATGGTGGGCCAGCCCAGGCAGCAGCTGGGACAGGGGCTGTGGTACAGCCAGTGTCTGCCTCTCTCCACCTGTGCCTCTGCGCCGCAGGTGACAGTAACGAAGCCATCGGCACCCTGATCCAGAACTACATCCGGGAGATCGAGGAGCTGAGGTGAGTGGGCACACAGCTGGGGAGTCACTGGGGCCCTGGGGCCAGGGTCTGAGGCTGGGTGGTCACACAGCTCAGTGCCTCCAGCGTTGCTGAGGTGAACTGTAAGCCTCGTGGAACAGCAGCTGGTGGCACTGCTGCTACACAGGGTTGAAGGAGGCCCAGCCTTGGTGCCAGGCAGGGCTTTGGCTTCTGTTGGTGTGGGCATTGATGGAGGGGGAGGTCCTGTTTGAAGTGCCTGGGGTCTTCCAGGGACTGCTGCCTCCCAAAGGTAGATCCATCCCAGTCTCTTGCTTGGTCCTGGCACCCTGTCTGGCAGCATTGTGGCTTTCTGACCCATCATTAGCCGGAATGGCTTAGTAGTGAATCTGTCCCTGGCTGACACCATCCGAGCACATCATGTTGTCTGTAGAAGACTCTGGGGAGATCCTAGAACCCTTCCACTGCCTAAAGGAGGCTTATAAGAAAGAGGAAGAGTGCTGGATTCTTTTTTTTTTTTTTTCTAACGTGGACAGATGGTGATAAGACAAGGGAAAATGGCTTTAAACTAAAAGTGGAGAGATTTAGATAAAAAGTGAGGAAGAAATTCTTCCCTGTGAGGGTGGTGAGGCAGTGGCACACTTTGCCCAAAGCAGCTGTGGTTATCCCATATCTACAAGTGTATGGAGCTTGGAGCAGCCTGGTCTAGTGGAAGGTGTCCCTGCCCCTTCCATAGCAGGAATGTGGAACGAGATGAGGTTTAAGGTACCTTCTAGCCCAAACCATTCTGTGGTTCTAAGCCCAGGCAAGATCTCTCCTGTAGGGCCAGTGGGATGGCCACTCCTCGACTGCGCCCTGTTTCCACTGCTAGGACCAAGCTCCTGGAGAGCGAGTCCATGAACGAGTCCCTGCGCCGCAGCCTCTCGCGTGTCTCTGCCCGGCCGCCCTACGCCGTGGGCTCCTCGCCGGGCGCTGCCCTGGCCGGGCTCTGCAGCCCCGCGGCCCCGCTGGACACAGAGGCCTCGGACGTCCTCCGACGGGCCAAGCAGGACCTGGAGCGCCTGAAAAAGAAGGAGCGGCGGCAGCAGAGGAAGAGGTGAAGGGAGGACGCTGGGGAGGGGAGGCCGTGTGCCCGTCTGTCTGTCTGGGGTTGGGTATCCTGCTTCCCCCGTCTCTGCTACAGCCAGAGCCCCACAGAGCCTGCCTTCCCTCCCAGCCCTGCCCTGCCCTGCCCTTGGCCTCCTTTTCCCCATCACCTAATTCCAGAGGCTGTTTTCCCCAAAGGGTCCAAAAGCAGTGGGCCAGCAGAACCTGTTTCTGGCCTCTCTCATGCTGGCACTCACCAGGCCCCCTCTGTTCCCCCAGCCCGGAGAAGGAGGCGTTTAAGAAGCGGCAAAAACTGCAGCAGGACAATGGGGAGGAGACAGATGAGAACGAGGTGGAAGAGGTGAGTGGGCATTGTGCTCACACTGGGGGGGGTGTCTGGGTGGTGGAGCACTGTAATTGCCACATGTGGGACAGGGACCAAGCTCAGCCTGGCCCTGAAGCAGGCTGGAAGGGTCGTTTTGCTGAGGATTCTGTGCTGGAGCAAGGCGAGAGCTGGATACTCCCCAGTCAGCCTGGATGTAGAACGAGGAGTCCACATTTCTGGGGGCTTGGTTTCAGTCAGCATAGACAAAGAGGGGTCAGCTTCCATCAGGAAGGGATGGATGCAAGAATGGATGGGCCAAATTGCTGTTCCTCTCAACAGTATGTGCTGAGGGTCCAGAACTAGTGCTGCAGCCCTGGGCATCCTGTGTGGGAGGGGCTGAGTCCCACCTCACCTGGGGGCTGTGGCCCATTGCTGTAGGATGAGCTCAGGTTTGGAGGAGGGAGAAGCTGTGGGGAGAAGGACAGACCATCCTGCTGGCTGAGATTAGGCACTCATCTCTTAGGAGGAGGAAGAACAGGATGAGAGTGGCTGTGAGGAAGAGGATGGGCGCGAGGATGAAGATGAGGACTCGGGCAGTGAAGAGAGCCTGGTGGACTCGGACTCGGATGCAGAGGAGAAGGGTAAAGTGGAGATCTGTGTGCAGCCATGGGCATGGAGGGGCACTTGCTGGTATCTCTGGCAATGAGCTCTGCTCTTGGGGAGGCAGAGCTCACCAGAATGCCCCAGCCATGTCTGCTCTGCGGGACTTGGAAGAGCCCCAGGGTTGCTGCAGTGCTCTTTGGGGTGCTGATGCTCCCCAGCAATGTGGGTTTCCATCAGCTCCTCTGCCCTCTCCATGTGCTGTGACTCAGTGGGGCCACGGCAGTGATGCTCCCCATGCCTCCCACCCTGACTTTCTCCTCTGCCTTCAGCTGTGAATTTCCAGGCTGACCTGGCAGATCTGACCTGCGAGATTGAGATCAAGCAGAAGCTGATTGATGAGCTGGAGAACAGCCAGCGGCGTTTGCAGACCCTCAAGCACCAGTATGAGGAGAAGCTGATCCTGCTGCAGAACAAGATTCGGGACACACAGCTGGAGCGGGACCGGGTCCTGCAAAACCTCAGTGAGAACTGCTTCACCCATGGGATCCCATTCTGACAGCCTCAGACCCCGGTTCCAGCTCAAGCCCAGCTAACTCTAAGTCAAAGCATCCTCCCCTTGCTCTGGTAGAGCTTTGTCATCCCCCTGCCTCTCCTTGAATCCCTGGCAGCCCCAATTCACTGCTTGTCTTGCCATGGGAGCAGCATCAGTCAGCTGCACAGCTCTGGACCCTGCTGGTGCTGGAGAAGGATAGCAAGGCAAAGCCTCTTCCAGCCTTGAGCACCACTTCATGAGCTGGGGGGACTCCTGGGGAATCTGAGGGGCAAAAGACCCAGTGGTGTGGCTGATGTCCAGGCTTAAATAGGGCAGGGTCACCCACGCTGAGGGTCTCAGTCTGCAGCTCTGCTCAGGCCAGCCACTGTATCTCCACTCTGTGCTGAGCTCTTGCATGGGTATTCTCAGGCAGACCCTGAGTCACCAGGGGGTGAGGGGGGCTCTGATGGGACAGGGAGGGACAGTGCTTGGTGCCTCCAGGCAGGGTATGTGGGTACAGGAGGATCCCAGCATGCATGGCCGTTATGAGCTCTCTCCCCACCCACCAGGCACCATGGAGTGCTACACAGAGGAGAAAGCCAACAAGATCAAAGCAGACTATGAGAAGCGGCTGAAGGAGATGAACCGGGACCTGCAGAAGCTCCAGGCGGCCCAGAAGGAGCATGCCCGCCTGCTCAAGAACCAGTCCCGCTATGAGCGGGAGCTGCGGAAGCTGCAGGCAGAAGTGGCCGAGATGAAAAAGGCAAAGGTACCTGGGTGTGCCAGGGCAGGCAGGAATCACCAGGACAAGCCTGGCTCCTGGCTTGGAGCAGTGTTCTCCACTGTGGTGGCAGGTGCAGAGGCTCTGTCTGCGGGGTGGGTGGTCCACGGGCAGTGGCACAGCGGCCCCTCCTTGCAGGTGGCGCTGATGAAGCAGATGCGGGAGGAGCAGCAGCGGCGGCGGCTGGCCGAGACCAAGAGGAACCGGGAGATCGCGCAGCTCAAGAAGGAGCAGCGCCGGCAGGAGGTGAGAGCCTGGCTTGCCATGTGCTGCCAGTGGTCCCGTGCTGGGGGCTGCTCTGGCTGGGGAGGTGGCGTTTGTCCTGCTCTGGCACTCCAGGTGCTCACAGATACCTCAAGGTGGTGAAGCCTCGCTGGAGCCTGCACGGTCCTAGCAGAGCACAGCTGGATAAGTGGCTCCTGAAGGCTTCCCACAGCTCGTGTTGTAGTTGTGGGGGATGCTGTGGGAGGGGGGAAGGTGCAACCAGAGCCAGCTCGAGGCTGGGAGCCTGCTCGTTGTTAGAATCAGGAGTCAGACTGTGCCAAAGAGAGCACTGGGACTGCGCCCGCATCTGGGCTGGACCTCAGGGGTGTCTTTTTCTTTCTCACTCATGCAGTTCCAGATCAGGGCTCTGGAATCTCAGAAGCGACAGCAGGAAATAGTGCTGCGGAGGAAAACCCAGGAGGTGAGGAAAGGGGGTTTCCTCCACAGAGCCCCCAGCTTCCATGGAGGTCTGGGCCCCAGTGCTTGGCTTGGAAAAATCCCATCTTTCAGATAGGAATGGCTTTGGGAATGGGGTCCCCAAAAGGAAGGGAGAGGTTTTATGGCTCAGGAACCGGGTGGGAAGCGGTTGTAGGCTATGAGGGAGGAGAGGGAACCCCATGAGGCACAAATGTCCCTGGGCTTTGGGTTTACAGACGTGCTGCTCTCAGACCTGTGGGGACCTGGGGGTGATGCCAATGGGTTTAGGCTGGGTGGGGCTGCCCAGCTGACACCCTCTCTCCTGTCCTTCCTCCGGGCAGGTGTCAGCACTGCGCCGTCTGGCCAAGCCCATGTCAGACCGGGTGGCAGGCAGGATGGGCCAGAAGCCGGCCATGATGGACTCGGGCGCAGAGGTCTCGGCCAGCACCACCTCCTCCGAGCCCGAGTCTGGCGCTCGCTCCGTCTCCAGCATTGTGCGCCAGTGGAACAGGAAAATCAACAACTTCCTGGGAGACCCCTCGTCCTCCATGAATGGGGCTCGGCCTGCCAGGTCAGGGCAGGGGCTGGGTGGTAGGGGGTGAAACATCCCAGGGACTCCCGTGCCTGGCTTTTGGCTGGTGGTGAACTTGAAGGGTGACTGCTTAGTGTCCACTTGACCCATATTAAATCAGTGACCCTGTGATAAGCTGTGCTGGCAGAGTGTGACTGTCACCTGGACTTGAGCTCAAAGCTGGCCTTCTATGAGGATTAAATGTTGTGGCATAAACCCTGCTGGACTCATCTCTTATCCTGCTTTGCTAGGAGGAAAAGTTGGGCAATGCAGAAACAACAGAGATGCATTCTCTGTTTCTGGCCAGCCAGATCCCAGATCCTGGGTCAAGCCTAGCTCTCCAGCATGGTGTGGCCATCTGCCCATATGCCTCTTCTTCTCTCTGGCTGTAGGAAGAAGTTCCCCAAGAAGGGGACGAGCCAGACCTTCAGCAAAGCTGCCCGCCTCAAGTGGCAGTCCCTGGAGCGGCGCATCTTTGACATTGTCATGCAGAGAATGACCATCGTCAACCTAGAGGCAGACATGGAGAGGCTCATCAAGGTGGCTCTGGCACTGGGGACAGAGAGGGCTGGGTGGTGGGTGCAGGACAAGGAGATGGCCATGTGGACAGTGCTAATCCCTCTTCCCTTTTCCCCCAGAAACGTGAGGAGCTATCATTGCTGCAGGAGGCGTTGCTGGGCAAGCGGGCAAAGCTGCAGGCAGAGAGCCCCAAGGAGCAAAAGGGTCTGCAAGAGCTGAACGAGGAGATCGAGGTGCTGGGGGCCAACATTGACTACATCAACGACAGCATTTCAGACTGCCAGGCCACCATCATGCAGATTGAGGAGACCAAGGTGGGCAGTAGGACTGGGTCTGGCTGGCAGGGAGAAAATGAGAGCATCCCTCTGTGGAAAGAGCATCCTTGGGGACAGCTGGCTGGGGCTGGGCTCTGGTCAGAGGACCCAGAGTCCTGTTAGCTGTCACTCTTGGTGGGGCTTTACCCACTCAGTCACTTCTCATTAGGTGATTAATTACAGAGAGGAGTTCTGGCAGGTCCTTGCATGTCCATGGTCAGGCTGTTGCTGTCCCACTGCCCTGGAATTGTAGGGAAGCTGTGGCCCCCATTCGCCCATGGGGCTGGTGGTCACTTGTCCCTATGGTTGCTTCATGCACTGGAAACACCCCAGGAGGACTGGCTTTTTCCCAGCAGAAACCATCTAGGTTTTGTGTCCAGTTGTGATACTGGGCATGCCACTGGGCAGCTCCCAACTCCCCTCAATGCCTGCAGCCTGAAATGGAGGCTGTGTGCTGTCCCTGGCTTGTCCCCAGCTGTCACCTTGATTAGCAGGGAAGAAGGGCTGCTGTTAATTCACACTAGGATTTGGGTGGTGGATTTGGGTGAGCCTGGTGTCTAGTTTTGTGTTGGAACCAGAATTTCTGTAGCAGTGCATAAGCCCTTCAGCACTGGATGGTTCCATGGCTGGATCTCACCAGGAGCCACTGGGCAGACTGGGGAGGGTGAGGGTTGGACTGGGCAGTGCTTGCAGGGTGATGGAAGTGCTGTGCTTGCTATGGAGGCCCTTGCACCCATCCCACATCCAGGAGCAAAGCTACCCTGCTGCATCCAGCTCTTGTCTCTCCATCTTTCAGGAGGAGCTGGACTCCACGGACACTTCGGTGGTGATCAGCTCCTGCTCCCTGGCCGAAGCCCGGCTGCTGCTGGACAACTTCCTGAAAGCCTCCATCGACAAGGTGGGGCCAGGCTGGGGTGTGGATGTGTGACAGAGTTTCTTCCTGGGTGCCAGGCTGGGGACCTGGTGGCAAGGACCTGTGGCACCTGCCTGAGTGGCAGCATCCCTCCGCAGGGGCTGCAGGTGGCGCAGAAGGAGGCGCAGATCCGCCTGCTGGAGGGGCGCCTGCGGCAGTCGGACGTGGCCAGCTCCTCGCAGAACCACGCCCTGCTGGACGCCCTGCGGGAGAAGGCTGAGTCACACCCTGAGCTGCAGGCGCTGATCCACAATGTCCAGCAAGGTGGGGCCTGAGGCAGCTGCATCTTCGGGCCAGCTGTGCTGCCTGTGGGGTGGATGCCCACCCATACTGGCCCTCTGGAAAGCGCCTGGAGGTGCTGTGGCTGGCCCTGCCCCAAGGGCCATGTTGGGTGGGTGCATGTGCTCTGGCTGTGGATAACAGGGACGAGGCCTGGGTCACCCCCCACACCTTCCTGGGCCGCCCCCTCCGCTGCAGGGTTCGGATGGGGCTGGTGACAGTGGGATCCCCTCTGCTGATGCATTGTCTCCCTCTGACAGAGAACGGCTACACCAGCACGGACGAGGAGGTTTCAGAGTTCAGCCTGGCCTCAGATGGGAGGTGAGCACCCAGCCTGGTGCTGCCTGAGGTGGTGCTGGCTGTGGCACAGTGCCTGATGCCATCCATGGGAATGAGTAGAGGGGTGTGGATGAACAAAGCCCCACCTGAGCTTTTCTATGGTGCCCAGCCCTTGGTGGGGGCAGCAGGATGTCTCTTGGACATCAGCAGGGAGTGAAGGCTCAGTCATTCCTTGGAGAAAGGGTGCTGGGGAGCAGAGGGTGACCCAAGGAGTGTGGTGAACCAGTGGCATGGGCTTTCTGAAGAGAGTTTGGCACCGATGATCCATCTTTGCTCCTTTCTCCTTGCAGCATCTCACAGTCTTTCACCATGAAGGGCTCTGCAAGCCAGGATGACTTCAAGTTCAAGGTTAGTTGGCCTTTTTGTGTGGCCTGGTCACAGAGACTGGGAGGAGGGATGGAGGGATGTTCGGTGATGCTTCAGGCCTCTACTCTGCAGTCTGAACCTTGGGGAACCAGGCTTGGCATAAGGCAATATGGCTGCTCTCTGGATGGGCAGAACCAAGGTCTCCTGGTACAGAGGTCCTGTTCTGAAGCACCAGAGACTTGGGAAACACCCACCACACCAGCCAGTACTTTCCAAATCTGAGTGGCACCGAGGATGCCCCTGTGCAGGGCAGAGGTGGAGGGAAGCAGCCATTGTTCTGTACAGGCCGTCATGTTTGTGTGGAGAGCTGGCTGTGATGGGCACTCCAGTGGGATGTGGGGGAGCTGGTTTGCAGCCAGAGAGCACAAACTCTTCCAACCCACAGTGCTCCCACTGCCCCCCGTGCTGCCCCTGAGCCCTCTGCCCTGCTCTAGGGAGAGCCCAAGCTTTCGGGGCAGATGAAGGCAGTGTCAGCTGAGTGTCTGGGACCCACGCTGGACATGTCCACCAAGAACATCACCAAGTCCTTGGCATCCCTCATGGAGATCAAAGAGGACGGGATTGGCTTCTCCATCCGAGACCCCTACTACAAGGAGAAGGTGTCACGCACCATCAGCCTGCCCACGCGAGGAAGCACCTTGTGAGCATGGGCCCACAGTGTCTGGGCACTGGGAGGTCATGGAGGCATGGGCCTGGCCTGTGGAGGAGCACAGGGGTGAAGGGGAGCCCAATCCTGTATCTATCCGTGCTTGGCTACAGCATGCAGTGGTGAATTTCCTCAGCAGGGCTTGGAGAGTGTGTAAGAGTATGTTGGTGTCTTTTGCAGATGGAGAGGAGGATACTTCAGGAGCAGGGAAGGAAGTGGGGTGTGAGAGTCCCCAGCTCCTTGCTCTGGGTTATCAGCCTTTTTGAAGGTGTCTTGGGTTGCCAAAAGCCTCTGCACTGAGGGTTGCCTTGAGATTGTGACTTCCAGGCCAATCTCTTGTTTGCTCTTCTGGGGGAGGACACAGGTGTTCATTGTGAAGGGATCCTGGTGCAGGGGCAGGCACCCACTCTGCTTTGTGCGCTTGCTTCAGTCCCAGGCAGTCCCGGGGCTCGGACACCTCGCCCCTGACAAGGCGGAAATCCTATGACCGTGGGCAGCCTGCCAGGTGAGCTTGGGAGAAATGGTGACAGAGGCATGGGAGGCTGTGTGGCCCAGGGTTCTTTCTGGGCCCTGGTGCCAGTCAGGTGCCAGGTGAGCAGTTCCCAAGTCATGTGTCCCTCTGATCCTTTTGGCTCAGGCCTGCAGACATTGGCTTCACACCACCCTCATCCCCACCCACCCGTCCGCGCAATGACCGCAACGTCTTCTCCCGTCTCACGAGCACCCAGAGCCAGGGATCAGCCTTGGACAAGTAAGTCCTGGTGGGGTGAGAGTGTCTGAGTGAGGGGAACCCAGACCATGACATGTAATGAGTCCTGTGGGGTATATAGGAACACCAGAGCTTGGATTGGCTCCAGCCAATGTCCTGTCACCACTTTATGTCCCTGCTTCTCCCTGTGATGGAGCAGCTGCCATGCCAATGCTGTGCTCCTGCCCACTGTGCCCCCTCTGAGCTCAAGTCCTGGCCTCTGCCTGCAGACAGGGTGGTGCCAGACGTGGACCCCTGGAAAGGTGAGGGAGTAGGATGGGGCAAGGGGATGAGGGCTCAAAGGAAGCTGATGGACTGGCATCCACCCACAAATGCTGCTCCAGCCTCTCCTGGCAGCAGGTCAGGTGCTGCTCTGGGCTTGGATGTTGCTAGCAGCACTGGTGTTCCCTGATGGAGACCTGCTATCTGATCCTCACCTGCCCTCCTGCTCTTCTGCTCTCCCCTGATTCTCCATGTGTGCTTCTCCTTCTCCCTCCCTCCACTCCTCTCTGTCCTACACTGGCTTGGATGCAATAACAATCTTCCACCTCTGACTCCACTGCTGCCTTCTCTAGTCTGGGTTTTCTCTCCCATAATCCTGCTAATTTTCTGCCCCTAGGTCTGATGACAGCGATTCCTCTGTCTCGGAGGTGCTGAGGTATAGACAACTTTCTATTTATTATCCCTTTCTCTGCTCCTCCTTCTCTCCGCCAGATGCCTGCTGTCCCTGTCCCCGCATGATCTGCCTGCAGCTTGTGTGTCTGTCCCACCCTGGCATGCCACCTCTGGTGCCTGATGCTGTCCCTCAGCTGCAAGTTCAAACTGTTCCTGCTTGGGTTAGCCCTTGGTACATGGCTGGACTCACTGCTGGGTGCTGGCTGGTTTGGGTTGGCAGCATGTTCTCCTCCATCTCTGATGGTTTCTTGCCAGCATGAGGCCACCACGTCCCACCCCTTTCCCAGCTCTCCAGCAGGATGGTGAGATGATGGGGAAGGGTGCTTGCAGGACATCCTTTGTGCAAGCTTCTTCCAGGTAGTTATCTCAGGTTCACCTCGTGCCTGGTTGTGCTTCCCTGGTGCTGAGTTGGAAAAGGTCAGTCTCTTCCCTAAAGAAATCAACTCAGATTGTGGTGCAGAGCTCAGCCTTGGAGTTAAAGTTCTCCTGGGCTTCTCCCCCTGCATCCACCTGACTACAGAGGTTTCCTAAAACAAGAGCCACATTTCTCTCATCCTTTAGGAATATTGCAGCCTCCCAATGCCTAAAGAGGCTCGTAACAAAGAGGGAGAGCAAATGGGTAAATAGTGACAGGACAAGGGGGAACACTTTAAAACTGAAAGAGGAGAGATTTGGGCTAGATGTTAGGAAGAAATTCTTCCCTGTGAGAATGGGGAGGCCCTGGCACAGGTTTTCCAGAGAAGCTGTGGCTGCCCCATCCCTGGAAGTGTCCAAGGCCAGGCTGGATGGGGTTTGGAGCAACCTGGTCTAGTGGAAGGTGTCCCTGCCATGGCATGGGCATGGAATGAGATGGTGTTTAAAGTCCCCTCCAACCCAAACCATTCCATGATTCCATGATCAGCCATCCAGCACCCAGGTGTCCCCTCACTCTGCCTGTGCCCTGAGCTCCTGCAGGCCCCCTGTCACTGGGGAAGTGACACCAGACCAGTCTGAGCTGGGTCACCCTGGGCAGTTTGTAGTCAGGCAGCCACTCAAAGTCCGTGGATGATGCCTCATCCTGCAGTGCAGGGATTTCCCCTTGGATTCAGTGTTGCTTTGAGGCTGGTGGAAGCATTGGGGGTGAGGGGAAGGCTCTTGGCTTAGCATTGGTGAGTGCAGAGCTGAGGAACATCACGTGCATGTGATTTCCAAACCCAAATTAATGAGCTTGTCCTCATGACTAATGCAAACCTTGCCCTTCTCTAGCCCCATGCATCAGTTTCCCTGCCTGCAAGAAGAAACTGGCCCAGCTCGGGGTCTTGTGGCTGTGCTGGATAACCAGGCACATTGGGGTCACACTCCTGCCAGGGCTTACACACAGGAGGGTCAGGCTGGTGGTCCTCAGCATGTCTGAAGTGGAGGGGATTGGCAGATGGTGTGTCCCCCAGGACAGACAGTAGTGTTCCTTGGAGGCAGGTTTGGCAGGGGTAGGGGCTCTCTGCCCAGAGCCAGCAGTGGGTGCAGGAACAGCCATTGCAACAGGGAGGTGGGGTGCAGATGCTGGTGCTGCCCTTTGTCACCTTGTGATCTGTGTAAAGGAGCAAGGTCCTGTCTTCAAATGTCACTAGCCAAAGGGTGACAGCCTCCAAGGCATAGGGGTGCTGATACTGGTACTCTGAAACATTATCCCAGCAGAGCTTCAGGCTGGAGAGGGCACAGTTTGCCCCAAAATGGACCTTAGGGCCAGTGAGCTGAGTCTCCTGAACTGTCCTGGGTCTGTGCTGGTGAAGCACAAGAGGTTTGTGGGGAGAGCAGAGGTCACTGAACAGCCTCCCCCTTTCCCTGTGTTATTGCTGGGGCAGAAGTAGGCAGGGGCTGCCTGTGGGGAGATTCCTGGGGCTCCCACAGAGACCTCGGCTCAGACATGCCACGTTTAGGTGGAGGAGGCTGTGTCACTGCTGGGCAGTGGAAGATGCTTGGTGTGAGACAGCTCATGTTCTTCATGCCCTGGGACGATGGGCACGGTGCCTGTCCAGCCCTGCACTGTACCTGTTGTCTCTCTCCTGTGAAGGGGCATCATTAACCCCGTGGGTGGCACCAAGAATGCCCGGACAGCCCCGCTGCAGTGTGTCTCGGTGGCAGAGGGACACACCAAGCCTGTGCTCTGCCTGGACGCCACCGATGAGCTGCTCTTCACTGGCTCCAAAGGTGGGTGATGGGCAGAGGGGCAGGGAGGATGCAGATGCTGTGGGAGCAGATTGGCACTGGGAGCATGGGAAGTGTTGGGCATTACAGGGATGGTCCCTGTCTTCAGTGTTGAGGCCTGCCCTGCCCTGTCCTGCCCCTGTGCTGGGGCTGGCTGGCTCCTTTCCTCTGGCCCTGTGGGTGGGGGGAGATGCTCAGAAGCCATATTGTCCCCAGGCCACCATGCCCTTGGAGGAGACACCCCCAACACTCTTGGGCATGTTCTTCCTCCCACAGACCGGAGCTGCAAAATGTGGAACCTGGTGACAGGCCAGGAAATCGCTTCTCTCAAGGGCCACCCAAACAATGTGGTTTCCATCAAGTACTGCAGCCACACGGGGCTGGTGTTCACCGTGTCCACATCGTACATCAAAGTGTGGGACATCCGCGACTCGGCCCGCTGCATCCGCACCCTCACGTACGTGCAGCTTCGGGGCACCCAGGGCACTCTGGCCATCTCTGGCTTTGCAGAAGCCCTTTCCAGGACCTACAGGGGCTGGGGACATGGCCAGATACCAGCTCCTTAGTGCCAGTTTGCAGTGCTGCTTCCTTAGGGAACAGGGAGGTTGGGAGGGTTTGGGGTGAGGGAACTCATGGGGACCTCCCGCAGCCAAGAGTCAGGGTCATAAAATCGTAGAATATGCTGAATTGGAAGGGACCCATCAGGACCATCAAGTCCACCTCCTGGCCTTGTGCAGGACACCCCAACAATCCTGCTCTGTGCCTGAGAGCGTTGTTCAAACGCTTCTTGAACTCGGACAGGCTTGGGGCTGTGCCCATTCCCTGGGGAGCTTGTTCAGTGCCCCAGCACTCTCTGGGGGAAGAACCTTCTCCTGACATCCAACCTAAACATCTCCCAGCTCAGCTCCAGCCGTTCCCATGAGTCCTGTCACTTGTCATGAGAGGAAATAGATCAGTACCTGTCCCTCTGCTGCCCCTCATGAGGATGTTGAAGACCCCAGTGAGGTGTCCCCTCAGTCTCCTCTAGGCTGAACAAACCAAGTAACCTCAGCTGCCCCTCATGAGGCTTCCCCTCCAGACCCTTCACCATTCTCATGGCTCTCCTTAGGATGCTCTCCAATGGCTTAATGTCTTTTTTATATTGTGGTGCTCAAAACTGCACCAAGGGCTTGAGGTGAGGCTACCCCAGTGCAGGACAGGACAGGACATCCCCCTCCTTTGAGCAGCTGGCAATGCTGTGCCTGGTGTGTCTCAGGACATGGATGTCCCTCCTGGCTGCCAGGGCACTGCTGACTCATACTCAACTTGGCATTGACCAGGATCCCCAGGTCCCTTCCCACAGCTGCTCTCCAGCCTCTGTTCCCTGCTGTATACACACAACCAAGGTTGCTGTGTCCCAGGTGCAGAATCCAGCACTTGCCCTTGTTAAGGTCAGGAGCTTTGAAGACATTTTGCAGCTGTTCTGAGGGTGGCCAGGAGAGCTGGCAGCTCCAGCAGCAGGGCACAGCCCCAAACAGCACAGTGGCTGGGTAAATCACAGGCTCTTCAGCGGGAAATGTGAGTCTCTGTGAGGAGTTTGAGGACCAGAAAGGAGCATAGAACAGACAGTAGCTGTGGCTGCCAGTCTGGAGTAGGGCTCAAAGGTCAGTATGGTAGGTCAGAGTTACCCACTTGTTCTGGCACAGGTCTCCTTTCTCCATCCAGCCTCAGCTCATCTGCCTTGGCCTGAAGGTGCTTCTCTCTTGGTACAGAGGCCAAGACCTCTGCTTCCCTGTGCTGGATGCCAGCACTCACCAGCTCTTCCTGTGGGAAGCAGAGAGGCATGGGAGGAGAGCAGAGGGTCCCTCAGCTGGAAACCAGGGCAGGAGGCTCTGAGTCATGCAAAGACCCTGCATCCTTGGCTGCCTTTGCAGGCTGGGCACTGGCCTGTGGGACAAAGCTCTCGTTGGTCCCAGTGTGGCCAAAAGGACAGGGATACTTCCAGGGCCTTTCCTCAGTGTGGGAGCCAGCTGTGCCAGCCTGGAGCCAGCCCTGTGGTTCCTTAGTGCCTCTGGTCTCATCCTCCCCCTTGAACTCTCCTTCCTTCAGGTCCTCTGGCCAGGTGATCTCTGGGGACGCGTGTGCTGGGACCAGCACCCGCACTGTCACCAGCGTGCAGGGGGAGCACCAGATCAACCAGATCGCGCTCAACCCCTCGGGCACCGCGCTCTACGCTGCCGCCGGCAACTCCGTCCGCGTCTGGGAGCTGAGCAGGTGAGGCCTGCTGGCCTGGCCAGGGCATCCTGTGCGTGCACCAGCTGCTCAGAGCGGCCTGAAATGATCCCCCTGGGGAAAATGAAAGCCTCTTTCACAATGGAATTTGCCTGGAATATGGATTTTCAGGACCGTTTCCTATGAGGCCCAATGGGTGATGAGCAGCACTGCGGCTCCGTGGGGTGGGGGGTTTGTCTGTGCTGGGCAGAGCTCAGCAGAAGGGAAAAGATGAGTGGGATGAGCAGCAGGGCCCTGTTTTTCCCTTGTCCTCCCCCTTGTCCTCCTACCCTCCCAGTGGGCACTGGGCTGCAAACTCTGTGCTGCAGCCTGGGCTCTGCAGCCAGATGTTGGCACACTCCCAGGCTGTGCAGCCAGATGTTGGCACCCTCCGAGGCTGCCTTCCTCCCCTGGAGTCATGGGGAATGGGGTCTTCCTGCCCACTCTCCCACAAAGGAACAGCCCCAGCTGGGCCACTCCAGGGCTGGGGGAGGCTCTGTGTGGGAGGGCCCTTTGGATGAGCTCCAGCAGGGGCTGACCTGTGCCCTTGCACCCAGGCTGCAGCCCGTGGGAAAGCTGAGTGGCCACATCGGGCCTGTGATGTGTCTCACAGTGAACCAGACGGCGAGCAACCACGACCTGGTGGTCACAGGCTCCAAAGATCACTACGTCAAGGTACTCTGCTGCCTGGGGAGCAGCACCCCAAGTCCTGTAGGGAAGCCCAGATGTTGGCAACCCCTCACTCTTCTCCCGAAAGCTGAGCCCAGATTCTGTTTTCACCTCTGCATGTGAGGTTTTCACTTGTTTCCTCTTCCCAAATCTTGCCTTTTGCTTGGTCCACAATGCACCTTTGGAGAAGAAGTTGCATTTCTCTCATTCCCCAGACTCTCTGGCTGGGATTTGCATGTGAGGGCTGCACATGAGATGGTAGTGAGATGGTGAGTGAGACAGGATACCACTCAGCTGTCAGCTTGGCTCCAGAGAAGTGGGAAGGCTCACCATGAGTAAAATGCAACAGAGTGGGGCTGTCCCTTGTGGCAGGTCTCCTCTGCTTGTGGCAGGATCCTCAGCCACAAAAAGCTGAGGAGCTGAGGCATCCAGTAGCCAGTGCTCAGTCCCATTTCCAGCATCACTGTAGGTGCCCTGAGCCTCGAACACAGAGGGTGGTGGCCAAACTCCCCAGGAGAGGGAGTCCCCAGTGCCATCTGTGGTCTGCTACCTGCTGCTCTTCCCCAGGTGTTTGAGATCACGGAGGGCACGGTGGGCAATATTGGCCCCACTCACAACTTTGAGCCCCCTCACTACGATGGCATCGAGTGCCTGGCCATCCAGGGAGATGTCCTTTTCAGCGGCTCCAGGGACAACGGCATAAAGAAGTGGGATCTGGAGCAGCAGGAACTTATCCAGGTCTGGAGGGGAGCAGAGCACAGGCCCTGTGGTGACAGAGGGCGGAGGGGGGTTGCTGCTGGGCCCTGGGGGGTTGTCCAGGAACCTAGTGCCAGTGTCCTGCGTGGAGCTCACCAGGAGGGCACTGCCAGTCCTGGGCCGTGGGTGGGTGAGGGTGTGCTATGCCCCCATAATTTGTCCAGCAGGGTGCTTGGGATCGCTGGCTCTCCTTCAGGCAGGCTGAGGCATCAGTTGCAGTGTAGGGGCTTTTGTTCCGCCCTGAATTCTGGGTTGTTATCTTCTGCCCAAGGGAGAAACCAAGCCATGACTTTTGAGCCCATACCCTTGGCTCCTAACTGGGCACCACCAGTTCCACGGTCCCAGTCAATCCCAGGCTGTCAATGAGGACCTGAGCTCCCAGAGGCAGTGAGGTCCCAGGATGGTGCATGAGGCTGCCCATGGTGCTGAGGTTGGTCATGACTGTGCTCTGTGCCTACAGCAAATCCCCAACGCCCACAAAGACTGGGTCTGTGCCCTGGCCTTCATCCCCAGCCGCCCCATGGTGCTGAGCGCCTGCCGAGGAGGCGTCATCAAAGTCTGGAACGTGGACACCTTCACCCCAGTGGGGGAGATCAAGGGGCACGACAGCCCCATCAACGCCATCTGCACCAACTCCAAGCACATCTTCACTGCCTCCAGGTGAGCCTTGGGCGTTCTGCCCCCGCGGCCCCTGGGAACGGGGAGACCCTGGGTTCGAGCTGCCCCCCCTGGGCCTGGGTGGGTGCACAGGGAGCGGGGAGGGACTTGCAGCTTTTTAGTCCCTCTGCTCCTTCATCTCCTTTTGCCCACTGTAGCCTGCCCATGGCCGGGCCTGCCCACTGCAGTGCCAAGAGCTGTCCCTGGCCATCCCCCACCCACGCTCTGGTGATGCCCTGGGTTACTCCCCACGCAGGGACCCCTCTCCCTCGGGGCTGGGCATTGTCTGCTGCTCTCGGGGAGCTCTTCAGCAGCAAGACTCTGATATCCTCTTTTCGACCCTGTCCCTTTTCTCCCTTCCTTTTTCTCTGTCTCTCTCTGCCTCTCCTTCTCCCCACCTCCCATCTGTGCCACAGCGACTGCAGGGTAAAGTTATGGAATTACGTGCCTGGGCTCACCCCTTGCCTTCCACGACGCGTCCTTGCCATAAAGGGCCGTGCTACTAGTCTGCCTTGACCCTCCTGCTCTTTGACTCTCTTGCTCATATGCTCTTTTTCCGTCTCTCCATCTCTCCCTCCCTCTGTCCCTCTCACTGTTGCTTTTGCTCCTCTCTCTCTTCCCCCCCCCCCCCCCCCCCCCCTTTTTCTCTGGTCTGAGCTGCTTCTTCACGGTATGAAACTATTCTGCGTTTTTCCCCACTTGATAAGTCTTTGTTAGAATGGACTCGCCCCCTTGTCCCAGTCATACCCCTGCCTTGGTTTCACTTCCTTTTTGGCTTTTTTTCCTCGCCAAGTGCCCACATCTACTTTGGCAACTCTGTGGGAAGCCATGGCCTGCCCGTGCCTTTGCATGGATAGTGGGTTGGGAGTCAGCAGCCACCCCTAAATCAGCCCATGCCCCAGGAGCAAAGCAGCTCCCTGGATATCCCTGCTGGGACCCAGTTGGAGCTCATTCAAGGCGGGTAGGAGTCCTGGTGTGGGGTCAGCCCTGGAGGTCACAGTTTTCCTTTGTCCCCAGCTGCTACCAGTGGGGTGAGCTGGAGGCTGAGCTCCATTGGGCTTGCCTTCTCCCCAAAGTGCATCAGACAACCTCCTGCCAAGGGAAAAGGGCCTGGAAGTTTGGGGGGCTGCATGCTGCCGTGGCGGGGGATGGGGAGCGAGCACCCTAGTGGTGCCTCTGGGGCAGGGTCTGTGGGGCTCCTGCCCCAACCCCTGGGTCATGCTGTCCCTCTCACCTTTGTTCCTCAGCGACTTGACAGTGAAGCTCTGGAGTGGGAGGAGGTTGCCTGCGGGGTCAAACTAGGAACTGCAGAAAGACTGGAAGGCGTGGGGCAGGGTGAAGGTCAGGGTGCCTCCCCCTGCTGTCAGGACTCGGTCATCTCCAGGAGCTCAGCCCAGGACAGGGATTTCTTTGTGCCTGACCCAACGGGGTGGACAATGCTGCATCTGGTACTTCAAGCACTGTCAGCTCCTGTGAGGAAGCAGCTCTGTGGGGCACCAGCAGCTCCACCTGCCCTCCTGCTGAGGTTTCTCGATGGTTCTCCAGTGAACAGGAAGTGTTTCATCTCTCCTCTCACCCATCCTGCTGTAAGGACTTCAGGGGGTCAGAGATCCCTGACTCTTTCTCAGAGACACCCAGTTCCCTCCTGCCACTGTGGCCTCCTGTGGCCTCTGCAGTGCTGTGCTGCTCCCGGGCTGGTTCCTGCAGGAGTCTTTCTCCACTCCACGAGGACATTTGGTGTCTGCTGGCCAGGACCACAACACAGAGGGTGCTTCTCTGGAGCCATTACTTGAGAGACACCTCTGCTGTGGGGACTACAGAAGGATTTCCTGGTACTCCCAGCCTTCCCTATCCTCTGTGGACCTGTCCCCAGTGGTTAGAGGGGTGCCTCTCTCAGCTCCTTTGCCATGTCCCGTCTCGTGAGGCGCGGCAAGCCTGCGAAGATCTCCGTTGGGCAACTTCCAGACAGACCTGCTGCAGTTCCCTTTGACGTTCTCCAAACCCCAGCTGTAAACTCAACTGCCCCATGGCTCTGGGCTCTTCCCCATATGCCCAGCCTGCTCTGCAGTGGGAAGGGCTGCTCAGCCCTGCTCTGGACATCGTGACCCCCTTCAGGGGTTTGTGGTGGTTCCTGCAGTGAGTTAACCCCCTGATGGAGATGGAGAAATGGAGCAAGCATGGAGGTTACAGGCAAAAAAGCCAAGGCTGGATTTGTCACCCCACTGCTGTGGCTCTGTCTGTCCTTCCCTTAGGCTCTGCCCTCAGACCTCTGCCTGGACTGGAGCTGGCTTAGGCTGGGCCTGCTGGTCTGCATGGATCCAAGGATGGAGAGGACCCAGCACGGCACGGAGCAGCCAGAGCCCACAGGGGCAGGAGCAGAGTGGGGAGGGGGCTGCACACACTGATCTCGCACAAGTCCCCTGATTCCCCCTGTGCTTGAAGGACAATCCTGCAGTGGATGATCTTGTACAATCTCATCTCCTTGAGGGTCTGGGGGCTCCACCCAGGAGTGTTTCCCCAAGAATGCACATTCTGCAGGCTCTTTCCTCCGTCTCTCCTGTTCAAGGGGGGCTGGTAAGGCCCTGGTCTCACACTGGAGCTTCCCTCCGTCTCACCTATGGCCCTTTGGACCATCCCCTGCTCTGTTCTGCCCTGGGCCACCCAGGGTTCTTGTGGGATGGCCAAGGAGACCCCAGGATGGGTGTTCCTGCCTTGCACACTCCTTTCCCCTTTGTCACAGAAGAAGCAGCACTTGAACTCAAATTTAAGGATTTCTCCATGTGATCCCACCAGCACTGAACTGGGATCTTGGAGACCAGAGGCTCCAGGACCTGCCCCATAAAGCACAGACTATTTCCACTCTGCTCTCTCCAACCACAGTGATACCTTGACCAGCCCCAGGTCATCTGCCACCAGCCCTTGCTCCAAGTATTGTGGCTGGAGTGAGGGGATTCCTCTGCATCATGAAAGACAGGAGGAGCTCTATTGATTTGGTGGGGGAGGGAGGTTGCCTTTTTTTGGGAAAGTTCCATCCTGCTGGCTTGCCTTGTTGGAGGGTAAATGGTACGTGTCTGTGTGTGTGTGTGTGTGTGTGTGTGTGTGTGTGTGTGTGTGTAACCCTGCCCAGGACAGTTGCTGATCCCCTGTGAACGTGGCTGAGCCCTGCACAGCCAGCACTGATGACTGTGTTGAGGAGAGGTGCCCATCCACCCTGTCTGACCTGTGGAACAGAGGGTGCAGCCAAAAATGCAGAGACCTCACCACCAGTAGCACTCAGACATGGGGGTCTGGAGGAGGTATCTCCCCCACAGGCCTGTCTTGGAGAGGGTTTCTGCCCTCATTCCTCAGCTGCTTTATCCTTTGCTTGGCTGGAGGGGCTGTGTGTGTGTGTGTGGGTGTCTCTGGTAGAGTGTTTGGCTGTAGCCTGGTGTCGTGTGTGAATCTGTCTGCTCTGAGATCTCCAGTGCCTGCCCTGGAGCCATCACTCCCTGCTGCCATGGGTGCAGGGGGCACCTGGGGTCAGGCCTGCCTTGCCTTTGACACCAGTACCTTCCTGTGTGCAGGCCATAAGTGCCTGGTTAGTACTCCAGGGCTGAGTGACCACTCCTGCATGATGCTGAGCCTCTCTTGCTGTGTTCAGCAGTGTGTTGAGGGGCCTCAAGGGTCTCTCAGCCCATGGAGGGAGGGAGCTGATGCTGGGGCATTGGTGACCTGAGGCAGGGGGTTTGAAGTGAGGAGTGTCCTGATTTAGGAATAGTATTCTCCAATGTAGTGCTCCCAGTAAAACTGTGCACCCCCATGCCCATCCCCAGCAGGGTGAAGAGGGGAATTGGAGGCACAAAAGATGAAGATCACAAGTTGAGATAAGAGCAATTTACTGGAAACAGCAGTGAGATAAAAAACAAACAGTAAAACAGCAACAATATTAATAACAAAAGTGAGAATGATTCACATGCAGAATGCTCACCCTGGAGTCCTGACCTGACCACAGCCATGTTTTACTCACCAGAGCAGACCTCTCATCTGAGGAGAAGAGAAGCAATGGATTCTGCCCAGTGTATCTCAATGGCATCTGAGTGTTTACATTGTGTGTAAACCCCTTTATTCTCATAGATCTGCTGTGCCAGCCTTGCATCCACACAGTCCAGCAGAGCCCACTGCTGCTCTCCTCACCTGGCTGCAGCAGGGCCCCTCTAGTTCTTGTCATGGTACTCGCTGCTCACCTCGTGCAGATTTGAACTGAAGGTGCCTTCAGGAGGATCAGAAGTGACATTGGCCCTTTTATTCTGTCTGAGCACATGCCCACTGCAAACTGGGGTGGCATTTATCCTTGAAGAATTTCCTACAGTTGTTGTTTTCCCTCTCAACTCACATACCCATGCTGCTGGAGCAGAGGTGGGGTTTTCCCTCCCACTTCCTCTTGTCCTCTCCGTGGTCATGCAGGTAAAACCACAGCTTGCTTGTGGTGTCTCCTCTTTCTCAAGAGGGGGCTGGTTGCTCCCAACAGCAGAGATTCTGGTCCCTACTGGTGTGACATGGGACATTTCCACAGTCCACAGTCCATGGGCTGGTCCACAGTCTTAGACAGTCTTTTTACATAGTTGATACACAGGTTGGTAGGAAGGAAAAAAGATTATCTTCATCATCAGAGTTGGGGAGTCACCTTTCACCCTTTGTTCTGTTGATATCAGTGGCAGTGAGCCTCTGTATAACTCTCTGCCCCATGGATTGTATACACTGGACCTCATCTGCATTTACAGGGGACTGCTGGTTATTTGAATCCCTAGGGACTCTCTCCAAGAGCCAGCTCCCTCAGGTACTGGGTACCTTCTCCTTGGTGTTCCATCAGCTTGGGAGCACTACTTGATCATCCTTGAGGGAATACCTTTCCCTCACACTCGACAGGAGTTGCCTCCAGAGGCTGAGAGTTTCTGTGCCCTTCCCAGTGTCCTTGTCAATGCCCACATCCCACGACAGAGATCCCAGATGCTTGGCTTCACTTCATCTATTCCCATAGCACGGGCTGTAGTATCCCAGCATTGGAGCAGTTGGGTCACCAGGGGCTCAACCTGACTGGCAGCTGAAATCTCTTCACATCTCAGCTCACCTGGGGATAGGGATTGGGTGGTTATCTCCAGCCCTGCCTCTTCTTCCTGTTGTGAGGGCCCTGTTTCCTCTTTATCCCTCTCTATGCAAACTGATTTGGTCTTGGATTTCTTCTGTATAGGGGCGAATGCTGCCTGCACGGGTTGTTCCTGTGCTTCAGCTGCAGTTGGAGTGGCCATGGTGCCTGTTGCTCTGCTTTCCTCCTCCTCCCCCTGAGGGTGATGTCTAGTGAAAATAGATAAATGATAAATGATCTGATAAATGTCTGATAAATGCTGACCAGCACACTGCAGTGAGGCTCCTCGCTGGAACTGCCACAGCATTCTCCTTGTAAATGCTCTGTCACTTCTACAGCATCTTGCACTTGTTCAAGGGGACACTTCCAAACCATTGGAGGAGAGAACTTCTTCCAAAAGTGGCCCATTTTCTCCCACATTCCGTGCCAGTCATGACTATTCCCCATCAGGGTAGATCTCTGAATACCCTCCCTAGAAATCTCTTTCTTGACTCCAAAAATTATGTGGACTGCCCTAAGGAGACCTGGCAAAAATATGATTCCAAAGGGAATTCAGAACTTCAAAAGCTGTTTTAACAGGCCTCAAGGGGGAAAAGTGGGTGAAAGGCTGGGGAAAATCATCCTCCCCTGTTCCCCCCACGGGTTGGTCATGATTGTTATTACTGGACTCCCAAAGGTAGTGCCCAAGGTAAGGGTAGAAAAGCAACACTCAAGACATATCCCAAATTACCCTCACTGCCCTTGATGTTCATGTCATAAACTAACAGAGCAATCCTGATCCCTCTCCCTGCTCTGAGAAAGAGCACTGTGATGGGAACATACAGAAATATGTACAGGGCTAGGTACCCACATGAGCAGACCAAGCAACATTTTGACCAGTGGCTCCAGTACCTAATACAGAAAAGTTTAGATCAAATTTGTTTCCAACCCACTCTGGGCACATCTGTTGTTATCCCAACCGTTCAAGCTCTACATTGGATGCTAAAAAATAAGCTGTTGTGGTTTAGGAATGGTATTCCCCAATTTAGTGCCCACTATAGCCATGTGCTGCCACAACCCTCACCTCCTTCCTTCCCTGCAGTGGAATGGAGAGGAGAATTGAAGGCACAAAAGGTAAAAAAGTCACAGGTTGAGATAGGAACAATTGACTGGGAACAGCAATGAGATAAGAAAAATTAACAGCAACAATATTAATAACAAAAGTGTACAAAAGAGAGCAAATCACATGCAAAATGCTCACCACAGTGCATGCTACCCTGATTGGAAGAGATCCCTTCTCCCTTGAAGAGACTCCCTTCCCCCTGCCCCAGCAATGATGTGAGGTGGTGTAAAAGAGCCTCTGGGTCCTGGCCATGTCCCCTCATGGCTACTGCAAAAATTGACTCTGTCCTGGCTGGAACCAGGCCAGGGGTGACTGTGATCCCATGTGTGTGTGTGTGTGTGTGTAGGTTTTAGTACCTGTGTGGGTTGATGTTTCTCATGCAAAAGAGCATTTCTTGGGTGTTGATCTGGTTTAGCTACCTCACGGTGCAAGCTGGGTGCTGTTGTCACTGGGTTTTGTATTGGGGATGGGGTGGGGAGTTTGTGGTGTAACACTTGTTTTTGTTTGGTTTTTTTTTTCCTCTTAATTATTATTGTTACGGTTTTGACACTTGAATTCATCCTGGGGACAGGTGGCCTCACTCCCACGTTGGTGCATGTCTGAGCCAGCCCGTGTTCCCCTCCTTGCCTGCTCCTGGGCAGGGCAGCAAGGCTGGAGCCCCTGCACTGCCAGCTCCCACCTCTGCAGTGGGATCCCTCAGCGCAGTTGCAACACCAATATTTTGCTCCCATTTCTAGTGGGATTCTTGGTCTGAGGATCTGTGGTGTTGCCATTGGTTATTTGGTTGATTGGCAGCCTGGATGTGGCTCCCATCGTGTCCCGTGGAAGGCTGGAAAGGGGACTTTGAAAGGCTCAGCTCAGCCCATATTTCTTCCTCTGCTCTCACAGATACTCTCTGTGGGTGTGATGAAGTTCTCAACTGGAAAATGTCTGTGCAAAGCACATTGCTGGAATGGGCTGGTTCTAGCCACCACTTTCCAGAGCCTGCTGCAGCTGCAGGGCAGTGGGGACTTGGTGCTGTAAAAGCCTCTGCTCAAGTTGGGGGTGGTCTGTGAGAAGCTGATTCTGGTGTGTGATGTTTGATTTTTCACTCCCAAAACACGTAGTTGTGTCTGGACTCAGTGCCAGGCCCTGAACATAAACAAGGGTGGCCTTGGAGCCCCCAGCTTAGCCCTGCCTGAGGCTGGGAGCTGCCCTGGCCCAGAGGGGCTGGGAGCTCTGAGCCACTCGGTCAGTTTGGGGTGCAGGTCCTCCCAAACAGTAAAGCACAAGGTCCCACATGCAGGTGGGTCTAGGAGGGGTGGTCCCTGGGACTCTGGCCCATCAGAGCTCAGATGGGACCGTGGGCTGGGACAGCTGAGGAGGAGCAGGAGGTGGTCTGGGATGAGGGCTCTTTGCCTGCCAGTGGCTGTGGTGAGCTGTTCCATCCCTGAGCACTGTGCTGGCTGCTCCCTGGAGCTCAGGCTGCACAACTGAAGTCCCCTCTGGTGGTCTCAGAGCCTCTCTGAGAGCCCCTCCAGGGCAGGGACAGTTTGGAGCTGCCTTTGTACCACACACCTCATTTTTCTTTGCCCTTGGGCGCCTTGATTTGTGACAAGGATGTGATCATACCTGCAGTCCTTCCTCGAGTTGCTGGGTTATGCTTTTTTCCCCAGGGCCTAACTTTGCTCTGGGGGTCTCCTCAGCCCCAGCACACAGGGGCCAGCTCCAGCCTCTGCAGAGGGTGCAGGGCTGCCCCAAAGCTGAGCTTTGCACAACAGGGGAGGAAAGAGTCAGGAGCCTAAAAGCACTGGAAACCCAAACCACTGTGAGCCCTCCTGAGCAGTGTCCCCTCCCTGTCACCTCCAGCTCTGATGACACAGGATGGGCTGGCCAGCTGTGAGGAGTGGGAGCTCTGAGGTCCCATCCTGTCCCCCCCAGGTGCATTGTTCCTCCTCACCACCTCTGACCACAGCTGCTTTGGGGTCTCAGTTGCTGCCTCTTGCCTTGGTGCTGCTAAATCAGTGCCTGCTTCCCACGGTGCTCTCCCAGTGCCCTACACCAGTCCTTCCCCTGCCCCACACTGCAGAGAGTCCAGGTACAGTCCCTGCCGAGCACAGGGCTCCACCTTGCTTTCCACGTGCTCCCTGGAGCTTCACTTTCTCCTGCAGGCTGCATGGCCTTCTGAGCCCCCCTCACCCTTCTGGGAAGGGACGAGGACCTCCAGCCCCTCCAGGTGCTGCCTGGTGCTCCAGCTGTAACTGCGACAGAGGCCAGCACAGACCCAATTCCCAGAAAAGTACAGCCCTGCACCTTCCTCCTGCCCCAGGGCTTGTCCCCTCATCCACCACAGCTCTGCCCTGGTTCCTTCCAATTGCTCCTCGTGGCCTGGGACCCCAGGTCCAGCCCCACACAAGGCTGGAGCAGCTGCAGCACTGTGTCACCTGCTCCATCACTCCTTTCCGCACAAGGAGCACAACAGCAGATGCCTTTTCACTCTTGGAGCTGTTTGCAGAGGCCAGCTGCTCTGAAGGCTGGTGGTGTCTCTGTGGGGGTTGTGCAGCCCAGCCCCGGTCTGGGTTTGTCAGAGCATGAGGTGTGTGCGTGTGTTTTATACCTTGGTGTGTTCCTGTAAATAGTGTAAGTTATTGTGGTCTCCTGCTGTACGTTTTTCAATTGCTGTGTTTGTTTCTTGCCTTTTTGTCTTTGCAAATAAAATGTTCTTGACATGAAGGGATGGAGCACAGAGGTGGCTTTGAGGAGGGAAAGGACAAAGCCAGGAGCCTCCTATCCCCTCCTGTTCCCATGTGCCTGGCCCAGGGGCTGGGGGATAGATGGGGAGGGGGGACTGTGCTCCTTCCCTTCTGGCCCTGCCCGGTGGAGTGGAAAGTGTCCCTCTCCATGACAGGGGATTAGGCGTGGTGGTCCTTAAAGGTCCCTTCCACCCCACAACATTCTGTGATTCTATAATCCTGTTGGCTGGGGGAAGATTGGACAAGAGGAAACAGTCTTAAGTTGTTCCAGGGGAGGTTCAGGTTGGATATTGGGGGAAATTTCTGCACCAAAAGGGTGGTTAGGCCTTGGCACGGGCTGCCCAGGGCAGTGGTGGAGTCACCATTCCTGGAAGTGTTCAAAAGACGTGTGGGGGTGGCATTTGGGGACATGGTTTCATGGTGAACATGGCAGTGCTGGGGGAGTGGTTGGATTTGATGATCTTAGAGGGCTTTTCCAAACAACGTTTCCATGATTCTGGGGTGACCTGGGCCCCTGTAGGCAGCAGGTCCTCAGGCAGACGGGGCAGA
>VWZP01010183.1:98957-138997 GCA_013396995.1 Dicaeum eximium
CAGGGTCCTTCGAGGGGTGCGGGGTCCTGCGGGGCCGGGGGAGATGCTGGGGTGCGATGCAGTGTCCTGCGGGATGGGGGGATGTTGGGGGAGTGCAGGGTCCTGCTGGTGGGAGATTTTGGGGCAGATGCTGGGGGTGGGGCCGGCAGGGACCTTGCCGGTGCGGGGTTCTGCTGTGGGGGATGTGTGACACGGTGTCAGCGTGTGGTGCCTGCTGGCCCCCGAGGTGAGCGATGCCGGAACGCAAAGACGCCGGGCAGCCACAGCCTCCTCCGGGGTGGGGAGGGGGACAGCGACCTGCAACCCCTCAGGGCCCGCCTCAGCTCCTGCAGCTCCCGTTTTCCCTTTTCCAGCCAGACAGCACTGTGGAACTGGTCAGATAGAGCAGCGGAGCTGTGCCCACACTGACCCCGGACGCGGTCCCTCCCACACACCCCCTGCCCTGAGAAGCTGGGGCCGCAGCCCGGGTTTCAAACATGCCTGCAGTGCTGGTCCTGGGCAATGCCAGGCCAGCTCTGAGGGGTCTCTGCGGGCTGGCAGTGCCCAGAGGTGTCCCAGCCCCCAGCACCGTGCCCTGCATCACCCTCAGCCTGTGACGTGGCTGTCACCTGGCAGGAGCCTCCCTACCAACAGCCACCGTGGTGCTGCCAGGGCGAGTGGCAGCCTTGGGTTACAAACATGGGGGTGTCATGGGCCCGACTCCCCCTGGCAGGGCAGGTGACATCGCAGCATCCTGCTCCCACCTGGTGCCTCAGCCATTCATGGCACCGCAGACACTTCCACTTGCCACTCATCATGTCACCATATCACGCCACACTCACGGCCCCCTCTCTCATGCTGCAGCAAGATACCAAGCCTGGCTGGCAGTGACCTGTGCCATGCACCCCACATGCCTAAAGGTGCACCGGCCTAGCAGCAAGGGACAGAGCCCTGGGAGCTACCAACTCTGGTGACGAGATGCTGGCAGCCCTGTGCCACCCGTTCTCAGGCTGAAGGAGGAGTTGCTCTGAGCCCATCAGGGCTGTGGCTGCTTCTGGGCAGGGGAGGGTCCCATGGGCACCATTCTGCACCTTGCTGTGCCCCGTGGCTTTAGGGAGGCCATGGGGACACCTGAGGAGAGGCTTATGCTGTCCCACGCTCCCCACACAGTGTTTCAGCATCTCCAGAGAGTGCTGGCCATGGTGATCTCCCCAGGGCCCTTTATAGGGCCCAGGTTGTGGCACATCAGTGGACAAATGGGCAGGAAGGACATTCCTGCAGGCAGGAAAGCTGGAGGGTACCTGCAGGGGATTGGGGAGGATAGCTCAGATCCACTGGCCTCCTGATTCCCGAACCCAAGGGGAAGGAAGGGGCGGGCTGAGTCCCAGGAGGCCATGGAGGGCTCCCGCTATGCCAAGCACACATGGGAGGCTGAGGGTGTCACTCCCTGGGAGCCCCTCTCCATTGCCTGGGTGCATTGACTGGCTGTGGTGCCTCCCTGAGGTCAGTGTGCAAGGAAGGGAGACCTGGAAAGGGGGTGCTCAGGGTGGTCTGTGCCAGACAGCCCTGCCAGGCAGCCACCAGATTCCCTGTCCTGAGAAGAGCTGTGGGTGGGTGGGCTGCACACAGCTCCGGCAGGAGGCTCCCAAATGGCCACCTCATCACCCCTTGGCCGGTGGCCCAGGGGATGGCCCAATGTTGGCATGTCCCACCCTGCTCCAGGGACACTGCAGTGTAGTGGTGGGTGGAAAAACCTCCCCCAGGGGCACCTTTCCAACCATACACAGTGGCAGCCTGGCGGGCAGCCAAGTCCCCAGGCACGGGGGAACCCTGGGCTCAATCCCTGGTTGGATGCATGGCCAGGCTCTGTATCTGCTTTCCCTGGTGGCCCTGGCTTGCCCTGTGGCAGTGATGGACGGGGCTGCTCCCTTGCGTGGGGATGTCCCTGTGGGATGCTCTGTCCAGGAAACAGAAGGGCTGGCAGCACCCAGCACTCGTGACTGTGCTGCGGAGGAATGAAGCTGGGGTAGGTGATCAGCTAGGGGGACCCGGTGCCTCCTGGCTGCCACTGTGTATCCTCCTGGGGGATGTGACACTGGGGACAGGACATGAGCCACCCTGCCCTTGCTGGTCCGTGTGCCAAACTGGAGTATCCATGTTTGCAACAGTCTGTCACCACAGTGTCACAGGAGATGGTTTGCTGCCAGGTTTGAAGTGATAAGGACCCTGAAGTGACAAGGAGGCAGCTGTGTGACGCCAGGGTCTGCTCTGCTCCCAGGTGCCCAGGATTGCCTCAGTCTGCATGTGGCATGGACGTGGCTGGATCAGCAAAGAACCAGAACCAGGCAAAGGGGTGCCCCAGCTTTGGCTGGGACTGGCCTGGGGCTCTCTTGCCATCACAGGGCTAAACCCAGCAGGAATATACCTCAAAGTACCCCAAGTACCCCTGCCCAAGGCCAGAGAGGCAAGAGCCACCAAAGGTACTTCCCCAAATGCATCCCACAACCCTGCCTTGTCCCTTGGCACATGTCCCTGGTGAGCATGCATGCCTGCTGGTGCCAGGCGCAGGTGACAGGGCAGGGCATGGGCTGTCACAGCTCTGCAGCCTGTCCCAGGCCTCCCCCAGGCAAAAATCGACCCATTCTGGCAGACAGAGCAGCAATTCTTAGGCACTTGCCTGGTCTCTGCTGTACCCCCACAAAGACCAGCTGTCCCCACCTGAGTCCTGCTCCCAGCAGGTACCCTGTCCCCTTTTTGTCCTGCTTGGTCACTGAGACCCTCTTCCTGCTCTGGGAAATGTGTGCCTGTGCCATCCAAGCCTGTGCTCCAGGCATGGCCAGGGCACCCACAGGTGCACCTGCTGACTCGCAGGGCTGGGCTGCCCAGGTGGGTGCCTGGGGCAGTGTCCTGGCTCCGTTGCCACAGGCAAACCCCAGGTAGGGATCTACAGGCCCCAGGGCCCACCCCGACCCCATGGGTGGTTTTGGCTGCAAGAGCTGAGTGAACCTGCTGCTGTGAGCAAACAAACATGAGCCTGGCAAGAAAACAGCCCGTGAAGCCAGTGTGGGTGAAACTCTGGGCACCGGTGGGGCACGGGCTCTGACAATGATTAAACTGGCCAGCCCAGATTTCCCGGCAAGGCAGCGCAGGGCTGGGACCCGGTGGTTCATATTATGCAAATCACCTGGATCTGGGAGCATGAACGTTTGGGGCTGGAATTCCCCTCGGGCTGCCAGATTGTTACGCCGCCCAAGCTATAAAAGCAGAGGCACGGGTAGGGCTTGCCCATCGGCACCAGCCTCACGGGGCCCATGAGCAGTGGCTAGTGGCCAGCCAGGGCTCCGTCTCCCCTTGCTCCCCTCTGGATTACCCGCTGCTCCTGGAGTTGCCAGCACAGAAGGTACCAAAGCTTTTTTTGCCGAGGCCTGTTGACGTCCCTGAGGCCAGGACAGCTGCTTTGCTCTCCTCCCCGTGCACCTTCGCTCTCACCGGGGGATGTGCTCTGGCCTTTCCTCGCTCCACGTTTGCTCTCTCAGCGCAGCCGAGGCCCTCTGGGGGCCTGCGGGACGCAGCTCCCCTCCAGCCGCAGGGCTGCTAAAGCGGACAGCACGATTTGGCTTTTTGTGAGGCCCGGGCAGGGGCTGGTCCTCTCCTGGCCGCAGTGGCTGGGATGTGCTTGTTGCGACTGGCGGAGAGGACTGGAGCTGCGGGCACGGCAGTGGGCGGCGGGGCAGCCATGGGCCCAGGAGTGCCCGAACCCCCGCCCATAGAGGGGCTGTGCCTCACTGTTCTCTGCCAGCCACCTTCTTGCTGTCACCCCTTGCTGGCTGGCAGCAGGGTGAGGCCAGGCTGCTGGGGACATGGCTCTTCACGAGCAGAGTGACGCCACGTCCCCAGTTTGCTCCGGCTCAGCCGCCCTCAGTGCTGGCCCCTGAGGAGGTGGTGAGTCAGAGCCCAGCCAGCAGGTGCTGGCTGCATATTTCTGCAGAAGTGACCTGAGAGGTGACATGGGTGGAGGGAGGGACAGCTCGACCTCACCCAACCTGACTCTGGGGTGCTGCAGGTGCTGGGGGCCTGGGTCCCTCTGCCTCCACGGGTCCAGGGCTCACTGTCATCTCTCGGCACAGAGCTCGATGGCAGGATCTTGTGAGATCAGCAACATCTTCTCCAACTACATCAGCGCCATGTACCAGCCGGACGAGGCACAGCCAACTTTGGACATGCTGGGACACCTTGGGGATGACAGCAACCTGGGGCTCAGCCTCCCTGCCAGCCAGCCCCCAGCACAGAGCACAGGTAGGACCAGGGGAGTGGCAGTGGTGGCACTGGGGAGCCGGCACATGGGGCAGTTGTGAGGCAGTGCCACTGGCTGGGAAGAACGCTGCAAGGTCCTTGTCCCACTGGGACAGGTCAGCAGGTTCCACCATGCCACAGTTTCCCCAGGGAAAAGCCAAAAGGCTGTGGGAGGACACCCTGGGTGGCACAAGGTATGGCTGCTGGGAGCACATCTGATTTATACAGGAGATGGGGGAATCACTGTCCTCCTCCCACAGCATAGCATACGGGACAGGCTGCCAGGGCTCACCAGAAGCAGTTTGGAAGTACAGTCCTGGTGATGGGGGACTGTCGTGTGATGGTGCTCAGGGAGGCATGAGAAACACACCAGCAGAGCAGCACAGACAGGACAAACGACACCGAACCAGCAGTGGGAGAAGTGTAGGGTCATTGCTGTCTGCTTAGGGCAGGGCACTAAGGACCCTTTAGTCCCATAGCTCTTCAAGTGCAGGGCCTGCTGTGTCCCTCAGGATCACCACTGGACCAGACCAGGTGTCCAGTGGCCACCAGCAGCCCACACGAGGCACATGGTGCTGGCACAGCCACCCTGCTCTGAGCCTGCTCTCCATCCCTTGCAGACAAGCCGGAGTGGTTCAGTGAGCTCCCGTACTTCTGGACCAAGGTGCAGGTGCTGGAGTGGATCAGCTACCACGTGGAGAAGAACAAGTACGACGCCAGCGCCATCGACTTCTCCTACTGCAACATGGATGGTCACACGCTGTGCCGCTGCAGCAGGGACCAGATGCGCCGCATCTTTGGGCCCTTGGGGGATGAGCTCTACGACCGCCTGCATGAGATCAGTGAGTGTAGCAAGCTCTTCATCTGCAGGCCTAGCAGCTTGAAGAATGAGTTTGAGAGGCCTCCACTAGCCCAGGAGCCCCTGCTTCCCGGGCACTGCAGAGGCTGCGTGGGAGGGTGTGGGGGCACAGACCAGAGTCCAAGCAGGGCTCAGCTCCCAGTATGCACTATTCCCCTTCATATGGAGCAGGCACTGCTAATTCCAATCCTTCATCCCTGTAGCCTCTGATGAGCTGAACTGGATCATTGATTTGCTGGAAAAAGAGGATGCGACTTCCCAGACCTTCCTGAACTCCAGCCATCTGGGTAAGAGAGGGGCCCTGGCCAAACCTTTTCCCCAGGGATCACATACTGATGGCAGCAAGGCTAACATCTTCTTCCCTTCTCTGCCCCTCCCAGAGCTGGGAAATCCCTGTGCCAAGGACTCCCTGGAGGACTTAAAGCCCACAAACCCTTTCACAGACTTCTCCTGCTTGCTGGGTGCCATGTCCCCAGGCAGCTCTGATGTCTCAGGTCAGTGTTTTCACAAGGGTGGGTTTGGGTCTTGGAGCAGTCTGGTGGCAGGGGAGGCAGTGGGAACCAGGGGGAAAAGTCTGAATCCTGATCCTTTGCCTCTCAGGGCCTGTGATGTCCCACAGCCCCAACTCTCAGGACTCCGGTGGAAGTGACCTCGACCTCGACCCTGCAGAATCAAAGCTCTTCCCTGATGGTGAGTTGTTTCCTTCCAGACAGGAGCTGGGAGGGGAAGGCTGGCTCCCGGGCAGTTCTGCACTTCCTACCTGGCAATGATTAGGGACAACACCTGAACACCCATCCTCACCCTGAGAAAGAGGGAAAGGCCTGTTTCCCTAAGTGCTCTGCTTCTGTTTCTCTCCATTGAGCAGAGTGATGGGCAGGGCTGGGAGAGCTGGGCAGTGGTGATCCTGGTGGGAAGGGGTGGGTGGTGGCAGATGGGTGAAGACTGCAGCCAGGGATCCTGAGCACAGAAGTCAGTGTTTGGTATTGATCCCAGCTGGTGATGATACTGGGAACACCAGGAATGCAAGGAAGCAGTAGGGTTTGGGGAAGGAGCAGCATGCTGCCCTAAGGATAGTGTCAGAGATGAGGGTGAAATGAGGCTGGAGGGAATGGGGTGACCTTGCTCTCAGGAGATATTTCCCTTGTATCTGGGCCTGAAAAGAGGGTGCTTCTGGTCCTCAGGAGGACAGGGAGGGGCTGCAGCCCAGCATGTGCTGCCCAGCTTGACATGTGCCCCTCTCTGTGTGCACAGACCACTTTCCAGGCAGCAAAAAAGGGGACAGCAAACATGGCAAGCGGAAACGGGGACGGCCCCGAAAACTCAGCAAGGAGAGCAGAGACTGCCTGGAGAACCGGAAGAGCAAGCACTGTACGTGAACCCTTCAGCCCAGGAGCCTGGACTGCTCCCTCTTGGCTTCTTGGCTTCATGGGGAATGATGGGAAGGGCCTTGGCAGGGGGGTTTTGGGTGATCCAAGGACCTGCAGGAGCTTCCCTCCTTTATAGCTCAATCTCCTCTTTCAGCCCCAAGAGGTACCCACCTGTGGGAATTCATCCGGGACATCCTGATCCACCCCGAGCTGAACGAGGGGCTCATGAAGTGGGAGGACCGGCGGGAGGGAGTCTTCAAGTTCCTGCGCTCGGAAGCGGTGGCTCAGCTCTGGGGCCAGAAGAAGAAAAACAGCAGCATGACCTACGAGAAGCTGAGCAGAGCCATGCGGTGAGTGCCCTACCCTGTCCTGGCGGGGTCCTACCCCACACAGCTGGCTCAGCCCCACTGGGGCTCAGCCTGAGCCTTTCAGGAGCTCCCCAGTGCCTGGGGCTACATTCAGAGCCCTGATTCCACCTCTGTCTTGCACAGATATTACTACAAACGGGAGATCTTGGAGAGAGTCGACGGACGACGGCTGGTGTACAAGTTTGGGAAGAACTCCAGCGGCTGGAAGGAAGAGGAAGTGCTCAACAGGAACAAGGAGCTGTAGGAATCCTGGATGAGCCAGGGTCTGATAAGCCCCTCAGGGCCAGCCCTGAGCCGGGCTCCTTGACAGGAAACTTTGCCTGCAGCTGTATCTGGAAGCTGCTGGCCCATGCAGCGTGTGGAATTCTGACCCTCGCATGGGCATGCTCGTGTGTGCGGGTGACTGCCAGCACCGAGGTGTTCAGAGCCAATATTTTGGCTCCAGTAGGTTACTGCAGACTGTGACTTCCCTTGCTGGATTCGTACCTCTAGTTGGAGCCATGGGGACTGTGGCTGTTTCAAAGCCTGAACAGACGCAACGGTGAAGAGAATTTCAAGCCCCACTATGAGACCCCAGCAGGTCTCCTGCTGTCACCCACCTCCTGCCTGGGCAGAGGGGCAGCACATCTGTGTCACCTGTGACTGAACAGAGTTTGTCCCAGCTGTGGGGTCTTCCCTCTCCCTGCTTGCACCGTGCCAAAGGTGCCCTCTGTCCTGTTCACTGCGTGTGGGTTGGGTGAGACCCCCTTTGTGTAGCAGCTTCTCAGTGTGGCACCTGCTGAGAGAAGATGGGAACATTATGGAGCTTTACCCGGCCCCAGAAAGCCCTCAGTGAGTGAGAAGAAGACGTGGGACAGCAGGGCCATGCTGCATTTCCAGCCTGGGCTGTGTCTAGAGACAGGCCTTTTCCCCAAAAGTAACTTCTAATTTATGTAAGACAAAAAACCACAGAGTGAATGTACAGATATATTTTTTCATGAGTAAGATGTTCCTGTGTGAGAGCGTGTGCTGTGGGGCACACAGGTGTGTGGTGGCAGGTGGTGATGCTCAGCTGGACTGAAGTGATGTCACAGGGCACAGACTGGTGCTGTGCCAGCCACGGAAGGGGACGCCAACCCAGCCAGACACCCACCAGGTGCATGTGGTTTTCTTCTTTTCAAGTGGGAATATAAGATTAATAAATTGTTGGTTTGTTGGGTTTTTGTACCTATCTGTAATTGTTCTTGTTTTTCTTAAACACATGGTGCGGACCAGGCTCGTGTTACTTGGGATGTCCCATGGCAGGAACCTCATCTGCCACCACCTCCTGCCTGGTCATCCTGGCAGAGTCACAGGTCTTCCTCAGGGTGAGGTGGGCTTGTCCTAGACTAGCTCAAAACCACCCATGGAGGGGCATCTTACACCACTCCCAAGCCTTGGCCCTTCTGAGAAGCCTCTGGAATTCCAGTCCTGGCACTCGCCTTGCCCGGAGCACTGGCTCCAAGCCGGAGTTCACCAGCTGCAGGCTGATGGGAAGCAAAGTCCTGGGTGATCTGGGGAGGGTGATCTCTCAACACCCTCCATATAAATATCCAGTCACAGCCTGTGGGAGGACCTTTAGCCTCTCCCTGGCCAGGGAGACATGAAGGGGTACCAAGCACAGGCACTACAGTATGAATAATGCATGCTCATCTTCGAGCCTGGCTGTTTGCTGGCCTCTTCCAAGACCTGGGTGGCACAAGGACCACATCTCAGGAGGGGGGACTGCAAGGACCTGGCAGTGTGAGCAGCCCAAACACACCATGTTCCCCTTCTTGCCTCCCCCATCCAGCCCAGCTGTGAGGAAGCCAGGAGGTTGTCTTAGGGGTGCTGAGATAATGTCTCCAACCCACAGCATCTGTCTTGGGGTGGTAAGAAGGAGTTCAGGGTGTTGGAGGCCAGGCAGGCTTTCCAATATGTTTCTGCCATGAATGTGGCAAGCAGCAGTGGCTCCTGGCTGGCACACATTGCATTTCACAACGAGTCCCTCTGAACACTGCTGGGCACCAGAGGATCTTGGTGCCACCCTGACTTTCTGGTGGTGCCCAGGACCTGCTGAATGGGGCACAGAGGGCACTGGGCACTGCTCAGTTCCTGCTTATCCCCAGAGAGAAAAGCCCTGGGACCTGTCCTCTGAGTTTGGAGCTGAACAAGATCTGCGCAGGCAAAAGCTGTGCCACATCCTTCTGAATGGCTTCAGCCAGTGCCTGGAGGGACTAAGGAAAGGAGCCAGACCACCAGCAGGAGGGTGAGGGGAGGTTTCGCTGCCTAGACAGTAAAGGTGCTTTGCAAAGCCTGAGATGTATTTTTGGCAGAGGGATCCAGCCATTATCATAGAATCACAGAATCCTAGAACAGTTTGGGTTGGTAGGAGACATAAAGCTCATCTCATTCTACATCCCTGCCATGAGCAGGGACACTTTCCACTATCCCAGGTTGCTGCAAGCCCTGTCCAGCCTGGCCTTGAACGCTTCCAGGGATGGGGCAGCCACAGCTTCTCTGGGCAACCTGTGCCAGGGTCTCACCACACCCACAGAGAAGAATTTTTTCCTAATATCTAATCTAAATCTCTCCTCCATTAATTTAAAACCATTCTCCCTGTCCTATCTGCCCATGTTCCCCTGCTGCCCTTCAGTACTGCCAGAGACATGGTACTGTTCAACACCCCCCATCCAGCACTTGCAGAAGTGGGACACATTGCAAAAGAGAGCAGTAAGCCCTTCAAAGCAAGGTCTCAAACAGACCATCTGGGCTGTCCCCCGTGAGCTGTGCTGGCTGAAGCAGCTACAATTGCTCCCAGTCTGCCTGGTTTCAGCTTGAGTGTGAGGTTGGTGGCTTAAGCATCTTCCTAGAGATGCTGCAGCAACATCAAGGGCATGACCCCCCTGCTTTACAGGGGCAGAAGGTGCCCATGGGCCAGACCCATCTTCTTTTTTGTGGGTTCGTCTGCTGTTTCTATATGGAGTTTCCCTGCTGGTCCACCTGGGATGCCTGGTCTCATATGGAAGACCTCTTTTCCTTGCCTCCCAGTATGCTGGGCAGAAGTTGTACTGCTCCCAGATACACACTGGGATGAGGAGATCAGGGCTGCCCTGTGGTGCAAGAAGAGGTCCCAGTCCCTGGGTGTGAACCTGGAGCCAATCCATGGTCTGGGCTGCAGCCAGACCTCCGTCAGGTTCCTTGCATAACCCTCCCCAGGGAACAGGTTTTCCTGGCTGGTATATGCTGGCTTCAGTGAGTGGAGGGTGCTACAGGTCCATCCCTGACCTCCCGGAGCTCCTGCAGAGAGCAGGCCAGAGGGGTGGCAGGAGGGACAGTGGCACACACGGGAGGGGGCCGGGCCAGCGCACGGTGCCATCGGGGTGTTTGTGAGCAGACACGGGGAGTGGGGCAAGCCCAAGCCCAGGCTGGGTCTCACAGGAGCTGGCTGTGCTCCTGGCTGCTGTCCCTCGAGTTTGGGGTTGTGGGCGAGGTGTTTATTCTCCGTAAATAGATAACCCCAGCAGGTTGGCAGTGAGAGGGAGCACTTTGTCACGCAGGCTGGTGCCCTGCCAAGCGCGCCTTGTTTGCTCAAGCAGTTTCATTTCTCTCCCGCTGCAGTTTGTGTTACCTAACTGGCCTGGGACAATGTTTAACCAGCTTCAACAGCAGCAGGGAACCTGTCTGCCTCCCCTCCTGTGCCCCCGGCGTCCCCAGTGCCATCGCTGCCACCCCACTGCCACTGCTGAGTGGGTGGCACACCAGGCAGGAGCTTGGGGCAGAGGCAGAGTCTGTGGATCATAAAGTCTGAAAATGGTTTGGAGGGGAATATATAGACCCCCATGATCCACTCCCCCTGCCGTGGCCAGGGACACCTTCCACAATCCCAGGCTGCTCCAAGCCCTGTCCAACCTGGCCTTGGACACTGCCAGGCACAGGGCAGCCACAGCTTCTCTGGGCACCCTGTGTCAGGGCCTCACCACCCTCACCCTTTAGGAGGGAAGAATGCCCTCCTAAAATATTATCTAACCCTACCCTCTGTCAGTGTGAAGCCATTCCCCCTTGCCCCTTGAGGTCCCCCAGCTGTGTGGGTACTTTGTGAGATAAGAGGAGGAGGAGACAGGGGTGTGTGGGCACAGACAGGGGCACCAGATCCTGCAGCCTCTCATGAAATCTGTGGGTCAGTGGGATGAAGAGCCAGGAAGGACTGGAGAAAGAGCAAGGCTAGAGAAATGCACACACATACACCAACATACGTGCACAACCAGCACATACTTGGGGTAACCCCTAGAGCGACCTCCAAGCCCATACTGAGCCACCCTAGCAGAGCATCCCAGCAGGAGGCAGGAAGAATAGATTATTTGTTTATTTTTTTATTATCTTTGGAGGTGCTTGGATTTTATGGCTGTGGCAAGCCATGACAAGAACTGAAGAAAAAGAGGATTTTCCTCCAAGACAGCCTCCCCTCACACTTTTACCCTGGAGTCTGCTGGGAGACTGTTCCCATCAGGTGGTACCAAGTTGAACATGCTTCTGGCACACAGTTCTCATGAAAATATCTTGGGCACCCTTCAAGTCTCAGCATTATAGTGTGCTTTGTCTTCCTCAAGACTTCCCAAAGGGACACAGGGGCCATTGCTCAGCCTAGTCCCAGTTAGGGAAGAGAATAGTTTGCCCTGGCCACTGCTTCCCTAGGAGCTGTGGCCAAAACCAGGTTGTTGTGGCTGAAATGTACGGAGTGGGAGCAGAGAAATTGGGTGAGGGGAGAGGTTCCATCTGGACCAGCAAGAAGGTGTCCAATATCCCACATGCCAGACCATGAACTGCCCCTGAGCACAACAGCATGACCTGATTTTCCAGCCAAGCCAGCCTGTGGCCATCCTTGAGCAGATCAGAGCAGATGGGAATGCAGTGGGATGGGGACAGCCGGTGGGAGGCAGGGACCATCCTTCTGGTTCCCCCTGCTCCCACTGCCTTCATGCTCCCTGCAGTCCCTGCTGGCTTTCACCCTTCCTTACCCTTCTGCCTTTGCAGCCCAGGGCAGAGCTCAGGGAGGGCAGAGCAGGGAAGCCACTGTGGGAACCATGTACACTTTGGGGACCGTGGAGAGGAGTTGGTGCACAGCATGGGAGAAAAGGGTGTGGAGCAGGTGGAACCACTGCTGAGGGGTCTCGTGGATGGAGTGTTAGGGGCTGTGCTGGGGACAGGAAGGTGAATGTTTGGGGGGCCATGCTGTGAGGGATGGGGCTGTTATGTACCTGTACTTCTGAAGGTGGAATTGCAGAGGGGAGGGCTGCTGCTGAGATCAGATGTGGAGGGCAGAGCTGTTGCCCAGGGGACCCACATCCCCTGGAGCTGGCAGGACAGGAGCTGGCAGGACAGAGCTGCCAGGGGTTCACAGCAGGGTGCTGCCACGGCAGGCTCCAACCCAGCCTGCTTTCAGGGCTGGGCTGGCATGCCCAGGGCTGGGCAGGCCCCCTGAGCTCATCCCTGCTCCCCGGGGTAGCAGCAGGGCAGGTAAAACCTGGGGGCATTACCTGGGCTCCCAGAACACCCTCCCCCTGCCTCAGTTTCTCTGATAATCACTTCCAGCAGCAGCTGCCAGGGGTGCCTGCTTGGCCAGGGCAGCTGCCTGCTGACAGCAGCTTGTCTGGCAACCCTGGGCGGTTTGGTTGTTTAACAAGAGAATGGCTGTTCCCACTGCAGGAATGGGGAAGCTGGTGCAGTTGCCTGGAACCAGAGGCAGCAGGTGGCCAGTGACATCGGGAAGCGCCCCCAGAGCACGAGGGTACCACTCTGGAGAGGCAGGGTGCCACCAGGGACACACTATGTGCCTGTTCATGCCCACCTTCCCCTCTGCCTGTGCTCAGCACTGCATTTCAACTTGTGCATCCCACCCATCCCTCGCTTCCAGACAGAGCTCCCGGGGGCTGTACCAGAACATCCTTTGCTCGTATATGCAGGATGGGACTGGAGGGTCCAAGCTCCCAAATGGCTGGCTCCTGGTTTGCCACTTGGTGATCCAGCACCAGGCACTTTCCCTGTAGCCTGAGAGTAAAGCAGAAGCTGCCCTATCACCCATGGGGAGGGACTGTCCCTCCTCATGGCCCCATGCTGTGCTTGATGCTTCTCTGGGACCAGAGCTCTGCTTGCACTCCGGCTCCTGCTGACCACGTGGCTGGTCCCTGCTCCTCAGGGACAGACTTCATGAACAGTTTGCCCAAAAATGTTGTGGCTGCCCCATTCCTGGAAGTGTCCAAGGCTAGGCTACATGAGGCTTGGAGCCACCTGGTCTAGTGGAAGGTGTCTCTGGCTATTGTCGCTGGAGTCCCAGCGGGGTCAATCAGGACTCTTTGACTCTAATATCAGAAGGCTTATATTATTTATTAAAATGACTCAATTGTTCAGAAGGAATTTGGGCTATTTCTGCCCAGGTACAGAGCTAGCTACTTGCTTCTTCAAGCTCCATACCAAAAGCACAAGAATGCTTACAAATTCCATTGATAACAATTTTTCACATCATTGAGTGACAGAGAGAAAAGAGAGAAAAGGCCTACATCTCCCATGTGGGAGACAGAACAGCCAAACGCCCATGTCCTTGAAACCACACACAGAAAAATTGGTTTTTACAGAAATCTGTACTTAAAAGTGAGCTTTCCCATGGAAGGAAAAGCTCAGCAACTCTGCATCCAAGAAACTTATAAAATGTCCAGGTGACACCTGGCCATGTCAGGTGGATGATCTTTAAGATCCTTTCCAACACAAACAATTCTAGGACTCTGACTGCATTATCTAATTCCAGCCCAAAGATTTATTCTCACACAAGTTTGACAAAGCTGCATCTCTGCATCTTCCCCAGGTCCTGTTCCTGCTCAGATGCTTCCCCTCCTACAGAAAATACCAGATCTTACACTGCCAGGTTGGGATATATGTTCAGCCTTGGTTTCTGGCATCCTGAAAAGTCTTCTTGGGTGGATGTCTCCCAGCTTCCTTCATTCTCCTCTCTCCCTCATTGCCACCAAGAATCGCAGCCTGTTTCATTGTGGAATCAAAAGAAATGTTCATTGCATTCTTGTTTCCTGGCCAGCCCTGCCCTTTGTTATTCACCAAACATGATATGGAGCCTGGCACTCCACCAGCTTGAAATGGAGTTGCTGGGCAGAGAGCACAAGCTGGAGAGTCCAGGAATGGGAAGGCACCAACTGAAGGGCCCAGCCAAGCTCATGGCATCCCTGGTGGGCTGGCAGATGCCAAAGAGTGTCAAGGGCTGCTGCAGCTTCCATCACACAGACATTTCACTTCAGCTGACCAATGCCTCCTGAGAGCTCCTCAGGCAGGAGGAGCAATCAGGAACACGAGCTCCCACAGGCAATCAGGTACCACTAGCTCTTCTCTCCGCTTCCTCCTGAGCACACCACATGCTAACAAGCCCAGAAGCCCTTTGCCAAGCCATCATGACATGCAGGCCTCAAAGCCCTGTGTTCAGGAGAGGCTTGGGACTGGAGCGTGGGGCTCGATGATGAGATGGGGATCATGGGGATAGGGACAGCTGCAGACACTGTGGCTGTGTGATGGGGGACAGAGCTGTGTGAACTCACAAGCTGCAGCTCCCAGCTGGTATTTTCTTTCCTCCAGTCTGTGCAGATTCATTTCACAATGAAATCACCAGGAGCCCCAGTCTCCTCCACTCGCTGCTGACCTTCCCACCCAGTCATGGCCACATGCTCATCTGTAAGTTTTCACTGAGAATACACATAGTAAATTAGTCTGAGCTCACCATTTGGGTACATTCTGGCCCCGGTTCAGCAAGGCACTAATTAGCAAGAGTTACTCTTCAAAAGCCAGAATGCTGAAAGCCAGTGTGGCCAGGGCACTGCACCTGGCCTCTCCTGCCCTGCTCCAGGTGTGTGAGCGAGGCTGTCCCAGCTCCATACCTTCCCCTGCTGCAGCATCCCAGCACAGGAGCACATGCAGTCAGAGAGGAAGGAGAGCAGAATGCTGTGGTTGGGGGAGGAGGAAGATGAGGAGCAGTGGTGTCTGAAATGCCTGAGAGGAGATGAGAGGGAGTGGTGAGAACTGGAATATAAAAGCTACGACCCTGCATTGCAACGATGCCTAATGAAGCCAGAGACATGGGGAACCCCTTGCTGAGCATTTCATTGTGTACATTGAGTCTGAATGGAAAGGGAAATGGCCCTCTCTGGGTGCTCCACAAAGGATTCTGGGCGTTCCTGACCTGCAGCACTGGGCATGCCATGAAGGCTGCCAATGGCCAGAAATGTTACAAGGGCATGCAGGGAGGAAATGGGAGCAACCACACAGTCAGTGTGTCACCCTGGGGCAGGCCAGTGAGGTCAGCACCACCATGGCCATGGACAGGAGCATCACATCCCTCCTGTGTGTCTTCCTGGCAGGATTCCAAGGGTCAGGAAGTGGAGATAGGAGACAGGTATAATGAAATATCTGGCCTGCTGTGCCATGCACTCTGTTGTGCTGTGCTGCCTGCCTGCCCCTGAATTACAGAACCGTTGGGTTGGAAGGGAACTTAGAGACCATCCTGTTCCACCCCCGGCCATGGGTAGGGACACCTTCCACTATCCCAGGTTGCTGAAAGATCCATCCAACCCAGCATTGAACATTTCCAGGGATGGGACAGCCCAACCTGTGCCAGGGCCTCCCCACCCTCACAGCCAAGAATTCCTTCCCAATATCCCATCTAACCCTGCCCTCTGCCAGTGGGAAGGCATTCCCCTTGTGCTGGCACTTCAGGCCCGTGTCCAAAATCCCTCTCCATCTCTCTTGGATCCCCTTTAGGCACTGGAAGGGGCTCTAGGGTCTCCCTGGAGCTTTCTGTTCTCCAGGCTGAACAATTCCATATTCCCTTAGCCTTTCCTGTCACCATCCAAAAGCACCAGAGGTTTCCATCTGCCCAGTGTGCCTGTTGGGCAGAGCGGGGCTGGTGGTGCCCTGAGAGCTGCGGGCACACCCGCTGAGCACAAAACAGGTTTGCGTGTCTCCTGCGTCAGCCTTGCTCTCTGCCAGAGCCCCGGGGCAAAGGTGTTCTTGGGGCTGAGGTGTCAGAGCCCCCTCCATCTCTAAAGGATGTGACACTAACCGAGGGAGTTCCACTGAAGTGAAGGTAGCCTCAGCCTCCCATGCCCGAGCTGCTGGGTATGATCTGTCAGATCCCCTTGAAGGAACCTCTAGCATATATGCCCAGGAAAGGAATAATAACCAGGGTTAGAGGGGCCCTGCCTCTAGCCAGGGAGAGGCACAGGAAAACCAGATCTTCTAAACAGTGTGGATCTGATGGCCTGGCACATCAGAGCCACAGAAATATGACACTTTGGTTGATACTGGCGCACAGTGTACACTAATACCATCGGGACATGTGGGGGCAGAGCCTGTTTCCATTGCTGGTGTGACAGGGGGATCGCAGCAGTTGACCCTGTTGGAAGCTGAGGTGAGCCTGACTGGGGAGGAGTGGCAGAAACATCCTATTGTGACTGGCCCAGAGGCTCCGTGTATTCTGGGCATAGACTTCCTCTGGAATGGCTATTACAGAGACCCAAAGGGACTCAGGTGGGCTTTTGGAATAGCTGCTGTAAGGCGTGAGCCAGGGAGAGGAAGAGCTGAGGAACAGTCCTGGTCATCCCAACACAAAACCTTGGAAGATATCACTTCACATTGATCTGGCTGGGGGAAGATCCCCCTGCCTGGGCTTTCTTCATCCAGGGAACTCACCTCCTGGGTGGTGCACCGGGTTTCTGCTGCTGAAACACACCCCAGGGCAAAGTGACTGTGGCCACAGTGGCCAGGCCACCCCTCGGCTGGGGTGCATCCAGCTGGCCGAGGGGCTGCCATTGTGTGGCTGCCAGGTGGCAGCTCCTGTGCGATCCTCAGGCTCCCTGGAGAGCTGGCGCTCTTCCAGCCTTTGCCTTCAGAACTGCAGGTGAGCATGTCCAGGCCTGAGCCTGCTCTTGGGCAAAGGGTGGGTCTGACAAGATCTCGTTGCTCCAGGCCTTTCTAAAACGAGCCAGCCGAGTTTCAGAGCAGTCTGTGGGAGCCACAAACACCGGTGCCATTACATAAGGCATGTCTGGGGGTGCGCAGCAGGGGGAACTGAGAAGAAGCCCAGTTCCTGGGCCACAGTGGTGGTGCAAAACCCAGGGTCTTTGGGACCAGGTCCTGAGGGATGAGACTGTTGTGCTTTCCCCATGGGATCTGCATTATTCCAGCACCAGGAGGATGAGAGCCTTGGCTCTTTCTGACACAGTGGGCACAGTGTGCCATTGGGAGGTCTGCACAGCTCCCGTGTGTGGAGGTGCCTGTCCCAGTTTTCTTCCTTGTACCTTCCCAGTGTACCCAGCTGAGCACAGCAAGTCCTGGCTCTGTCTGACACTGGGCTCCAGCTGGTGGATCTGAGGTGCTGGCCTTGTCAGGAGCGAGGCCAGAGCAGGCAGCAGCTCCACCAGGAAGTGGTGGAGTGCACAGGAAGTGTCTGGCCCCAGATCTGCTTCTGGCAGTAACCAAGATGTTCTGTGTAGGATCCAGAGGGGCAGATGGACACTGAGTCCCTTGGGGTTTACCTGAGGAGAAGCCCTTCACCTCCTCCACCCCAACATACTGGTGGAATCCATATGCAGGAAATCCTTCTCCAACAACAGGACTAAGAGGGAGGGAGCCAGGGCATGTGCCTCAAGGGTTCTTTGAGCACAGCAGGAGAGGAGATAGGCACATGGAGGAGCTGACTGTCTGTCCCCTCTCCCTGGGCACTTGCAGGGAAGCCCTGAGGGTTCCTAGGGGCTCTGGTACTGGGAACCCTTCCCAAGCCATCCCAGGGAGCAGGTCCCAAGGGTCACTTTACCCGTGGGCAGGTCCTCAGCCTTTGTGCAGACCCATCCCTCCCGCATCGTCCCTTCCCAGAAGTGACGGTGGCAGGTGGTGGCAGGTGGCCAGCTCCACCTGTCTGACAGGTAGAGCAAGGGTGGGGGCAGTGGCTGGCACCCACTGCCTGTCCCAACCTGCCCGGGTCCTGCCAGGAATCACCTGCTGCAGGAGCAGGAGGACTGGTGCCCCCAGCTCCAGTGCCACCGTGCAGGGACAGTTCTGCCCCACCACAGAGGGGAACCAGGAGGTGATGCACTGCTGGGTGAGGATATCCTGAGAAAGGGAGTTGGGATTGTTCATACTGGAAAAGAGAAAGCTCCAGGGAGACCTTAGAGCTCCTTCCAGTGCCTAAAAGAGGCTTATAAAAAAGAGGGTGAGCCATTTTGACACAGGAAGATAGTGACAGGACAAGGGGAAGAGTTTTAAACTGAAAAAAGAAAGACTTAGATTAGATATCAGGAAGAAATTCTTCCCTGTTAAGGTGCTGAAACCCTGGCACAGGGTGCCCAGAGAAGCTGTGGCTGCCCCATCCCTGGAAGCATCCAAGTCCAGGCTGGATGGGGTTTGAAGCAACCTGGGCTAGTGGAAGGTGTCCCTGCCCATGACAGAGGGGTGGAACAGGATGACCCTCAAGGCCCCTTCCAACCCAGAGCCTCCCACGATTCTGTGCCTCTGTGACTCGGTGACCTTGCACCATGTCCTGTTACCCACACACACTCACTGCACCACACACACGGGGACTCACAGAGGGTCAGACACTGCAGACACACAGTTATGGGCACATCCAGCGTGTGTGACACTGGAAACACTCCCAGACACAGAGACACAACTGACCCAGGCAGAACGGGAGGGTTACAGACAGTCACACCTGGGCACACACTGTGCACTGCACACACACAGGTACACACAGAGAGTGTGAGTTGCAGGTGTGCACACAGACACACACAGAGATGCACACTGCAATACTCAGGTGTGTCAGCAGTTACACACAGGCTTACTCACACGCAGTTACTCACACAAGTCCCCACACAACTCCTCACCCATGGGCATGCACGCTCCCTCAGGCAGGCTGCACCCAACATGTCCCACCTCCATCACCCACAGAAGATGCCCAGGTGTCCCCTCACCCTCAGCCAGCCATACACACCTCAGCCTGTCTCTTTTCTCCCAGCTCCCTGGATTGAGAAGGGCTTTGGGATGGGCAGAAATCCCCGAGGGGTGCTGATGGGACCAAGGAATCACAGTGGTGTGTCATGCCCTGATCCAGCCCAGCTGGAGGCAACAGGGAAGGGCACCTGATGATATCGGGTAAGTGCTCCCTGTTTTGTGGCAGCAGAACCCCCAAGTGTCAGGAGCTGACCCCCAGCCTTGCCTTGCAAACAGACCATGGGGGGACTCTTGCCCATCCCTGTCATTTTATCAGGAGATGGTGAAGACAGGCTTGTACCTGCTAGCCAGCACCCTGCCTGCTCTGGCACCCATCCTCCCAAGTGTGTCCCCAACAGGGGCTGTGAGGGCCCATTTGGGGCACAGCTGGGCAGTGTCCAAGGGCTGTGTGACCCCACACTGTATATTTTCCTAGTTTCAGTCCCCACAGATTGATGGCCTCAGAGGTGCAGGGACAAGCTCACCTGGGGTCAGAGACCTCCAGCATTCACAGCACCTCAGCCTTAACTGAGAGTCACAAACACCCTCCCAGATCTGGCTGGGCCACTCCAGCCCTGAGTGACAAGCAGCAGCATCTTGCCCAGCCACTTCCAAACAAGCCAGACAGCTTGGTCTTGCACAGGCGCTGCAGACATCTCAGCCCCCTCACAAACCATGCTGAGGTCTGGGCTGTGCCCCTCTCCTCCAGGCAGGGGTCAGAGTGCCATGCAGCTGCCCAGGTGCAGAGGAAGGGGGGCCCTGGCAAGCCAGCCACAGTGGGTCACACACACCAGCCCAGCTGACTGGCATCTACCGCAGCCTCCCAGGCAAAAGCCACCAAGCATCGCTGGGTCCGTGAGTCCCAGAACACGGGGACAGGGTGATGGAGCTCACTGGGATGAAAGCAGCAATCCAGTCTCCATGAGGCAGACACACTGGCCAGGCTTCAAAGCAAACTTCTGCCAACTGAGGGATGTGAGGGAGCTGAGGGTGCAAGGGGTGACATGGCACTGTGCAGAGCTCCTGGTGCACAGGGCTCTGGGGAGACCAATTCTTCCTCTTGGACCTACAACAGCATGTTGGGAATCTCGGTGCCTGGAGCATTCTTTAGCTTGGTTCCCCTCCTTGTCCCCAAAGAGTGAGCAAATCCCATTTATCCTGAGGAAGCAGGCACCTAACAAGGGGTGTGCCACAGGGAAAGCTGGATGGGAAAGGGCCAGCTTCGATGACCCTGTGACTGTCCCACACTGCCCCCGGGGTGGCGATGAGCTCATTCCGCTGTGGTTACCTCCGCACTGCATGCCAGGTGCTTTGTCATGAGGCAAGAGGAGGAGGGGGAACAGGTTATTCAAGGTCTGCAGGGCGCAGGGCACGGACAGGGTGCGGGCAGAGGTTGGGGTAGGAGAGCTGGGCCTGCAGGCAGGGTGCAGCCCCCTCCCCTTTCCACAGGAGCTCCAGGAAAGGGGGGCTCAGGAGGGAGCCAGCACCGGCACTGCGGTACAGGCACAAAGCACGAACGGAGGGAGCAGCAGACTTTGCCCCCGCCTACAAGGTGTGGCACAGAGACTGAACAGTCTGCAGGGCATAATTATCATCAAAGCCGGAACAGGTGGGTTGGGATCAGGAGAGGTCATATTTGGGTCAGGTCAGGGACCTGACCTGCATGGGATCAACAGACCGCCCCTGTGATGGGTTTTGCAGCATGACAGCCTCCTTCCATGCCTGGGGCTCCTCAACAGTCAGTGTGTCCCCCACTGTCACATTCCCAGCCTGAGAGCCAGCAGCTTCAATGTGCTCAGATGGACCAGAACAATTCCACAGCCCTGGAGCACCCTTCTGCCCTGCTCAGGCTCTTCATGGCCATCTGTCCTTCAAACTGGGCAAACCCCTTCTGGGGAGGCCAGGACCCTGCAAGGCACAGGGCCCGGGCAAAGCAGCCCTTCTGCTCTGCCACCCCAGGGCATTGGACCCTCTGGGCACCTTGGGGAACTGGTGATGCTCACAGAATACTGTTCCTTCTCTTCCACTCCAACCGCTGCTTTTCCTGCTGGCAGGTGGCACAGCCAGAGCCCCTGAGCCCCATGTGTTCATCCCCCATGCCTTGGGGGAGGCTGTAGTGCTGTGCCCCCTTCCCCTGCCCAATATCCCCCACAGACACATGCAGACCCTCTTCTCATACACATCCCAACCCTGCACACACACACACACACACACACACACACACACACACACTCACTCACGATCCTTGCCCCCATCCTTCCCCCCAACCATGTCCCTCTCTGCTCTACCCCTTGGGCTGAAGGTTGGGGTCTTGGAGGGGGTCATGGCTGCTGACACAGAGGATTGTCTTGGAGAGCTCAGGGCTGGAAACTTGGTGCCACATGTGGTCTGTACAAAGATTTGGCTGCTGCCAACGTCTCCAGAAAACAGGAGGGGCTGGGGAAGCACGGTGAGAGGTGAGAATGCTCCCAAACCTGCCAAGCCCATGCTGTCCCAGAGCCATCCCTGTCACCAGCACACATTTGGACACCGGAAAGGGACTGGTGGAGTTCCACTCCTAGCCCAGGGCAAGAGCCAGCAGGGACCTCTGCTCCCAAGGGCTGGGGGACTACAGGAGTCCCCCTTCTTGCGGACAGGTCAGGCATTGCCCCAGCAGTGCATCTGGTCCTTGCTCCAGACACTGGCCTGGGAAATGGTTGCAGCTCCTCCCTGCCCCGATGATGGTTGGAAATTTTCTTTTTTCATTCTGAAGTATGGCAAGAGACATTGTTGTCCAGTCACTTCTTTTTCTGTGACCTTTGTGCGTGGCCAGAAGATGTCCCCCACTCTGCTGGTTTGTTGGAGGCTGTCAGGCTGGGCTGCACTCACACGCCAGGATCTGGGGATGGAGGGAAGAGCAGAGCTGAGAGCACCTGCCCTGTATGGAGGCAGAAGGATGCTCTAAGGAGGGATGACCCCATACAGGGAGCTTCCAGGCACCAGCCCAGGGCAGGGGACACGTCAGCAGTGCAAGGGAGAGAAGGTTTGGGAGAGCTGCAAACCTGGGCCACAGCCAGGCACAGCTGAGCTGCACAGTGCCTGGTGCACCCAGCGCCAGAGGGGGTCCCTAGGTCCCTCCATGCCCTGGTGGGACCCCGCTGCAGGCCCCGGTGTGGTGTCACAGGTGTGTTGGAGCTGTGGGAGGTGTGTGCGCACGCGTGTGTACGTGTGGGCAGGGCCCCCGCGCATGGAGCTGCGAATGCCGCGTCACACCGGGTGCGGCACCACCCTGACATTCATTCTGCAAACAGTCCTGGGGTCATGAGCAACAGAAGGGGCAAGTGTGGGTAGTGCCAGCACCCATGCTGAACCGTGCCTCCTCATCTAGGTCACCCCTGGAGTGTGGAGATGCAGTGGGGCACAGGGAGTGGATGGAAAGATGCAGGAAACTCTTCACCCTGGGACATATAAAGCACAGCACCAACTCATGCAAAACCAAGATGAGGGACTGAGGATTCCCCTGGCCAAGTGCCTGGTGGGTCTGTAACAGCTGGAGCCGCATTCCTGTGCACCTCCCCCAGCACTGGGCACAAGGATCTGGGGTTCAGGAGCAGCTGGCTGGACTCCCGGTGGAGATGTGGGAAGCCAGGGAGGTTCCTGGCACCCATCCAAATCTCCAGGGCAGCTGGGGATCTTGCAATCCTGCTGGGTCTCCCAGGGCTGCTGAGGGTGGCCAGGCTTTTTCAGTTTAGTTCAGTTCAGTTTAGCCATGGTGATGCCAACACCATTTACCTGTTTCTTGGTGCAGTGGCCAAGACCAGGGCTGGATGTGCTGGTGCTCCTGCCCTTGACCTCCTTGCTCTCACTGCAGTCCCACGGTGGCTGGGGATCCTGCTGTCTGCTATTTCACCTTCCATCCCAGACACTCTGCAGGCAGAGACACCAGGGCACAGTCCGGGGAGACCCAAGGACACCGCATCAGCCTGAACTGGTGGTTTCCCAGAAGAGGGATGTGGAAGTCTTGACACAGCTCTGCTTCTCCAGCACCTTGGGTGGTTCTTGCAGCTGCAGATGGCATTTAGGGTGCAGGAGTGGCTCTGTGTCCCAGGGGTGGAACCCTGTGCAGCTGCAGACTCTGGGGAGCTCTGGATCTTTTCATACATGTCCTGGTCCTGAAACTAATTGGCTTCAAACCTGTTGTCCACAGAAATAAAACACAACACGGAAAGTGCTGCAGAGACCCCAAAGTAAGGCCCATTTTGAAAGCCCTCCTTTCCCCCAGCCTGCAGCCCTGCGGTCCCGCTCTCGCAGGTGCCCCTGCCCTCTGGCACAAAGCTGTGCAGGGCCTGGACAGCAGATCAGGGGCTCAGTCAGTGTGGCACAGCTCTTACTCCTTTTAATGCGAGTGCATGATAAGGAGTGCAAAATAACTGCAGTGCTGAGGTATCCACTGATATGAAGGCAGCACCTTGCCCCCATTTCCCAGAGAAAGGAAGAGCCATCGGGAAAGGGAAGGGCTGCGGGACTCTCTGAACTTTGCTCCTGTCTGCCTGGTACCAGGGCAGTTCATATGGGCCCTGCAGCCCCAGAAGCATTGCCTGGTGCTGCCACACACGCCATGGGGTCTGGGGGCCTGTCCCCAGCCCCACACCTTGCCGTGGGCACCGCTGACCCACTGCCCGACCTCGGCCTGGCACCGTGCCTCCCATGCCGCTGGATTTTCCGAGGACTGGGCTCGGCTCAGCTGCCGTGGAAATTCCCCACCTCCTCCCACGGCAGGAGCTGCTCCACCCCAGCACCCCGAGAGCCCGAGGGCTTGTCCCCAGGCCTGGAGAGCAGCCCTGTCCTGACTCCGCAGAAGCCCTGCTGGGCAAGCCCTGACAGCGCTGCAGGCGGAGCGGCTGCAAACAGTGGCCTCTTTGTCATGGTGGGTGCCACGCTCCTGGGACTGATTTCTGTTTATCTATGGAGGTGAATGTAATAAATCCTAAATTGTTTGTTAATCAAATCGGAAAGAATAAGGGGGGTAAGCAGTTTAAAACTTAGCAGAGACCAGAAGTGCAAGCAGTTTTGAAGCTTAACAGATAGCAGGAGGGCACAGCTTGCAAACTGCATATCTGGCAAAGCAAACCCTGGGAACTCAGAGAAACAAGCATGTCCTTCTAAGATATACAATGTTAAAATGTATATTGCTATCAGTGTCCTTTCAAGGTGACCACCGGAAAGAGAGAGAAGATCCCTTAGCAACGGAGGAGCGCCTGCACAAAATACACCAGAAACTGCACAAAATAGACTGTATAAAAGACTAGAGAGTGCAAAAAAAAAAAAGGGGTCCCTTTTGGGTGAGCAAGGACTCCCCGCTGCCCAGCACTGTTTTGCCTAGTTGCCGCTTGCTAGTTAATGAATAAATCAGTCAAATTTTTAATTGGCGTGTGGAGTTTTCTCTCTCAACTTATTACAGTGAATGCCTACCGCTTGTTTGAAAGGAAAACACGGCACCTCGGGGTGCTGGCAGCGGTGCCTCCCCCCAGCCAAGCCCGGCACCCAGAGCTGGGCATGTGTCCTGGAGGGTGGGAAAGGCCCAGAGCACCCAGGTACCACTCAGTCCCAGTGCAGAGCCCACCCCAGCCCTGCTGCAGGCTTTTTGGGAAAGGGGACACTGAGGCAAGAAGGTAAGGACAGAAAAAGGCCTTCTCCAGGATCCTTCCAGCACCTGTGGCTTCCTGTGGCTAGGACTTGAGGCAAATACCACATCCAGCCCTTTGGGGCTGTCTGGGTCTGCTCCAGCCCTGACACAAGCTTATCCCACACCTGGACCAGCCCACAGAGTGCTGCATCCACAGCAGGCAGCTTCTCCCTGCCTTCAGCTTACAACCATAGTGAAGATGCCACCAGGCTGCCGCAGAATGGCTGATGTGACATTTGATACCATGTCCCCCAGAATCCCTCTGCTCCTGGGACTGGAGGCAGCGGGCAGGGAAGATCAGGGCCCAAACTTAGTGAGGTTGCAGTTATGAAAAAGAATGGTCTTGATCAATTTTGAGCTGTCCCGTGTGCAGAGGAGCTTCATGTCTACCCAAACTGTCTACCCAAACTTGGCAGCCATGAGACTTCACTCCCACAGCCTGGCAGCAGCAGTTCTCCATGGCATGAGCTCGGCTGGCCAAACCCCCTCCCAAGGTGCAGCTCACTTGCCTGCAGTGAGGAGTGTCTGTGTGTTTTGGGGGGCAGGCCAGGTGAGAAGCTGGTAGGTGTGCTGAAGGGAACTCTGTATCCTTGCACTATCGAGGGAAGCTGAAGCTGAAATGAAGCTGAAGCTGAAGCTGAGATGAAGCTGCTGAAATGTTCATGTTTATTGTCCATCAGTGTTATCTCACTAACCCTCACTAACAGTGCCACCTTGGCCACACTATGCCTGATACACCCGGGCATCTTCCCTGTCAATGGAGATGGCACAGTGGTCCTGCCTCTCCTCCATCAAGGAGCACCATCAGATCCTTGGGGCAGCTCCTGCCGGAGTCTCCTCCACCTGGCCCCATGGGAATTGTGGCCACAGGGATGACTCCATCCAGAAGGTGTGGTAATTCTGGTCAGGACCTCAGGAAGCCTGAGGTGTTCCAGCAGTGTGTGCTCACCCTTCAGTGCTAGTGACCTACTGAGGGGAATGTGTGCTTCTGGGGACACCCAGCTCTCCAGCCTTTGGTGTCCTGCAGGATGATGACCAGCAGTGATGGTGTGAGTGCATGGGTCATGCCCACCAGTCCTGCTGCAGCCTGGCTGCTGGGCTCCCAAGAGCAGACCATCATGGACCTCATGTCTAGCGAAGGCTGGGGCAGGTTCAGGGGAGCAGGTGGGATTTAAGCTCATCACAGGAGAAGCTGATGGCCAGTACAGCTTTAGGATGAGGTCCAGCAAATCTGAGGGGTGAGTGGAGATGTAGGAGCACTGTGACCTATTGCAGCTGCTTCTCTGAGCACAGCTGATGCTGGTGATGGGGTGGCCAGACCAGCCTGGACATCTCCAGCCTTCTCCACACACACAGAGGCGGACTTGGCTGGTCTGGGAATGGCCACAGGAGGGCAATGACCACACAGGGCACCTGGATAGTGCTTGTAACAAACTCTGTCAATTGAGACTTGTTCTACATGAGCTGGTGAGCCCACATAACACTGTGGGCCACTCTCCAAGCACAGAGCTGGGTTGTTTGTTCTTTTGCTTGTATAACACGGGCTTTCTTCCAGTTTGGCTTCAGAGCTCACAAGAGACAGAAATGAGCACATCAACTGTTCCATTTCTGCTGAAAAAAGACACCTGCACCAATCAGTGTATAACTTACCTGCTTTGAATTCATCGTAGGCTGAGTCTGGAGTGGTTTTGCTCTGTCAGCAGACTGGTCTGTAGATGTCTCCATGTTTTCCTTCTGAACAAGGAGACATCAGTTCAAACCAGCCCATCTGATTGATCAGTGCAGTTTCCCAGTGGTCACTTGCCTGGGAGAAGCCTGACAAGTCACTGGGGTGCTTGAGCTCTCCCCACTCATTAGCTGTGGACAGCCATGAGTCTGCAGCCACCAAACATGAGATAACAAACCCTAGGAGCAAAAAGCAGAGTTCAGTGCCCTGTCATGGCTGAGACCATGGGACAGTGATGGCATAGAGGGGGGTGCAGGTTCAGGTGTCATGGCTAGACTTGTTCAGACCCAGGACACACCCCTGCTCCCAGCACCCACACAGTCAGGGCAAGTTGCCTTTCCCATGTAGAAATTCCTGTGTCATCCCCACAACCATCATGTGGGGAAGACAGCATCTGCAGGATAATGCAGGCCTGTTAACCCCTGAAAGCAAGCTGTGAATCCCTCCTGCCCACAACAACCCTTCTGCTCTGGAAGGGTGGCTTGCCAGTGTTCCCCACCCTGCAGCCTCCCAGCTCAAACTGGATCTGTGTTTTTATTGCAAAGCCTGCTGTGGGGGGAGCAGGGGGAGGCAGGCCTGGGGACACAGCCAGGGCTGGCCCTCCCTGCCAGCTGCTGGCTGTCCTCATGTGCTGTTTGCTCAGCACTGGGTACCGTGTGAAGGCAAACACGGCTGTGCCGGGAGGAGCAGAAACGAGGGCAAACAGAGGCTGTCCCAGCCCTGCAGCCACCGGCCCCAGCAGTGTCCCCCTGTCCCCCCAGGCTGCTTCCACAGTGTGCAGATTTAAACTGTGCCCCATGAACCAGGTGGACCAAACTGCCCAGAACAGAGAGCTTGGTGGTTCCTGAGGACACAGAGACAGTGCCCAGCAGGAGGGTGGTTAATGCCATTACACTAAATTTGCCATCCTTGTGTGCCATCCTGAGAAGCAGATCCTGGACTGGTCGGTGATCCTGTGCACCATCAGCAGTGTCCCCTACCCCACACGCAGTGCCTGTCCCTCCTCTCTAAGCCCTGGGCATGTCCTCTGCTGCTGTCACCTCTGCAGCCCCAACCCCCTCCACCCTCAGCTCCCTTTGGCTGCCCCAGTGGAGGGGAGGGAAGGGAGGAGTCGAAGCATCTTTCCAGTGCTGCTGGGGAAGGACAAGCCCAGTTCAAACCAGCAGCACCTGGGGCAGACAAGGGGCCCATCTGACCCAAAAAGAGGCATGGTGGAACCTTGCATATCTGGCTCCTTGGGAGCTCTGCAGCCCATGGCCAGAGCTGACCCCGTGCCAGGCCAGGACCTGGCTGACCCTGGCCGTGTCAGAGACTGAACAATGTGTCACCTCCTCCTCTAATTAGCACAGCCATTTGCAGGGGAGCTGTGCTAATTTTCTCCTATGACATCTGAGGTCAGGGACAGTCCTAGTTTTCCTCCTAACACCTGCTGAGCCTGAGCTGCTGAGAACAGAGCCCACTCATCCCACATGTGCCACAGCAGGCTTTGCTCTCTGCTGGGCCTGCACAGGAGTGCCTGCCCCTGCACTTTGGGAGCTGTTTTTACTCCTCTGAAAGGGGTACCCAAAATAACTTCTCACCTCCCTTCATCTACCCCACCTGTAGTGGCAGAGGGGTCACAGTGTCCCTGCTGTGCCAGGAGCCACCCTGACGCGGTCCAAAGGAATGTGGCCAGGGCTGCACAAAAAAATGCCCTGGCATTTCCAGGACCACCTCTGCCAGTTCAAAGCAGAGGGAGAAATCCAGCGTTCACAGGCTGATCGTTGTGTGCTTGAGGTGTGTCTGCAGATACATTATCTGTCCCACGGTGGGGTCTGAAGTCCAGGAGATAAGAGGCTGGGGAAAGCACTCTGCAGAGCTGCTGTGGGAGAGATTCCAGGATCTGGCAGAGGGTGTGGAACAGGTTCCCAGTGCGCAGTGCTGGTGGTGCCAGGTTGTGCTGGGAGAGGCCAGGTCCCCAGTGGCACCGCTCCAGTGTGGGGCTGGCTGCCTCCTGCGTGCCCAGCTGTGCAGAGGAGCAGGGGGACATCGCTGGGAACTGCCCAGCCAGGGTGGTGCGGGGTGGGAGAGGGCAAGAGGCATGGCTGGGGCTCACTGCAGGCAGAGGGGAGCAAATGCTGCTCTGCCAAAGTTCCCTGCACCCACCCATCCCCACACAAGAATCCTTTGTTCCTGCCATGTCCCTGTCCCCCCTGCTGCTCTGTGAGTGAGGGACGAGCCCCACAGCCCTGGTGACTCTGTCAGGCAAAATGAGAATAATTAGAAGGACATGTCTTTATTACAGGTGTCTGTGAGGACCTGCAGAGTCTGACCCGGCAGGCCCTTTGATCTCAGCTTTTGAAACCCTATAGCTTTGCTGACAGAGCTTCTCTGTATTTCCAGGTCACCAGGATGATCATTTCCATGTAGGAACAATGAAGTCTTTATGCTGCCCTGTGTGCTGGACTATCCCTGTGTGGAATGAGCTGGTGTGCAGGAGGATGTGCTGCTGCACAAGCTCTGTCGGCCTCGACTCCTTCTCTGGGTGGGTGAGGGACAGCAGCAGGAGAGCCCAGCCAGCTCTTCATCCTATTATCAATGTAAAATGGGAGGCTCTTAGTGCCAGGATGTTAAATTTACCCAATGCACAGCCCTGTGAGAGGGCCCTTATTCCCCAGGATGTACCCAAAACATTCCTGCTCCCCTGGGGATAAGCCCTGCATGTGCACATCCCCAGACCCAGCGGCAAACCCAAAGTCCAGCCTCTGGGATGGGTCACACAGGGAATTTGCACATGGGGGAATTGCTGTTCCTCCCAGTGCAGTGGACCCAACACCTCACAGCAGGGAGCAGGAAATGTAGGGCTCCTGAGCAGGTCCCTGAGCCAGGGCACTGCAGGGTGGGCACCTCCCCTGGGTGCTGTTTGGAGAGCTCCTGGCATAGCCCCCAAAACAGCGGGTCCCCAGGCACTGTCCTGGGTGTCCTCAGTGCCCCACTGAGGGGGCTCAGGCCCCTGTGCTCTGCTGGTGCCCAGGCAGCAGCAGAAAGCCCTAAGCCTGCATTTCTCAGGACAACATGGACTTTGCTGGGGGGAGCCCTGCTGCAGAGCCTGAAGCTGGTCAGGTCACCCAGGGACAAGACAAGGACAGAGAAGCACTTGGAGAGGAGAAGCCCCTCAACACCCCCTTGTCCCTTGTCCCACTCTGGGATTTTGTCTGAACTGAAAAAGCAGCATCTGAAAAAACCCAGCATTTTCCTGGTTGAGGTGGTCTGCCTGGGCCTCTTCCAGCTCCACAGCCTTCCTCAGCCTGGGAATCTGCAGTGACACCTTCCTCTCCCTTTCCTCTCCTGTCAGGCTCCCTGGAAGTCTGTACCCATCTCCTTCTGGTCCCAGCTTGGCTGGGGCTGCTGGAGGCTGTGGTTTACTTTTCCTTTGTCAAAACAATGCATTGTTTGGTGGCAGCTGCAGGTGTGGGGACCGGTCCTGCCAGTTCCCTTGGCTGGGACAGTTTTTGCTGGGGTACGAGGTAAAACTTTGCCTGGATAAGCTCCAAGGTCTGGTCCCTGGTGAACAGGGTGTCTCCACAGGTGCTTTGGAAATATGCACTGGGGACAGCCACTGGGTTCAGTCTGACCCCCTTGGGCTGTGCTTGGGTGATGATTTCATCCCTCTACAGCTGTTGGAGCTTGGCTGTTCCCAGCCTGAGGAATGAAGTGAGTTGCCCGTGGGGAGGCCAGCACTGTCAGCCACTGCCTGCCACGTCCACAGCAACTGGCTCCAGTGCCAGAGACCAGCCCAGCCCTGCCCTGTACCACAGGGGCTTGGTGGGCACGGTGGGATGGGCTCTGAAGGCAGAGCACAGATCTGGGGCAGCAGCTGCTGTGGAGATCTGTGGTGGTGATAATAACAGCCTGCCTGATCAATTAATGGGTAACAGGAACACAGCCAGCAGTGTGCAGTTTCTCTGGGTGCTTGCTGCCCTCTCCAAGCACTGCATGTCAGCTCCTGGTTTTGCAAAGCAAATCCTGGCTGTGCAGGGGCAGTGGAGTGGGGACATCTGATTTCCTGACAGATGAATTCCCCAGGGACCAGAGCTGGAGCCAGCAGTCAGCCTCTCTGTCAGTGGGGTGTGGGACGTGGGGCACAGACCCCCCATCCTGCTCCCTCTCCCCCCCATGCTCAAGCAGAGCTGTCTCCAGGAGCCCAGCCAGGGCAAGGAGAGTCTCTCCCCTGCCGAGGTGTGCTGGTGCCACACATACCTCACATGCCTGGATGCAGGCATCACCAGGCACCAGGATCACTAACCCTTTCCTGTTCCCCAGGCAGCAATGCCAGCTGAGTGCTGGTCTCCCAGGGGTGCCACTGGCCTCCAGACCCAGTTCCAGTGCCCTGAGCATCCACCATGGTGTAGGCAGTGCTGGCACCACCCAGGCAAGGAACCAAGAACCTCCATGGTGCCAAAACTTGGCTTTGCTGCCTCTGCATCTGTCTTTCCAGCCATGAGCAAACCCAGTGCAGCTCACCTTCCTTGAACCCTGTCACCTGTATTCTGCTAGCACCCCTCTGGAACTGTGGCTGCACCTCCCTCCATCATCCTCTCAGGCAAGGATGCTCCCAGCTGCCTTAGAGAAACAGAAGTTATAGAATGTTTTGGGATGGAAGGGACGTTACCAATCATCTCATTCCACCCTCCCTGCCCTGGCAGGGACACCTTCCACTATCCCAGGCTGCTCCAAGCCCTGTCCAACCTGGCCTTGGACACTCTCAGGGATGGGGCAGTCACAGCTTCTCTGAGCAACCTGGGCCAGGCCCTCACCATGCTCACAGGAAAGAATTTCTTCCTAATCTCTAATGTAACCCTGCCCTGGCAGGGACACCTTCCACTATCCCAGGCTGCTCCAAGCCCTGTCCAACCTGGCCTTGGACACTCTCAGGGATGGGGCAGTCACAGCTTCTCTGAGCAACCTGGGCCAGGCCCTCACCATGCTCACAGGGAAGAATTTCTTCCTAATCTCTAATGTAACCCTGCCCTCAGGGTTTGAACCATTCCTCCTTCTCCTGTGTCCTGAGTCACAATGCAAGTCATGATGGATGGAGTCCACTGCAGGTGGAGGCTTCCCAGAAGCTCTTTGTCTGCCCTAAACAGTGTTCAGGGGGATCAGACTGGATCCCTGTGTATCTCTAGGATGCTGAAAGGTCCACCACATTCCCTGCAGCATCTCCCACTCCCAGATGCAGCCCAGCTATCCACTGGCTGCTCAGGCCATGACGATCTGACACATCCTGCACCCAAACCTGGAACATGCAGGAAGGGAGCCTGGGGAAAAATCAACGTGAGCTCCAACTGTGTGGCTCTTCTGGTTCATTGCAAACCTCCCAGCCCACATCCTTGGATGAGGAAGGTGTCTTTTCTGCTGGAATCTGAGATCCAGCTGAGCCCATGTCAGAGCAGACAGGAAGCTCTTCATGCATGTCTGACGATGCAAGTGCTGTGTTTCCACTTTGGTATGCATGTGAATGTTGTGCCTTTGTTGTAGCTGCCTCAGCAGGTGAGAGTCTGCATATAGCTGGGTGCCCAGGCTGCTTTCAGGTGTTTGTGTGTTCTCCTGCTTCTGGGTGCTCTCTGCAGGGTGGGTGCATGGAGAAGAGAATCACATTATGCCTGTCCAGGGGTTGCAAGTCCTACTTCTACACTATCAGTTCTCATTGCAAGAGCTCCATCAGATCACCCCACTCATCTCTCTGCCGCTGGGTCTTGCTTAACCCACTGTCTTGGAGTGATTTATGATGATAGTCTATTCCATGATCCTCTTATTTATGCCCAAAAACAGTTGCTGTATCTTTAAGGCTCAGGACTGGATGTGTGCAGGGTTGGGGAAGGGGGCAGAGCTTTGGGTTTTTTGGTGGCATTTTCAAAGCTTCACTGCCCAGGTGTTCCATGGTGCTGTGTGGTTTGGTTTTATTTGATTTGCTTGGGTTTTTTAGCCCAGGCAAAAAGCTTTTCCCTTCCTTGGCTTGGAGAAGCTGCAGCAGCAATTTTTCAGCTGCCTTGAGGTGAACTGAACAGCTGCTGGTTGAGGGCTGGAGAAGTGGGACTGGTGAAAGTGCACCACCCTGTTCCAGCCCCAGGCCTCGGGGAGCTGAGCTGGGCAGAGAAAGCACACCTGAGAGAATCCAGCCCAGCTGCTTCATCTGTCTTGGACAGGAGGTTGACACCAGAGAGCCACCAGGGGTTTGCCTCCTGCTGGAACTCCTCTGTGGAAGCTCCACTTCCTTCAGTGTGAAAGCCGGCACCATCTCATACCACGTGTTGGGAAGGGATGTTTATTTCTTCAATGTTTTCCCCATTCTCTGGGCATTTTTTGGGTCTTTGTTCCTGTTGGGGGGTGAGGGGGAGGAGGGCATGAGTTCTGATAGTTTGGTGTTTAGCAATTGTTTCCTTTTTTTCCTTGCCTTGTGGGCACTGTTGTTGTTAAACTGTTGTTTTGGGGTTTTTTTCACTTTCCTCTATTAGCATTCATTTTTCAGTGAGGGGGGATTGTTGACACCCTTTAGAGGAGACTAGTCATTGCAGAGTGTCTCCTCTTAAATTTGTCTCAAAACTGAGACACCCACACTTAGGGCAGCCCATGCTGCACAGTCTGACACCCTGGGGCTGCCTGAAGTGATTCCTCCCCCTGAGCCAGCCTGCCTACCCTGACAGGACCCAGAGACTCATGCCATGCAGGTCCATGCTCCCAAGAGCCCTCTAGCCAAAGCCGTAACTTCACAGGGCTGTGGGTGTGGTTTGGACATCCTCAGCCTCTCTGCTGCAGCTCCAGCTCCTCAAAAACCTGCACACCCTGCAGTGGAGCAGCAGGTCTGCAGGATGGGGCAAAACCACGGGTGGGATGTTCTGTGCCTGAGAACAGAAAAGGTGGTATTTGGAATGGCTCTCAGGGCTGCTGGGTATCACACCCACAGCACAAGCAGCGTTACTTTGAAGCCCTTGCAAGTGGCATAAAGAAGGAAATGGGCAGGCTGACCATGAAGCATCATGTGAGATCATGCAGGTGCCTCTGGAGGATACTAAAGGTGAGCTACACACAGGCAGCACCCAGCACACACCGTGCTCCAGGTCCTCACTCCGGTAGGATGGAGTCTGAGCTGCCATGGGGTGCCAGGAGATTTTTGTTTGTCTCCCAGAGAGGTGGATCCCAGGAGACTGGTGGGACTGCTAGCCCAGACTCTCCTGGGCTGTGATTCTGCCCACTGGCCCTGCAGTCCAAGAGGCTCTGCCAGGTGGTGGCTGGTCCAGGCTCAGTACAGCTCTCACCACCAGCACGCTCTGGCTGGTGGGTATTTCACAGGTGCCTAATGGCAAGCGCCCAGGTGACTGGTCCTGGTGGCAGGCTGAGTTGACCTGAGCTGGGGATGCAGGTCTGAGTGACAGAGCTCTGCTACAGTGCTGAATGCTGGGGACACGGCATGGAGGTGAGCAGGCAAAGCCTGGCAAGGAGCTCAAAGCACTTGGAGCAGATGGGTCTGGCACATATGCCATATTTCCATCTCCTCAGGTGTTACAGCTGTTCCAGTACTGCCAGCTCTGGAGAGAAAGGAGTTTAGGGAAACCCCAGCTTGGTGACGAGACCAGATTTAGATCTTGTGGCTAAGGAAGGAAGCCTGCTCCAGGGCATCTTCCAGCACCAGCAGCCAGGCTGGAGCAGGTTTCCAAGTTGATGGGTGCTCTGTTCCGTCCTAGGGGCATGGCTCATCCTCAGCAAGGCTGCTCACAGCCACAGGGCAGCCCCATGCTGGAGGAAGCAGTGGGTGGAAGTGCCCTGGGTGATACACAGCAGCATGTGCAGAGCCAAAGGATGGGGAGATCCCCGTGGTATGCAAACCAGTACGGCAGAGGAGCATGTCACTGTGGGGTTCACCTGCCTGAGACAGAAATGCCTGGCAGCCCCAGGAGCTCAGCTGAGCCTACCCACCACCTCCACCTCTCCAAGCTGGTGGGCTGTGCCTGGACCAGCTCCAGGCACATGGGATGGAGCTGGTGACTCACACCAGCCTGCTCCCCTAACATGGCACAAGTGCCCCTGGCCCTGCCAGGAGCTGGGATGAGCCAAGAGCTGAGACCTGACACAACCTTAGAGGGTTGCTCACACCTTCCCCATGAAGCTGGTGAGGACAGCCTGCACTGTGCAGCACCTGGGCTGATGGCCCAAGGGTGGGGCTGAGCCCCAGCACAGGCTGTGCTGCCACCAGCCCAGTACAGGCCAGTCCAGACCCCCCCAGCCTGTGCCCCTCCTCTTGCCCATGGGTGCTGGCAGTAGAACCACATCTGGGCTCCTGGAGCAGCCCAGGCTGGGAGTTTTGGGGAACTCCCAGCCCAGTGCCCTGTACCACAGGTTCTTTTGTCACCCTGCACCAGGTGGCTGCCAGCACCATCCTGCCATGCTGCTATAAGGACTTGTTTCCTTGCCAAGGAGCTGCATTATTTCAAAACAAGTGGAAAGGAGCTGAAGTCCTCCCTCATGGACCTTGGCACAGCTGGCTCTTCTCAGAGGTCCTGCAGGGCCTAGAGATTGCCTTGGGTGTCTCTCAGCACCAGTCCTGACTGGGCCCTGGTGATGGAGGAGTGGGGGACCAGCTGAGCACTGCTGCCAGGGAGGGGGTTCCTGCTGGCTCAGAGAGGCACAGTCAAACTCTCCATGCAAGCAGAGTGCCTGCATTTCTTTTCCAAGCTGCATCATGACCAAGAGTAATTTCCCTCTCCCAGCAGCAGTGACTGGCCCTGGTTGTGCGTCCTGATGGAGCTTGGAAGGGCACACTGCCAAACCTTTGCAGGGTGCAGAAACTCCGAGACTCCTCTTGGAAAGCTGAGGGGTCCTGGTCATGCTGCCCTCCCCACATGGGGGTAGAGCGTGATGTGCTCAGCCCTGTGGAGGGTGGGTCTGATGGGTCAGGCCTCTCCAGGCAAACTGAGTCAGCTGCCTCTACCTGGGAGCCCTTCTGCCACGGATGGGGAAACTGAAGCAGGCAGAAGTCGTGACTTACTCTCATTTTCAGATATGCAGAGGTGGATCTTGGCCCCAGCCCCTCGCAGGAGAGGGGACCTACACTGGTGGCACCGTGGAGTGGAGAGGAGAGGGCAGGAGCAGCTCAGAGAGGGCAGGAGGTGGCAGGAGGATCAGCTCAGAGAGGGCAGGAGGTGGCAGGAGGAGCAGCTCACAGAGGGCAAGATGGTGGCAGGAGCAGCCCGGAGAGGGCAGGAGGTGGCAGGAGCAGCTCAGAGAGGGCAAGATGGTGGCAGGAGCAGCTCAGAGAGGGCAGGATGGTGGCAGGAGCAGCCCGGGGAAGGCAGGAGGTGGCAGAAGGAGCAGCCCGGGGAGGGCAGGAGGTGGCAGGAGGAGCAGCCCGGAGTGCGGGATGACTCAGCCGTGATGTGTGGAGGGTGAGGCTCAGCCCAGCCTTTCGCAATGTGTTTACCAGCACCCGGGAGGCTGCTGCCTTCCAGGACATGCAGCCCATCCTCCTCAGCCCTGAACCTGCTCGCCAGGCTCAGCACAGCTGGGGAGTGACCTGTTCCCTCCCCAGTCTGGCTGGCTCGTGGTGGGGAGCTGGGCAGGGAGCCTCTGGCCAGCCCTCTGTTCCAAGGGACAGCAGTAACCCAAGCTGAGGTCGTGGAGTGTCCTCTCAAGGCAGCTAAAAACTGCCGGGTGCACCAAAACGCAGTCCCAAACCATGGGAAGGTAGTGGCACATTGCAGCAGTTATATCCACATGATGTCAGCCCAGGGAGAGGGACAGAAATTCCCCTGGATTCCTTACACTGCGCTGACTGCCACCCCAGCCACTTGGCACCTTCTGCCAGCTGCCAGGATACGTGTCCTGTGTGGGCAGGACAGAGAGTCAGGGGAAAGTCCCTTTATATGGATAGTTTTAGAGCTAAACATGCTGTTTTGAGAAACTTCCCTGGAGGAAAGTCAAGGGTGACAGATGCAAAAATTGTTTTATTTCAATTCAGCTTCTTGTGGGGCTTGAGATGGGAAGTGCTGGTCAGAAGCAGAAACACTAACATTTCCTTCCACAGGGGGCTGCTAAGGAGGGTGTCAGGCCCATCTCCCTGCTTTCTGCTCTAGGTTAACTTGTTTTTTGCTGTCACAGCACTGCCAGGGATGGACACTCAGCACGATGGTCATCAGTGCTTCTGCTGCAACTGGAAGCAACTGCTGTGTCATGGGCAGGAACACCTGGCACATGAAGACCCCAGACAAGAGGTCCTGGAGCCTTCAGTGGAGAGCTCAGGCGCTTCCAGCAGGCCCATGTTGATCCCTGCCGTGCTGGACATGGGGCACCGCAGAGCGCTGCCATTGCCTGCTGCATCCTGCTGGCACCCGGCCAGCCCGGACCCTTCGTCATGCTGAGCAGATGACTTGTGTGCAGCAGTTAACCTCAAAACACCGTTCTCAGTTAACCTAGTTTGGCTCTGGGCAAGGCTGGGCCCTCTAGAGAAAACCACGTGTGGGCTCGTCTCCTGCTGGCCTCTTTGTTGGCCGGTTTCCATCGCATGATTCACGTCAGCTCCCGGTGCCAACGGCTGAGAAGGAGCCTGTGTCATTGCATTGTCCCTGGGATATTTACTGCCTGCTTACTGAGCAAGGTTCAGGCTGGCAGGAGCTGGCACCGCAGGCACAAACTGGTGTCCCCAGCCTGGCAGGAGCTGTGGCTGGGTCAAGGTGGGCGGCTGACCTGGCCCATCCAGCATCACCATGCTGTGGGGGAGTGGGTGCTGAGAGGCAGCTGTGCAGTGCCAAGGCCTGGTGTGGCAGCTCTCTGGCTGACTGGGGAGGGCTCAGCCATCCTCCCTGCCCTCCAGGCTCCTGCCAGGCACTTGCTCCACCCTGACAGTGCCCCAGCATTCACCCTGACTGCTTTGCTGCCCCAGCTCCACGGCCGGAACATCAGAGAGGGAAGGGCCCACACATGAAAGAGAAATGTCTTCACCCACCCCATGCCAGGAATATCTGCCTGCAGGCCATGTGCACTCATGGGCATGGCATGTTTTGCCTCAGCTCATTCTCTAATGGGTCCCCAAATGTGTATTCAGCCCAGCCGGCTCCTGTCCAGGCTGCAGCAGGTATCAGACTGCTGTCCCCATTCCTGGGTTCAGAGGGTATCCAGGGAGGTGGGGAAGGTGCCGCACAGCACCCTCAGGAGCCGCCCGTGCAGTAAATCAGTAACAAAGCGACTGCTCCTCATGTGACTGCAGTCTGCGGCCTCTCCCTTGGCTGCTGGGCAGGAACAGGAGTGGTGTGGCCATCGACTGCCACGCACCGGCCCCAGTGCCCTGCAGCGCCAGTGCTGCTGAAATAAATGGGCCAGGAGAAATTCTCCTTTGAAAGGCCTTTACTGAGGATCAGCTCTCTGGGGTGGGAGCTCAGGGTGTGCACTGCTGCTGCAGGTGCTCCCTGTGGGTTGACAAACAGGAGGAGGACTCTGCAGACCTGGCACTTCGGGCAGGGCTGGGGTCTCTGTCCTCGGGGGCACCATCAGCAGACCTGTGCTGGCTCGGTGCTCTAGGGGTGTCTTCTTGCTCTAATGTCATTCAAGTTATGATGACTGGTCTGGTGATTGGTGTCTCACGCCTCGCTGGATTCTTCTCCACCCCTGGGGATTGGTTTTGGGTGGGTTTGAGGTTGGCTCGTTGTTTGAGGGTGGTTTTTATTCACAGGTGACTATATGATTCTAATATGCAAATACTGGCAACCCCTTCAGGGAATTGAGGAAGTCGGGTTGGGGAGCAGCAGTAGAATCACCCCACGGAGTTAGGGAGGGACAAGGGACATGGGGGACCAAAATACAAAAGACCAAGACAAGGGAGAACCTCAACATGGGCATCTCAAATGATAAAGGTAAGTACATTATGGAACTGGAACATGTAGGTATACAAACAGGTAAGAGATGAACAGGAATGCAACAGAAACCTTCAATTTTATCCATAACACTGGGACATGCACAGGGTGTGCACAGTGGGGCAGGGGAGGGGACAGCTCCTCCTCCCCAGGGGTCGTGCTCACCCCATGCTCCCGGGGCTGGGGCCTCAGCTCTGGGACACACACCTGAGCCTCTTCTTCTCCTGGTCCTTGTTTAGTAATGCCCCTTATTTGGGCCCAGCTCTTCCCTGACCACCTCTCATCACCTGGGAGGATGTGGCAGGAACTTACGTAGCCCCAAGGTGGTCTCTGGCAGATGACACTCCTGGGATATACCCATCCCTCCAGCAATCTCCAGGGTCTGAAATAAAGTTTCATTTCAATCATCATAACTTTACAACAGCGAGAGAGCCCAGTTTCTTTGGCAACCAGAAACAATGTCCTTGGAGACAGTGCTGTTTCTGCCGATTTCCATGCCAGACCCTGGTGATACATCAGTTCATGGGTACAGGGGCCAGCATGGCCTCTTGAAAAGCCCCGTGATAACTAAAGCAAGGTCTCTTAGCTGCAGAGTCCACCCTTTCCAGGCTTCTCTACCTGCTGCCTTGGCTATACTGTCCTGCTCTGCACAAAACAAAGCCAAGAGGGATTTCTGCAGTTTCACAGCTGGGGCAGCAGGACAGGGACCTGCCCTCGTTCAGCCCAGCCTGCACCCCAGCAGCTCTTTGCTGCAGCTAAGTGCTTCTCACTGGCAGTCCCACTCTGGACTGGGAGAGCCTCTGCCCCATCCTGTGCTTCTCCAAGCTACGACGGCAGGTGAGGGCACCCTGTTCGCCCTGTCACACATCAAAGGGGTATTCCTGCATGGAGATCTCACTGGGAGCCCATGGCTGCTGGGAGAAGGCAGCCAGTGCTGCACTGCCTCACGCCTACATGGGGCGACTCATCACGGGGGTGCACAGGGGCTCATCCCCATCCCTGGGGCAGGGAGGGACTCTGCTGCAGGGTGGCTCATGGCATTGCGTGGCACAGAGTCCTCCATGCCCACGGCTGGAGAGAACCTGGAGGAGGTTACCCAGGCAAGCTGTGGAGGCACCATCTGAGCATGGTCCATGTTATAAGTTTGGAGAGAAAACTCCACACGCCAATTAAAAATTTGACTGATTTATTCATTAACTAGCAAGCGGCAACTAGGCAAAACAGTGCTGGGCAGCTGGGGAGTCCTTGCTCACCAAAATGGCCCCCTTTTTTTTTTTTTTGCATTCTCTAGTCTTTTATTCAGTCTATTTTGTGTGGGTTTTAGTGTATTCTGCGCAGGTGCGCCTCCATTGCTCAGGGATCTTCTTTCTCTTTCCTGTGGTCACCTTGAAAGAACACTGATATGCAATATACATTTTAAGATTGTATATTTTAGAAGGACGTACTTGTTTCTCTGAGTTCCCAGTGTTTGCTTTGCCGGATATGCAGTTTGCAAGCTGTGCCCTCCTGCTATCTGTTAAGCTTCAAAACTGCTTGCACTTCTGCTCTCTGCTAAGTCTTAAACTGCTTACCCCCCTTATTCTTTCCGATTTCATTAACAAACAATTTAGGATTTATTACAATCCCCCATTTTCTTTTTGTTTATTTTGTTTGTAAAACTTTGTATAGCATCTCTAGCTAGGACTAAACTTGGAGTTTCTCCGGTTGTGCTGTTCTCAACTTGTCCATATTGCGTCTGTACTAAGAGCAGGTAAGCTGCTTCTAATCAGCTCTTTACTAAAGCTACCACTCTATTTAATATAAAAGGTTCAAATGTTAGTGTCAGGATAAACAAGATCAAGGGTACAGTAACTTTTTCTTGGGTTTGAGGC
>VWZP01010183.1:142219-163708 GCA_013396995.1 Dicaeum eximium
TCCCAGCCGTGTCCCTGTCCCAGCCGTGTCCCTGTCTTGCCCCGGCCCTGTCTTGCCCCGGCCCTGTCCCTGTCCCCGGCCCTGTCCCTGTCCCTGCCCCGGCCCTTTGCCGTTTCCTGTGGGGCAGCGCTTCCCCGGCTTGCAGCAGTGCGTGCTCTGTTGGAGCCCAACCCCGGCGCTCATATCCCACCTTAGGAGGCAAGGCCTGCCCCTGGCCTTCCTCATCATCATCCTCTGCTGGGAATGGCCACCGGTGGCCACCAGGGGCCTGGGCCAGGCTTTAAGCGTCAGTTCCCAGTCTTTCCTGCTCCAGTCTGTGGTCTAGGAACAAGCCCCAGAGCCTGAGAAAACAAAACATTACAGGTGTAAATGATTCGTGGCTGCAGTGTGAGAGCTTTGAACAATATCCAGGGTTCCTTAGGAGAGCAGTGGCAGGGAGGGACCCCATCCGTGCAGCACGTGGGCAGGGGGGAGAGGCACCGGGACAAGTCAGGGGACAAGTCAGGGTGAGGCACCACTCGTGTTCTTTCCCCCCTTGTGCCTGAATCTCCCTTGGTGGCACCAGAACAGCCCTTTCCTGCTCCATCACACGCACAGGGGTCCTGAGGAACTCTCTCTGAGGCACAACCTAACTGCTGACCTGGATCACCAGAAGGACCTCTGGGGCCTTTAATGCCACCAACAGCATCAACTCCAGAAAGGATTCCCCAGACACCCAGCTGGTGACCTCAGTCTTTGGGGAGCACTTCGTTGCCAAAATCACTCTGACTCTTAACCACAGCTTACTGCTAGGCCACATGGCATGGATACCCTGCTAGGCAGCAGCCCCACCTGTGGGCTCCCAAACCTCTGGGTGAAGACATTTCTCCATGTGAAGATCCTGACATTTTTCTCTCCATTCATGTAAACTAATGTGTTCTGAAATGTTCCTCTCCTGGCATCCTCGTATGAGGGACCTCCTTGAACTTCTTCACTGTGCAGAAAGAGCCCAGCCTGGGAAGCCCCTGAGTGCCTCAGCAGTGACAGCAGTGTGAGGGGTCAGTCTCACTTCTCCTTACAGCTCATTTTCATGAGTGGTCCTGTTGTACGCCATTGTTTGTTGACTTCAACCTCTTTGGCAGGTAGCCACCTTTTGTCTACTCACAAAAACACTTGGAAGTTAGTTGTTATGCCTTTAGCAAGTTGTTCCTCAAAAAAAAAGAAGCTGGCTTGCCTGACCATGGTTTCACATTTCACTTGCCCAGGTTTACCCTCCTTGGTGTTTGGACACGGTTCTGGCCTATTCAAAGATATCATTTTACTTCCAAGTGGCTCCCACGCTTACTTTTCACAAACATTTGCTATGACACTGCTACAGCCTCTATGAACAGACACACACATTTGCTTTCTGCCTCCAGGATCATATTTACACAACGTCCAGCATGCTATAAAGGCAAGAGATAAAGCTGTTAGAGAATAGCCAAAGGAGGGCTGTGAGGATGGTGAAAGGTCTGGGGGGCCACACGAGGAGTGGCTGAGGGCACAGAACAGGTCTGTTCACCCTGGAGCCTGAGGTCAGACTCCACTGGGGGCTGCAGCTCCTCATGAGGGGCAGCTCCCACCTCTGCTCTCTGTGACAGTGACAGGACCTGAGGGAACGGCTGGAGCTGTGCCAGGGAGGGTCAGGCTGGAGATCAGGGAAAGGTTCTTCCTCCTGAGAGTGGTTGGGCACTGAACAGGCTCCTCAGGTCACACCCCAAGGCTGCCAGAGCTCCAGAAGGATTTGTACAACACTCTCAGGGACAGGGTGGGATTGTTGGAATATCCTCTGCAGGGCCAGTGGTTGGACTCAAAGGTCTCCTCCAGCTCAGGAACTCTTCTGGTTGCTAATTTTAATTTCTTAATTTCCTTATTTTTATTTTTAGTTTCTTAATTTTAATAGTGTCCCTCTCTTTGCACATAACTATTGCTGCTGGTTTTCTGTCCTAGAGATCTTTGTGGTCATCAGAAGAACATTTTGGCCTAGGTTTGTTGTCCTGCAGGTAAAGTCAAGTTAACATATACACTGAGACTGGGATGAAGGAAGTATCTGTGTGACTGGCTGGGTTTGAAAGTACCAAAAGGAACTCTAAAGAGAAAAACTGTGAGTGTGGCTTGCACAGGGCACAGTCAAGACCAGGAAGATGCTGAGCAATCTGTTGTTTGCATCAGCTCAGATGGCTGGACTTTGATTAGGGCTGGGGTATAGGTAACACCAGCAGGAGAGCTGTGCTTTGGGAACGGAAGGATGGCCACAGGATACAAACATGTCCCTCACATCACCCTCCTCCCCTGACACCATGATAGCACCTGTAAAGGCACCACAGCAAGGAAACCCAGACAGAGGCAATAATCCAGCCTGAGGGTCTTGGGAGGTGGATCAGATGCTCCATGGCAATGGTCAATTCCTAAAGGGTGTAAAAAGAGCTGTTGGCACTGTTTGCTGGAGCCAGTAAAGAGGAGCCCATGAGCCACAATAAGGACCCACCGACCACCATCCCTCATCCCAGTGCTGCACCTGGTCAGACCCTGTGTGGGTGAGCGTGAGGATGAGTGGAACTCGGAGATACACAGTGTGAGTGACTTAGGCAGTTTATTTTAATTAAAATCCCCTTCTACAAGGAATTTACACCGTGTAATGTGCCTGACCCAGAGGAAGCACAAGCCCCAGCATGCAGTCCATTGGTACAGCCTTGGAGGGCTTTCCTGGCCCACAGCCCAGTTTTGAGGGGCTGAGGTGCCCCAGTGGTATCTGTGTGCGTTCAGCCTCTGCCACACACTTGTGCCTTGGCCAGGGCTATTCCTGGAGCTGCAATCCATTTGCCCAGTGCAATTGTCTGTGGGCTGAGTTGCCGATGTGCTGGCCAGGCTGGCGATGCTGCTTCCAGCAGCTGCTGGGAACACATTTTTGGAGAGTAAGGTTGGATTCCACAAAGGCAGAGCCCCTGTGAAATCCTAGAGAGCTGCAAAGAGCTGCCAGAGCAGCTGCGAGCTGGGGATGATGTGCAGAGGGTGCTGGGTGGTGCTGTGCACTTCTCACACCTGCCCAGACACATGGAGGTCCATGGAGAGGGGGTGTCCTGAAGGCAGCCAGAGCCACGGTTCTGGCCGTGGTTCCTCTCTGGTGAGCAGCATTGCTTCTGTGCTCTAGAGCTGGGGAGGGCTCTGCTTATTGTAACTCCAACACTGCAGGAAGAGAATAATGCTCGAGAGAGGATCTGTGCTGGTGATCACCCTGGCCCTGCTGAAACCCTGCAGATCCATGGCTGGACAGGCCTCACCCAGGAGGAGATCCCTGTGGTGTCACCCCAGTGCAGGGCACTATGGCTGCCCACGAAAGGGGCTGCTCAGGGGACACCACTACCCCAGCAGAGGTGGGGCGTGTGCTCACAGCAAGGTGCAGGTGTGGGCATGAGGGCTTGTGGCCCTGTCACCTGCAGGGAAAGACATCACCCACAGACTGGGAGATCCCCTGCATCATGGGTCATGTTGTTGTCTTTTTCTTGTCCTTCCCTGCCACCCCATCCCGACTGCATTCCTGCAACCTGACTCAGGGTTTGCAGATACTGCCGAGCCTGCCCGGCCACCCGGGAGGGCTCAGCCCCTCCTCCTGGCAGAGCAGGTTGGCAGAACTCAGTCAGTCCAGGTCAGAAGGTTGTTTGGAATCAGGGAAAAGGGAGAGGGAGGAGTATGGGTACCATCATGGAAGACTTGGAGCTACAGTAGATGCATTTTGCAGGGCTGCTTGCTCCTGCGAGAGGAGACCTCTGCAGTGACCCATCAGCATGATTTTGGCAGGATATCCCAGGCTCAGCACCCCTCCAAAGCAGACTCCAAGGAAACCATAGGAACACTGAGTGGCTGGCACCCAGCAGTTAATGCTCCTTGTCACTTCTTAATCACTGAGTGGGAAAAGACCAGTGAGATTAGAAGGGTCCTTCCATCTTCCAGGCTGAGGTTAGAAAACTTCAGCATCTGCAAGTACTGAACAAGAAGAAAAATGAGCAAATAGTGATAGGGAAAAGAGAAAAGTAAATTCAGCAAGTTGTTCCATTTTAACAAAGCTCAGAGGAGGAGATGCCTGAAGATGGGTCCCCAGCTTGAACATAGATGAGGGATCAGAGGTGTCTCTGCCAGTGGCATAGGAGAAGAGATGGGACAAGAAAGACACTGTAGGCTAAAGGCCATGTTGGACAGCAGAAATTGCAGACCTTTCCCCAAGTTCCAGGGATTGTTTGTGTCTGAAATTCTACCTAAAAGCAGGTATTGTCCCCAGTGAACTGGTGACCTCCTAACTGGGGCCATGGCACTGATCAAATTAGGCTGGTGAAGGTCAGAGCAGAAGTGCAGTAGGAACAACAACTTCCTTCCAAGCACGCACCAAAACTCAGGGCCAGACCTTGATGTCAGGGAATTTCTATTTTAAGTGGAACTGACTCAGTCTTTCACACTTCTTGTGGTCTGTCATCCCCACTGCCGCCCCCACCCTGAGGTGTTTGCACAAGGGGCGTGGCTGGCCCTTCAGGCTGACATAGGACAGGGCTGCCACGTCAAGTTTCCTCTGCATGGGGTTCTCTCAACCGGCAGTGACAAAACAGTTTTGGGGAAGGTTTGGGATGCATCAGCAATTGTTATTGCAGGATCTTTCACCTCCAAACATTGCTCTCTTCACCTTCCGCAAGACTCAGGCAGAGCTACTGCTTTTTAGCTGTACATTCTCATTTGGGCGTCTTTTCTGACTGCTATCTGTCAAAGTGTTGGGAAAGGAGGAAGACATGGGTTGTCCACTGGCATCACCTCATGCTGCAGGAGTGGGCTGGCACTCTGGGCTGGCAGCAGTGTCCTTGCACCACCTGGCAGCATTGGCCACCTGCCTGGCAGCCTGTCCTTTCCCTGGTCCTGGAGCCTGACACAGCACTAACTGAAATACCTGCCCATGGTATCTTATCTGCCAGCCTACTGCACACTGGGAGTGGGGAGATGGCCCAAATATTCCATTTCATGGGTTTCCTACATCCACAGCCACGAGCTTGCCAGAGCAAAGGCACGTAGGGCAGGAGCACCCTGGCTGTGCCTCATAAGCCCTGCTCAGCGCTGGCCCTCTGCTCTCCTGTCCTAGGGATGTCAGGTCCTGAGGTGCTGGAAATACTCAGAGCTTTGTCCCGTGATGCTCACGGAGTATCGCCACTTGGATCCTGTTCTCCTGCTGTCCCCCTGACCATGCTCCCTGCTGGCAGCCCCAGGATTGCTCCTGTACAGGGAGAGCAGAGAAATTTTTCAGTATTCTGAGTGTCTCAGACAGGAGAGAGAGACCTGCCAGGCTGGGCAGGACATGGTCACCTGCATGACCACCATTAGGACTTAAGACAGCCTGGTAGAACCAAGGGACCATCTGCCCCGAATACAAATCATCACCAGGAGTGTGCTGTGTTTGCACCCAGCCCTGGACCCCTGCTCCATTACAGGATCAGAGAATCATGGAATCTCCTGTGTTGGAAGGGACCTACAAGGATCACAGAGTCCAACTCCTGGCCCAGCACAGGGAACCTCAACAATCCCACCCTGTGCATCCCTGAGAGCAGTGTCCAAGCTCTCCTGGAGCTCTGGCAGCCTCAGGGCCGTGCCCATTCCCTGGGGAGCCTGGGCAGTGCCCAGCACTCTCTGGGGAAAGAACCTTTCCCTGACAGCCAATGTAACCCTCCCCTGGTACAGCTTCATGCCATTCCCTCAGGTCCTAGCACAGAAGAGGATGTGGTGCCCGGGGCTGGCTTTGTTGCTGGTGGTGCTGGTGTTGCTGGTGTTGCTGGTGGTGCTTCTGGCTCTGTGGAGTGGGCAGGAAAGGTCCCAGTGTGATGGTCAGGATATGTAGGCAGACCGTGCCCATGGCTATGCTGTCAGGGACAGGGACAGAGGGGTGAGGAGGCTTCCTTGGAGCTCAATAGCTTCTCCCAGGGAAGAAGAGCCCAAATCCTGGCAGACATTGGACATCTGCCACCAAGTGATCTGTGTCACCAGCTCCCCAGCAATTGCCCAAAGCTGTGAATAGCAGAGAGACATCCCCCACCTACAGTCACGAGTGCTATGGGCACCAAGCTGCAATTGCTGCTGCATTGCCTCACATCACCCACGGTGCTGCCACACCTCAGACATACCAGCGGGATATCGTCACCTGGTGACTCACGGCCACTGGCTTTGGCTCTAAGCTGGAGCCTGACCTGAACCTAGGGGACAATATCTTGCAAGATCTTACCCCTGCCTCACTGTGGCACTGAGGAGCTCCAGGCCTCTGTGGGTTGCTGGCTGAAGTCTCTGTGGGTCAGAGAGTCAGTGCTGAGCAATTCACTGCATGGGACTGAGTCACTGGAGAGAGGGGAAAACTGCTCAGGTAGCCTGGGGATTTCTCCATCCTCTCCCTCTGGCTCTTCTGCTGCCACAGCCATAGCTAACAGCTCTGTCCTGGAGGTGGCAGGGCTTTGAGCCCGGGATGGATGGTGCTAACAGCCTCAGGAATCCACTTGCACCTCTGTGCTTGTGACTGGCCTTGCTGATAGTGCGGATGTTGGGGTAGAGCAGCTCCAACATTGGTGGAGCACATCTTGCCCGCCCATGGACATGTCCTCATGGCTGTCAAGTGGGCATCCCAAGGTTCAGAGTCTGCAAGGTAATAAGCTTAGTAGGGGGGGTTTTCCCTTCCTGCATCATCCTTCAAGCAGCCCAGGCAGTATCCTGGAAAACAGGACTATTTAGGTAAAGGCATAGGATATTCCCCTCCTGTCCTCTGCCCTTCCCTGAGCCTGGTCTGCAGATATCCTCAGAGCATAGGGCTCTGATGGTGTGCAGCTTTGGGACCTCAGGGGGCTTCTGCCCCCCAGTCCATGCAGCATCAGCACAATGCCAGCACTTCAGTGCCCTGCAGTGGGCACAGGTACTAAATTTTCATGGCAGAGCACAGAGGGATGCCTGTCTCCTCCCATGGTTCCCTACCTCCAAGGACCCCAGCATAACCTTTTTCCCTACTTGTGCACAGCAATGGGGATGTGACCTGCTCCATGGGACACCTCTGGTCCCTGGGGCCTCGGTATGGCCCTGACTGGATGTGGCTTCAGCAAGGCTTCTGTGGCTCGAGAGCAAGGGCCCAATGGAACAGGGGAGTGTATGGCAGGGCATGGGCACAGCCCACCCCAAGTGCACAGACAGGCTGTGTCAGCGAGAGCTGCCCTGGGGACACAGCCATGCCCTGTAACCAGGATATCTCCGGGGGAAGGACAGGTTTTGGGGGTCCAAAATATGTGATGGACTTTAGTGGGGGCAGTATGGAAACCCCCAGCCTGGCTGGGGCTTGGAGAAGGGAATGCAGTGGCAGGGGCATGTGCACAGATACCCAGCCCTCATTTGCATGTGTGCAAAGCAGGGAATTTTCCATCAGCAAGCAGCCGAAATTTCTGCACGGTGACCTTTGTCCCCACCCAGGCTCGGAGCCCACAGCAGCTGACAAATGTCACTGTGGTGCCCTGCTCCCCCCAGAGCTGTGGGTAGCCAGGGGGCTGTATTCTGCCCCCACACCCTGGCACTGCCAGCTCAGTGCAAAACAAGCAGGACACCCCAGATCTCCCCCAGCGAGGGCAGGGACTCCTGGCCCCCAGCCACGTCTGGGCATCAGTAGGGGCCAGCACCCCCAGTCCCCCTGCCCACCCTGCTAGCAGCCCCTGGTGCTGCCGCAGCCCCACAGCAAGGGCTGAGCTGGGGCACAGGCTCTGTGGAGTCTGATGGCAGATGATGGACAGACATTTCTGAGGTTACTCAGTACATCACAGCATCAGGCCCTGGCCGCTGTGGTCAGGTGCTGCCCATGGGTGCAGGATGGGCAGTATCTGGTCAGGATGCAGAGGGTGAGCTGTCTGTTGGAGGGCTAGAACTGGGACAACTGGAAGAGGCCACACAGGAGATGAAGAATGTGGGTTGGAGGTCTCTGAATAGAACCCCTGCAGCTGGGACACCTCTGGTCACCACCCCCAAGGAGCTGACAGCCACTGCAGGCAGGGCTGCCGGTGCACATGGAGCCCCTGGATGCTCCTCAGCCTCTCCCAGAGCTCCCGGCCCACCTGGCTCCGTGCTGGGCACAGAGCCTCCCGCAGGGCAGTGACACCGCTCCATCCGCTGCCAGCCGTGAAGCCCTGCAGCCTGTGGGAGGTGTCCCTTGCCCGGAGAAGCACATAAAGCACAGACTGCCCTACACCACCTCCCCCGCCGCAGCGTTCCGAGGAAACCCAAACGACAGTGTTCCTGGGAAGCACAAATCACCTCGGCGGTTGCTCAGAGCCCTGGAATATGTGGGGCAGAGTGTGGTTGTGCCTGGCTCAGGGCTCCGTGGCTCTGTGAGCAGGTTGCTTTGCACAGGTGCTTTCCCAGCGCCAATGCCTTGGCCGGCAGGTGGGGCGCAGCCACAGGTCACCCGATCTGCCACCACCAGCTGAACGGCAGCCCCAGCACCAGTCACCCAGCACAGACTCTCTGCTCCCAGAGCTCCCCCAGACCCTTCCCATGTTTCTCTGGAGCCTCAGTGTGCCCTGTGGCCAGAAGGGCTTGGACCCCCATGGCTGCAGGAGGTGCTGGGGTTCACTGAGAGCAGCCAGGGATGCTAAAGCACCCCGAGAGTGGTGCTAGAAACAGGGGGAACGAGCGCATCACCTTCAGCAGGACGGCTCCAGGGCTTCGGAGAGCTGCTGCAACACCCCCTGTGCAGCTGTCACCCAAACCCAAGCTCCACACAGCACTGGAGCCCCTGGGCACAGTGTGTGATGGCCAGAGTGGGGGACACAGCAGCAAGGGAACAGAGGTTTACCCACAGCAGGGAAAAATGAGGGATTTCTTGCTAGAGGCAGAGGGACTGAATTGACACAAATGACTACACTTAACTTAGTAGTGTTTTTGCTCCATGTCACATTTTTGCATTTGTGACTTCTCCCTGACATATACAGGGAACTTAAAGGTAAATTACCAAGGGGAGTCCACTAAAGGGAAGAGCTCATGGCCCCTCTCAGTGGCTTTTTGCTGCTTGCAGACCATTGCTTGTTTAATTCCATGTGAAAATACTGCCTCTGCCCTAAGCTGACGTTGCTGTGGGTTCTCAGTTCCTCTCAGAAAACAATGTGACTGCCCTGATGCAGACAGCAGTGCAGCCCCTGCTCCCAGAGCGAAGAAGGCTTCCCTGCACACCCAGGACACCCACGGAGTGCCTGGATGTCCCTGGGTTGTTCCGTGCGAGGCAGCCCTGGGCACTCACCTCCTGCTGTGGCTCAAGGAAAATCCCACTGTCATTTTGGTTTTACTGCTGTGAAATGGGTTTGAGTGTTCCTGTAGTGCTTTACACCAGTGACTCCTGGGAACCCCACTCATGGGAGCTGAGCTGGGATCCCACAGCAGGCTGTGGAGGCCACGGGCTGTGAGTTCACTCCAGCAGCCCTGGCAGCAGTGAGCTCAGTGCCGTGTGGCATGGTCAGACAGAGGCAGCTTTTCATTATCTCCAGGGAGCAGGGGAGGGGAAACTGCAGATCCAGAGCCTGGCTCCTGGTTGGCACCGTGGTGTACAGTCAAACACTGAGGGTGCTTCACTCCCCAAACCGCCAACTTCCATTGCACACAGGGAGCAATGACACAGAGCCTGGGGCTGGAGTGGATGAGCTTCTCTGAATCCCTCCTTGCCTCTGCAGGAAGCCCCTGTGTTCCCCTCTCACGTTCCATCATCACCCTCATGGAGGAGCCTGGCAGGGCGCAATACCAGTGCCATGGGGACACTGATGGGGACCCCCCAGTGTGAGCGGGGCAGGCTCAGCTTTGTGCCCTGGTGACACCAGGGCTGGCACAGACAGTGGGCTGGCCTCAGCCCCCCGTGGGAGGGCTAGAAGATCACAGGGGAGTACAGTCCCTGAGGGCCTCCTCAGTGGTGCCCACTGCCCGCAGCCCTCCTGCAGCAGCCCGAGCACTGGGTTACCTGCACCCGCCGTCTGTGTTTACTGTGTCCCCTCCCTGCCCTCTCCCTCCTTTCCTGGGCAAACAGGCGTGTACCAGCCTGGTTATTGCTTTGCTCCCGCAGACGGACTGTTTGGTGGAAACAAAAGGGAACATTTTCCTCCTCCCACCAGGTATTTGTGCCTCACGTGCCCTGACTCTCTCCAGCAGGAGAGGTGCCATGGGATGAGTGGCTCACGCAGTAGCAGGAGGTGAGGGGGGCCTACAGCAATGTCCCCTGCCACCTCTGCAAGGGAGCTGGGACAGCTCTGCTGCTGTTGTGTGCTGTCACAGAGAGCTCGTGGTGGCCCTGGCAGCTCACCAAAGCTCTCCAGAAGGCCAGCTGAAGCCTCACAGGTTCCGACATTGATTCTGACTTAAGAAAAAAAGATGTTTTCATTACCAGAGCAGGGGTGAAAGAGTCTGAGCCCTGCAGGGCTCTGGGAGAGCTGAGCTATGCTGGGTCTGCTTTTGCTGTCAGGGGCTGATAAGGAACTTGCTTCTGCCAAGGGCAGAGGAGCTGGATGGCTCTGGCATCCCCAGAGTTCAGTATGAGGATGCTCTGTAACATGATGGCCACATGAAGAGGAGCCTGAGGTCATGGACAAGAGCCTCAGGGACAAGGTGACAGGGTGCTGCACACCATGGAGGACAGGGCAGATTGTCCCTGCTGCCCTCCCAGCCTAAGGCAAGCAGCTCAAGATCACTGCCAAAGTCACCTCCTGGCAAAGATGCTCCTCATCCTACACACAGGCAGCCCCATCTTCCCTCAGGTGACCCATCCCATCTGCCCATCCCCACAGCCCATCCACTGTCCATCTCAGCACGAGCATCATGCTTGCAGGCACTGCTGCCTTATTGCTGCCCAGACTTTCAAGATTTCTCCATCTCAGCCATTCTTCTGGGCTTGGATTGGAACAAATGGCATGGAGAAACTCACTTTTCCCCCAGAAATTCCCAAGTGAGTGAGCAGTGGCAGAGAGACTACGCACAGCTCACCCCACTGGGCTCCTCCACGTGGGAGATGCTGGAGCAGGAGAACACAGGGGCATCATGCAGAGGCAAAGAGGGACTCTGAGATACTCATCAGAGAGGCTGGGGGTCCTAACTGTGCCCACCCACTCACCCTGGTGTGCTGGTGCTGGTACCCTCATTATCCTCCCCACCAATGGGATTGGACATGTGTCCCTGTTCCACCACTGCTGGCACCTGGGGAGCCGTGGGGGTACATGCACATGGGGTGAAACACATTCCCAGGTGGTTTTACTCTGCCCTTGGCTACAGCAGAGCTGTTCTGTCCCAGAGGAACAGCTTTAAAGAGCCTCAGAATGGGGACATCAGTTGGTGTGGTGCAGTGCAGGCTCAGGAGCGCTCCTGACCCATGTCCCTGTTCTATCAGAGCATTTGGGATGTGTTACTGATGGGGTGTCCCTGTGGGCCATCTTGGGGGGATGTCAGTAGTGTATGATTTTTATGCAGACTTGTCCAAAACACAGAGGGCTGAATGAAATATCTGGAAGGGGGGATGTAGGAAAAAACCTCTCCTGGGTCCCAGTGGAATATTTGGAGTCTGGTGAGGCACCTCCCAGGAGACATCTGTAAAACACACACTCATCTCCCAGGAAACAGTCTCACCCCTCTGTGAATTCAGGCTGGAGATAAATGTGCCATTCCCAAACAGTGCCCAGAGCTGCTGTCTGGTCCCCAGTTTGGTGACAGCCAGGGACCCTCACTGTCTGGCAGCTTCTGGAAAGAGGGAGGGAAGGAAGAGGAGAATCTCAAGAGGCAGCTTGGACAGTGATTCTGTGGGTTACAGAGCCAGCCTGAGGTCACTCCTGTGCCACTGAAATGTCACCTTGCCCCAGTGACCTCTCCTGTTGTCTTCAGGCAGCTCCGTGACAACGCCTGGCCCTTGTGCAACGGCCATGAAATGAAACTAAAAATAGCTCCAGCTCCTTACAGAGCACCTGGCTGCCAGCACCTGCGAGGAGCTGTGCTCCAAGGGCTCCCTCCTCCGAGCTGATGTGGGCACTGAGGGAACACCTCAGCCTACTCCTTTTCTGCCCAAGCCTTGCCTGGCCTCTGCTCATCCCTTGCTCAGCAATCTGGGGCTGGAAGGGTACTGGAGGATGCTGTGGGATCCCAGGGTATGTTAGGTGGGTGCTGGGGGATGTTAGGGTGTTGCTGGAGATTTTGGGGGGAAATTGGGTGATGTTGGAGGATGTTCAGAGGATGCTGGGGGATGCCAAGCTGCCCATCCTGGCCCCTGGCACAGCGTGGTTTTTGCCCAAGCCTCGCCAAGGTGCAGTGTCATCACTCCCGGAGCCTAATGTGGGGACTGATGCCACCACCATCTCTCCTGCCTGACCTTTGGAGAGGGAGCTGGGGTCAGTGTTGAGGAATGGCTGCAGGAGCGAGGTCATGGATCTATGGAGCAGCTATTCACACAATCCCCTGTTTAAGGCTTTTTGGATCAGACTCTATGCCTGGCCTTACAATTACTAAAGTCAGCAAGTACAAGCAGCAAGGATGAAATATCCTTGGGGCACAAGATGAGAAACTTGGCTGCAGCTGTAACTGCAAGTAGGAGAGACATGTATATGTGACTTTTAACAGATATCCACTAAGAGCTTGTTGCTGGGAGAACGCCCATTAGCCTGCACAGATTACTATATAAGCCGGCAGAATCTTTTAATAAACGGAGCTGCCTATCAATCATATTGATTGTGTGCTTGTCTTCTCTCAGCGCCCGCTTCATCTGGCACCCGAACAGGGACCCCCAGGGACCCCCTACCCCATACTACCCAAGGCAGTGAGACCAGAGCAGCGCTGAGGAATGCAGCGATCGGCGGGCAGAAAGCCGACTCAATGCTGGCGTAAGGAGTCATCTCGCTCCTGAGGTAAAGTGAAACTCGCCATCCGGGGAGAGCTGCTGGCTTGCAAGGTACAAAGGCTGCACTTGAGGGATAGTTTAATAATGGAAAGCGAAGTAGCTCTCGAGTTGTTTACTAGTTTCTTGAAGAAACGCGAGATAGCAGATTTAGATCTTAAGAAAGATCCACTGGTGCTGTATACCTATGGCCGGGCTCAGAGCTTGTTTAAAGCCTCAGGAGATCTTTTTGAAGTAACAGAGTGGCAAAAACTAGGGAGTATCCTTTGGGATAAGGTTATTGATGATGACAAGGCTGCTCATAAATTAATGAAGCCTTGGCGTGCAGTTATAAATTGTTTGAAAAGGCATAAGGCAGAGAAAAAGGTTGTTGCTGTTGCCACTGCCACGTTGGAAGGAGATAGCAATAAGCCAGGAATGCATTACATAGGATGGGATTACAATCCTATCCCTCCAGTGGGGGTTACGATTGAGATAGAGAGCAGACCTGGTGGTAAGCAACCCTCTGCCCCACCTGCCCCTGCCCATGACCCTACTTCATCAACCTCAGCTGCGCACCCTTTTTTGGGGAACGAACAGTCAGCAGTATTGGATGATGAATTATCAGATAGTGAAGAAGAACAGTTAGAGGAGGAGGCTGCCAGATATCATCATGAAAAAGTTTTAACAAAAGCTGCCGCTGCTTCTTCTAATCCACCACGGGGACATTCAAGAAAGCTGCCGCTAACAAAGGGGATAGATTGGCTAAGTATCCAAAAGGAGGCAATATGTAATAAGGACTATGAAACATGTTCTGCTATTAATGATTTAAATTATCAAGCCTTTCTGGTTTTCTATACACAAAATGCATCGGCGGGATTAAATGCCAACTATGCTCCTATAGATTGGAAATTACTCTCTCAATTGCGAGCGACAGTGAATAATTGTGGGCTACATGGGGAACCCACAAAACAAATGCTGTCCTACATATGGGGTTTGGGTATACTCCTCCCTGAAGATATTAAAAGTATCATGAGAATTATTATGACACAGTCTCAGGTGATGCTTTGGCAAGCTCACTGGCAGCAACTTAGTGATCGCTTTGCTGAGGTACCGCGACAACAAAATGACCCCTTGCATGGGGTTACAGTTGAGCAATTAATGGGTACTGGACAGTTTGTCACGATTGAGATGCAAGCACAAGTAGGGGATGATATATTGAGGGCAGCTATGTGGTTAGCAAGGGAAGCTATCAACAGAGTTAGAACAGCACCAGTTTCTCCATCCTACATGTCCATTAAACAAGGGAGAGAGGAGTCTTTCGCCTCTTTTGTTGATAAGGTTACTGAAGCTATTAATCAGGCTAATGTCCAAGATTTTATGAAAGGAGCCCTATTGCGGCAATGCATCCTAGAGAACTGCAATGCTACTACTAGAAATATTATTTCTACTATGAGCATTTATGCATCAATAGAGGAGATGTTAGAACGAATGTCTAGAATATCTATGGGTGCACAAGCAATGTTAGTTGAGGCATTAAGAGATGTAGGGAAAGATTTGGTGCAAGCCCAAGCCCAAGCCTTTGCTGCACTGACTCCGCTACAACCAATAAATAAATCTAAGCAACAGTCTCGCCTGAAATGCTTCCGATGCGGTAAAATAGGACATTTTCGTCGGAATTGTAAGGAAGGAGCGGTATGGTGCAACAAATGCAGCATGAACAGTCACTCCACTGCAGCTTGTCGGCGATCGGGAAATGCGATGCGGAGCGCAAAGAGTCGCGGCGCGAAGACCCCAGCGGCGGCTCCCTTGTGGTATGCCCCAGACAACTACAGCCAGCAAGCTCCCTCCGGCCAGCCACAACCGGGAGCCTCGGCTTGGACCTGGCAACTGCAATAGACGTTACCTTGATTGATACTAAACCAACAAAGATTCCTACCGGGATTATGGGACCAGTAATGCATCAAGAGAAACCTTGTGGTGCCCTCCTTTCGGGTCAATCATCTGCTGCACTAAAAGGACTTTTTGTGTTACCTGGTGTGATTGATGCTGATTTTACAGGGGAAATTCCTATTGTTGCCATGACTTTTTTTCCACCTTTAATCATTCCAGCAGGCAGCAGAATTGCTCAGCTAGTGCCTACATTACAGCTGACAGAGCGTCTTCAGCTGACATACAACAACGAGGACCATCCAGATTTGGATCCACGGGTGGCATGGCACTCCTTTGTCTCCCTATGGGAGAACGACCCAAAGCCCCTGTTCTTTTAGAAAATTGATATAAAAAATTACAAGTGAGAGCACTTCTTGATACCGGAGCGGATATTACAATCATTGGAAAGGACTATTGGCCTGCTGATTGGCCTCTGCTCCCTATGATTGCTGGAGTGGAGGGAGTTGGACGATCTGCTTCAGTTTGTCGGAGTAAGGATAAGATTCGTATACCAGTGGATGGTCATTCCTGTGTAGAATTTGTTACCATAATGCCACTACCACCAAACGTTGAAGCATTCATTGGTCGTGACATCCTTATGCAATTGGGAGCCCACCTTGTGACAAAAGACTGTTTTTAGTAGTGGTCACTACTTGGGCTCTCCCGATCTCTCTGACTTGGACTTCTGACAATCCCGTACGGATCAAGCAGTGGCCGCGGAAGAGAGAAAGCCTGCAACAAGCTCATGCATTAGTTGCTGAGCAACTAAACCAGAGACATATTAAGCCTTTTACGAGTCCATTAAACACTCCAATATTTGTAATCAAGAAAAAATCCAGAAAGTTTCGTTTGCTTCATGATTTGCGTGCAGTAAATGCTCAAATGGCAGCAATGGAAGCATTGCAACCCGGCCTATCTAACCCAGCTATGTTACCAGAAGGCTGGAATCTACCTATCATTGATTTAAAGGACTGTTTCTTTACAATCAGCATTCATCCAAAAGATACTAAACGATTTGCATTTACCTTGCCTTCATTGAATCCTGAAGCACCAGCAAATCGATATGAATGGGTTGTAGTTCCTCAAGGCATGAAAATGGCCCTACGTTGCGCCAGATGTTTGTTGATGCTGCCTTACTGCCCATCCAAGCTGCTTGGCACGATACGCTGATATATCATTACATGGATGATATCGTTTGCACAAGAGGCTCCGTTTACTGCTCAGCAAGAGAATTTCATCTTTACACAGCTACGTAGCCACAACTTGTGCGTTGCCCCAGAGAAAATGCAACGTTCCACTCCATGGAAATATTTGGGCTGGGTTATCTCTGATATGCATATCCGCCCACAAAAAAATGTTTTGCAAGTTGATTTAAAAACTCTGCATAATATGCAGCAGTTTATGGGCAACATCCAATGGCTTTGTCCGATTGTTGGTGTTACCAATGATAAGCTCAATGAATTACGACTGCTGCTGAAAGGCACCGATCCTGCCATGCCCATCCAGTTGACTTACAGTCAGCGCACAGTTGTTATGGACATCGCTGCCTCTGTTGCCCAACAAGCTGTTGATCGTCGAGACCCTGACTTGCCGAGAGACATTACTATCTTGTCTCATCCCAAACACCTTCTGGGAGCTCTCACTCAGCATTTAAAAGAAAAAGGGGGAGATAAGGAAGGTGTGATGGTTTTAGAATGGCTCTTTGGCCCAATACAGCCTCGCACTTCTATTCAGCCACGCATAGATGTCCTGGTGCATTTAATTCGAAAAGGTCAGACACGCGTAGTACAGGCCACTAAGAATGAACCATGGAGGATATTTGTACCAATAAAACAAGCTGACTTGGATACGTTTTTGCAACATTTTCCTGAATTACAGGCCAGTCTATTGGAACCTGGTGCGCAGATCCAATTGTCCCCGCTATCTTCACCTATTTTAAGGTGGATGACTTCCCAGATGTGGCTGCCTCAGCCAAAATGCCGTGAAACACCACTGACCACCTACATGGAATGAACAAGGGCAATGGAATCATGTCATCTTAGATGGACTATCACAAGATACTTTGCAAACACTGGAACTTACAGCAATTGTGTGTGCATTTTGCCGATGGATGCATGATCCAATAAACGTTGTATCTGACTCCTTGTATGCAGTTGGAGTAACGCAACATATTGAGGGTGCATTATTACGAGAAGTACAAAACCAGCGTTTCAATGTATTTTTTGCACAATTACAGTCTGCTATTAGACAAAGATCTGCACCATATGCTGTTTTCCACATTAGGAGTCATAAATGGATGGAAGGATTGGGGGAAGGCAATGCTCGTGCAGAGCAGTTGGTGTCTTTGTCAGTGCCTATGGACAATTTCATGAAAGCACGCAATGCCCATGCCTCATTTCATCAAAACGCAAAAGGGCTAAGACGTTGCTTTGATATCACCATGGAAAAAGTCCGAGGAATTGTTAGAGCATGTCCAGACTGCAGCCATCACAACAGACCAGGCCTCAGCCTGGGGGTGAATCCCCGCGGTTTAGGCCCCAATGAGTTGTGGCAGATCGATGTGACTCATGTTGCTGAATTTGGGTGTTTGCACTATATCCATGTGGTTATTGACACTTACAGTCACTTTATTTGGGCCTCCCTTCAAGCGGAGAAAAGGCAGTTCATGTCATCACACATCTGACATTATGTTTTGCTATTTTAGGGGTACCTAGAACCATTAAAACAGATAATGGGTCTGCATATGTGGGCAAGAAGGTTAACAGTTTCCTGCAAAAATGTGGCATTAAGCATATAACAGGAATACCCCATTGCCCAACAGCACCGGCAATAGTAGAAAGGGCCAATCAAACTCTAAAGCAGTATCTTACAAAATTTAAGACAGTTACCAATCCACAAGAAAGAATAGGAGAGGTACTGTTTACTTTAAATCATCTTTGCATATTTGGTGCTCAGAATATGCCCCCTGCTTCTGTTCATGGGACACTTGCAGGGCAGAGTAATGCAGACAAATCTATAACAGTCACGGATAGGCACCCTGCTACAGGGATGTGGTCAGGTCCTGCACCAGTGAGCTATATGGGTCGGGGTCACGTGTGTGTCCACACCTACAAGTCCATTGTGAGTCCCCAGCAAGTGGAGGCGTCCCATTGCAACATGGCCACCGACCCCTCCGCCACCGATCGAAGACAGCACAGACGACAGCATCGGCTTGAACTTATTTGTCAGTGATTGAGCCATGTTTTGGATGCTACTATTCACTGGACCAATCCTGATGTGACTCTTATATCTTTATTGCTGCACTGTCGTTGGGAACAACGGAAAAGGCTAATAACAAATGTGACTTGTGGGTGCTCGGGTGCCTGTACATCAATTTTAATTAAATGTGGGGGTTGTCAACATGTAATTCATGGTAGAGGAGACTTTTGACTCCTCTGGGGGTGCCTCAAATGTTGGGCACCCATATATCGCAATACTCCCACTGTAGCTCTTCGATAATGGTTGCAGTGATCTAATATCACCCGGGCAGAGCTGAATTCAGTGTGGGAAAATTTAGAAGAAAAGAAATTGGCTTTGTTAGCCTTTGAGTTGATTAATTTGCTTCAATTAGCAGCACTGTTTGAACATACCTGGGTAGAGGCCATTAGGCATCAACACTTGTGTGCTAAACATAATCAGGAAGATGGGCTGGGATTAGATGGATGGTTACGATCTCTGGGTTTAGGACCATGGTTTCATTCTATTCTACAATATTTGATTATGATTGGCCTGGTAATTTTGTTGATTGTATGCTGTTTGCCATGTATTTGTGCTTGCTTTTAGAGAGTAATGTATCAAGTTGCCTCATCTGTAACTGCTCAAACAATGCTTGTACAAAAAGAAAAAGGGGGAATTGTTGAGGAATGGCTGCAGGAGCGAGGTCATGGGTCTATGGAGCAGCTATTCACACAATCCCCTGTTTAAGGCTTTTTGGATCAGACTCTATGCCTGGCCTTGCAATTACTAAAGTCATCAAGTACAAGCAGCAAGGATGAAATATCCTTGGGGCACGAGTTATACAGTGAAATGTGATGTGAAACAGGATGTGCCGAGCTGGGAGATGAGGAACTTGGCTGCAGCTGTAACTGCAAGTAGGAGAGACATGTATACATGTCTTTTAACAGATATCCAATAAGAGCTTGTTGCTGGGAGAACGCCTATTAGCCTGCACAGATTACTGTATAAGCCGGCAGAATCCTTTAATAAACGGAGCTTGCCTATCAATCATATTGATTGTGTGCTTGTCTTCCCTCAGCGCCCGCTTCAGGTCAGCACTGGGGGTTCATTGAGGAGCAAGTTCAAGTTATTCATCCTTCAGATAAACCCGACTTCATGCTTGGCTGGCCACGCTGCCCATGCCCTGACTCTGCTGGCACCCCCACACCTGGGCACAGCACTGTGCCCCATTCAAACTGGACATAGTTCAGCTCTTTTGGGCATTTTTTTTCTCCACTAAGGAAGATACTTGGCTCATTTTAGGTATAGGGTAGTGAACCAAGGCCAGAGCAGTCATGAACCCTGAAGTTGTCACGTGAACTTTTACAGATTGTCTGGAGTCCTTGCAGCCAGAGCACCAGAAGCACACAGGAATTCTGTGAGATCCTTGGGCTGTCTGTGAGCTCAGGCTGAGCTGTTCTTCCTCTGTTGCAGTCAGGCTCTTCCAGCACCAGGCGAGTGATCCCTTCAAGGCAGCAGTGCCTCCCTCATGCAGGCCAGACCTCAAGCACTGCCGCTGTCTACTCCTGTAGAAGCCGGCAAGAGCCAAAATCCTCCTTTTCTCATGGAAAATTTCCAAATTATCAAAACTCAGAGCATTATTGAGAGTCAGAGAGCAGCACCTGGCTGCAGAAGCAGTGTGAGAAGGGAGAGACCCCGGGCACAGCTGAGCACAGCCAGGGCTGCAGCGGTGCCTTCGAGCTGTGGCTGTGGCTGGCTCTCACTGTCATACACACCGAGGAGCAGCTCCAGTGCAGGAGCCACGAAGGGCTTGTGCTTCACCTTTGCCCGCTGATTTGGGAGCACTCACTCCCCTGCCCCCCTGACCCGGAGTTTCTGCCAGCCCAGCTGTGGTGGCCAAGCACCAAGTGCCAGCTGAGCACAATGTGACTTTGAGTAGAGCAAGGGTCCATCCCACCCCCAAAACACTGTCAGCAAAGTCCCGCATCCCACCATAAAACCTGTATCAGCAACACCCTGCATTCCAGCACTGCAACCCCTGTCAGAAATGTCCTGCCCATCTGGGGCCACACGCCCCTGCAAGGAGCACCCTCTGAGTCCCAGGACTCAGATTCCCTGCTCTGGCGTCAGTGGCATTGTCTGTCCCAGTTCCCAGGGACACAGCAGGAGGCCCATGTCCCCCCGTGCCCTGGGATGCCGGCCCATTGTCCCTTCTGGCTCAAGCAGGGGTGGACAGTGCCAGACAGACGTGGCAGGGGGGTCCCAGGAAGGGAGAAGCTGGGGTTTGCTGGCTTCCAGGGTTGGGGTGTCCTGGTCCTTGCCACTGCCCTGGGCAGGACAGGGACACACTTCTGGAGCTCCCATGGTGTGGGTCAGCTCTGCAGCTCCAAGCCTGGCAGACATCCACCCCCACAGGCTGTCTGCATGACACAGGGCATGTCCCCAATGGAACCCCATGGCCCTCCAGTCCCACAGGCTGAGAAAGAGGTAACAGTGCAGGGAGGGATAACAGGTAGGGGAGTAGGACATTAGGACAGAGGAGAGGAGGTGGATTTGGGGACAGGAGGGGGAAACAGCGAAAGACAGTGGGTTCAGAAGAGAGTCTGGGTCTGGGGAGGAGTCACAGATACAGAGGTCAGGCCCCCCAGTTCTTTGGGGGAACCACTGTCCCAAGGGGAAGTCAGCAGGAAAAGCAGCAACAAACCTTGGGAGAGCTGGGCCAGCAGATCTGACCCCACATTGTTGCAAGAAGCATCACCTGTAGTGACCAGTCCTTCCTCCTGCCAAGGGCAGCCCTGTCAGCCCCCATCCCCAGGGAGGTGGTTTGGCCATTGGAGGGGGTCCTGAGTCCAGGCTCAGTGCAGGGGTTGTGCCACATCGTGCCCAGTGCCAGACATGGGACAGGGGGCCCAGTGCTGGCCCTCATGAGTGCCACCTGCTCCAGGGAGAGAGTGGAATATCTGACCCGGGAAAAGCTGAGCTTGGCAGGCCATGGCCCGTGCTGAGCTCTGGGCATCCCTCACCTGGCTTGTTCTCAGGGGATCTTGGGGGATGCCTGGGGCTGTTGTGGAGTATTGGAGAATCTTGGGGGATATTGGGGATGCTGAGGGAAGCTGGGGGTGTTGGGGGATACTGGGTGATGCTGGAGGATGTTGAAGGATGGTGGGGTATTTTAGGGGGGATACTGGGGGACATTGGGGAACGTTGGGGAACGTTGGGATTTGTGGGACTTGGGGATGCTGGGGAGAGCTTTGAGGACGTTTGGGGAGTGCTGCGGGAGGTTGGGGGGATGTTGAGGGAGGTTGGGGGGATGTTGAGGGTCCGTTTGGGGATGCTGAGGTAAATGCTGGGGGTGCTGGGGGATGTGGACCTGCCCAGTCTGGCCGCTGTCCCATCTTGCGGGCGGTGGGTGACCAGCAGAGGGCTCGGCTCCCCTCCCGCCACCG
>VWZP01010183.1:164987-178554 GCA_013396995.1 Dicaeum eximium
TGGAATATCTGACCCGGGAAAAGCTGAGCTTGGCAGGCCATGGCCCGTGCTGAGCTCTGGGCATCCCTCACCTGGCTTGTTCTCAGGGGATCTTGGGGGATGCCTGGGGCTGTTGTGGAGTATTGGAGAATCTTGGGGGATATTGGGGATGCTGAGGGAAGCTGGGGGTGTTGGGGGATACTGGGTGATGCTGGAGGATGTTGAAGGATGGTGGGGTATTTTAGGGGGGATACTGGGGGACATTGGGGAACGTTGGGGAACGTTGGGATTTGTGGGACTTGGGGATGCTGGGGAGAGCTTTGAGGACGTTTGGGGAGTGCTGCGGGAGGTTGGGGGGATGTTGAGGGAGGTTGGGGGGATGTTGAGGGTCCGTTTGGGGATGCTGAGGTAAATGCTGGGGGTGCTGGGGGATGTGGACCTGCCCAGTCTGGCCGCTGTCCCATCTTGCGGGCGGTGGGTGACCAGCAGAGGGCTCGGCTCCCCTCCCGCCACCGCTTTATCCTGCCCAGCGCTCCCGTGGCGCCCAGAGCCGCGGCCGGAGCCGGAGCGAGCGGCCGTGCCCGGACACAGCTCCCGTGCATCCCCGGGGGTTGCGCCGCCTCTGGGTGCGGGGACGGTCGGGGGGCACGATGCCTTCGCCACCACTTCTCCTCCTGCTGCTGCTGCTGCTGGCCCCGGGGACCGCGGGGATGCGAGGCAGGGCTGGGACCGGCAGGACTCAGCACGGCCAGGGCGCGGATAGCGGCAGGACCGTGCCCACGGCTGCCCGGGACATCCCGGAGGTGCAGGAGATGCGGCAGAGGCTGCGCCGGGGCACGGAGGAGGACTCCAAGTCGGTGCAGCAGTACGTGCCGGGGGTGCGGGTGGAGTTCCCGCGGCCCCTCAACTCCGCCAGCCTGCACCCGACCAGGGCCCTGCTGCCATCCAGCACGGACCCATCGGAACAGCAAGCGGGGGTCCCCACGGACAGGGACAGGGCAGAGCCCCGAGCCAACCTCACCACTGTGTCTGACAAGCGGCTGCAAATCCACAACCCCCTGTACCCGGTGACAGAGAGCTCCTACAGCGCCTACGCCGTGATGTTCCTGTCCCTCATCGTCTTCACGGTGGGGATCATCGGTAACCTCTCCGTGATGTGCATTGTGTGGCACAACTACTACATGAAGAGTGCCTGGAACTCCATCCTGGCCAGCCTGGCTTTCTGGGACTTCCTCATCCTCTTCTTCTGCCTGCCTGTGGTCATCTTCAACGAGATCACCAAGAAGAGGCTGCTGGGGGATGTGTCCTGTCGCATTGTGCCCTTCATGGAGGTAAGGGGCTGTACAGGTCCCCGGAGGGATCAAGGACTCACCTCCTCTCTGCCCTCTAGCTCCGGGACAGTCCGTGGCGCCGGAGGCCTGGCACAAGGACTATGTGCCAGAGACCCCCACAGTCCCCACAGTGACCTTCCCTCTGTCCCAGGCAATTCCTCAGGCTCTGCATCCAGCACTGATGCTGCCAGGGCTGGGAAAAGCCCCTTAGACTCTCATCCAGCCGGCACAGGGACTTCTGTTGGCAGGATCCCTCCATTTGTCTGTTCCTGTCCCAGTCCAACACTCCAAAATCTGGGGGCTCAGTCCTGCAATGTGCTGGCCCAGAAACTGGCCACTGTGGGCTGCTGAGGATGGTCCAGGGGCAGGGTCTGCAGGTGGACAGTGCTGGTCAGCACTGGAATGGGACAGCCCAGGAATTAGGTCTGGAAGCCTGAGCTCCATGTTTGTCCTCAGACCTCACGTGTGACAGGTTGGCCACACTCAGGGAGAGCCAGGCACCCACTGAGAAGGCCAGAGGGATTGTGGTGACAGGGGGTGGCAGAATGAGCAAAACTGTCCCAGAGGGCAGGATTTGGGCTCATGCTGCTCTTGTGCTGGAAACCAAACCATCTCCCATCCTCAAGGGAACCTTGGGGGTCCAGCTGTGCCCCTCCGTGCCCTGGTGGGATAGACAGACCAAGCCTGCCTGTTCTCTGTGGTCAGTGCCCCATTTATCAAAGGGTGCAAACACCTGGAAAAGCCTAGAGACAGTGTCACATCACTGAAGACCCTCTCAGGCTTGGTCAGACCAGCCAGGGTTCAGAAGCTGCCCCTCCCACTCAGCATCCACCCCAGTGTTCCGGGTTCCCAGCTGCTCTGTGCCCTGCTGGTGCCAGAACAGTCTCCTGTGACACAGTCACTTGTGATACAGTGTCACCTGTCCGTGCCCCAGTGTCCTTGTGCAGGGTCTGCACTTGTGCAAGGGTCCCTGGCTGTGCACAGCCCTATAAGCTCCAGCAATGCCACTGGTTCCTCTGGGTGCGGGGTGATGGATCAGTCCCACTGAGCACAGCCCCAAACCTGCACAGCACAGCCCAGCACAGGGATGTGGTGTTTGCTGGGGGAGCCCCACAGACCCCCTGCTCCCCCGTGTCCCTGCCCAGCAGGCAAGAGCTGCTCCTTTCCAGAGGTGTCCCACCCCATCCTCTCACTAACTGCAGTGTTTGCCCCATCCCAGTCCTCCACCTCAGGCTTCCAATGCTGCATCTGGATGGACTCAGAGAGGGTCAGGAATTTGCCCAAGCTGGCTCAGTGTCCCGGGGAAGGATGGGAAGGGGAAGGGAAGGGGGATGTCCCCAAAACAGACCCTGTCTCGAGGAGGATCTGAGGAAGATCTGCTGCTCGTGGGTTCCCTGTGAGAGAACCCTGGGGGTGGCACCACCAGGTACAGGGATTCAGAAGCACCAGGGTGCCCTGGGACAGCCTGGTCCCAGAGAAGTCAGGAAGGGACAGGAATGGTGGGACATTGGCGCTGCAGAAGGACGAGCATGTCACAGGCTGGGAAGCACGGTCCTGGTGTGGGGCTACTCTTGCTTTGGCCCCCAGCACCAGCCCTGCACTGCTCTCCTGTCCCTCAAAGCGTGGGCAGAAAGGGGCTCCAGGGCTTCAGCTGGGACCCAGCTGCAGGGAGCCTGGGTGGGAGCCACAACCAGGCCAGAGCCAAATCCCCAGCAGAGAATCAGCTGTGAGAGGGGAGCCTGCTGCAGGCCAAGGGCTCATGTCTGGTGGGACTGTGGCTCAGGTCACTGGATGGATGCTGTGGAAGCAGATCTATCCTCAATGCTCTGGCACAGAGCCAGGTTTTGGGAGCAAAGCTGCTTATGGGGGCTTCTGGGGACAGGCCGTGGGCAGGGATGTGCTGCACTGACTGATGCCACTGGCTACATCCCTGCCAGGGCACTGGAGATGGGTGCTCTGCAGGACCAAGGGCACCAGGAGAGACAGAAGAGCCTGTGGAGGGGTGTAGGGGTAGGAGGCAGCAGCACAGCAGTGCTGAGGGCTGCAGGTGCGAGCCAGGGAACAGCCCCAGTGTGCTGGGTGCTGGCTGAGGGGCAGAGCAGGCTCTGAGCTTTGGGCAGAGAAGCTGGGACATGCTGGGAGGTGGTGCTGGGTGCAGGATGCTGGTGCTGGTGTCCTGATTCTGTGTCTGGGGAGATGCTGCTGTGCATAACTGATGGCGCTGCTGAGTGCTGGCATCACTCTGGCCATCAGCTGCTGGAGTGACCAGCCCAGGGCCAAGGAGAAGGCTGGGGGATTGGGGGGGCAGTGTTCCGGGCTGTTCCCCACGCACGACGTGGAGCCCTGGGAGGTTTCCTGAGTGCTGGGAAGGTCTTTCAGCACAGGGTGATGTTTGATGGCTTCGTGAGGCCAGGAATGGCCACAGCACTGGGACACCAGCATGTGACTCTGCCATCATCTTGGCCAAGGGCTGTGGGACTTGGCTCCCAGCTCTGGGGCTGGTACTGGGAATGCTGGTCAGTGCCTGGCCAGCCCTCCCAGAGCCACAGTGATTCCTCTCCCTCCCTTGGCCTCCTCCTTTGGCAAAGGGGATGTTTTTCTTGCTATTCTAAATGCAGCGGAAATTGCCCTGAGCTGATCTGGGACAAGAGGGCCTTCAACTCGCTTGGCCTGTCCAGGCTGGCCTTGGGAACCCTGGGAAGGTGCTGGTGGGTGTGATGGTCCCTGCTTCTCCTCTGCAAGAGCCATCCAGAATAGAGGGAGAGCCTGAAGGACAATCCTGCTGTTCCCACCTTGGCTGGATGGACAGACAGACATCCAGCTAAACTTCTCCCTTTACAGAAAAGGGAGCTGGGCAGGCACTACAGGGTCAGGGGACCTCAAGGGACCTCAGGGGACTTCATTTTTATCCTTTTAGGAGTCGTAGAAAAGTGGCTCTAAACCCTTGGATGCAGCCACAAGCTGTGACCTCCCTACAGCCTTTGGAGGAGGGGTTGTGGTCTTAGACAGCCAGGGGTTTGCCACGAGCCTGGTAGAGCCAAGCCTCCTGTGATGTCCCTGCAGCAGGGCCCACCTGTTCTGCCTCCTCCCTCACCAGGTATCGTCACTGGGAGTTACCACCTTCAGCCTCTGTGCCCTGGGCATCGACAGGTTCCACGCAGCCACCAGCCCCCAGGCCAGCACCCGGCCCATCGAGCAGTGCCAGTCCATCATTGCCAAGCTGGCCGTCATCTGGGTGGGCTCCATGACGCTGTCGGTGCCGGAGATCCTGCTCTGGCAGCTGACGCAGGACACGTCGCCCGTGTCCGGCGTGGTGACGGAGTACTGCACCATGAAGCCCTCGTCCAACCTGCCCGAGTCCATCTACTCCCTGGTGCTCACCTACCAGAACGCTCGCATGTGGTGGTACTTCGGCTGCTACTTCTGCCTGCCCGTGCTGTTCACCGTCAGCTGCCAGCTGGTGACGCGGCGCATCCGCGGCACCGAGAAGAAGAGCGAGTGCCGGGGCGCCAAGCACGGCCAGTGCGAGGGTCACCTCAACTGCACCATCATCGCGCTGACCGTCATCTACGGGCTCTGCACCACCCCCGAGAACGTCTGCAACATCGTGGCGGCCTACATGTCCCCTGACATGTCTAAGCAGACCTTGGATCTGCTCAACCTCATCAACCAGTTCTTCCTGTTCTTCAAGTGCTCGGTGACACCGGTCCTGCTCTTGTGCCTCTGTCGTCCCCTGGGCCAGGCCTTCATGGACTGCTGCTGCTGCTGCTGTGAAGGCTGCGGCTCCGACATCACTTCCAGTGAGAGCAGCGCCGACAGCAAGCTCAAAACCGAGATGTCCTCCTCCATCTTCTTTGACAAGCCGCGGGAGACTCCCCCGCCCCTCCTGGCCCTTGGCACCCCATGCTAAGTGCCAGTGGGGAGCTGTAGCGATCATTTCACCACCTCCTCCCAAGACCAAACGTTGTTTTGTCATTAGTACTCATGTCTGGATGTGGAACAAGCAGAGAGAGACAGCTCAGGGGGCTGCGCCGTGGGCTTCAAACCCAGCATTGGGCAGGTGGGGCTTGAAATCCCAGTCCCCGTGGCTACACTGGTGACCCTCTTGCCTCTGCCCAAAGGTCAGCGAGGACAGCAGCACCCTCCTGTCGCGGCTGCCTGGCCGGGCTCTGTGGGGCTGCTGCTCTGGAGATGGCATTGTGCCGGAAAGGTCTTACCCTGAAACTAGAGGCTGACCATGATGGCTCACAGAGGACATAGCAAACACAAACTGCCCTCTTCCTGTCCCCTCCCCTCCTGCCAGCCCCTCCACAAGAGGAAAAGGTCCAACTGGCCGTATCCCACGGATTCAAGCCGTGCCCTGTATGAGCTCAATAAACCAGTAACCTAGAGCACGTCGTGCTTGCAGCCGCTGGCACTGCTGGGCTGAGCCCTGGGAGCCCCTTGGAATGGCTCTTCCTTAAATCTGGGGGGCTCTGGGGTGGGCATGGGCAGCTAGGGAGCAGGAGGGCAGGGAAGCAGCTGTGCCAAAGCAGGCAGCGCTGAGGGGAGATGGGGAAAGGCCCCAGCCCCTCCGCTCCCTCCCTGTGGGGTGATGCTGAGCGGTGCCTGTGAGAGGGTGCCCCCTGAAGCGTTGGGTTTGGGGTGATTTGTAGGACTTGAACTGGTCTCAGTAAAGTCCAGCCAGCCCAGCACAGGGCTGAGGTACCCCCCAGCCTGCTGCTTCCCCATGTGCATTATGCACAACCAAGGTGCTACCGCTGCACCGTGCTGCTGTGCAGTGCTGCAGGAAGATGTGGGACCTCCACCCCCAGCACCCCTTGGGGTGAGAGCGTCTCACCCAAACTGCCCCACAAGGCTCTTGACCTTCAACCACGTGCCCATTGCAGGGACAGAGCTGTCCCAGGAGGACGGTTTCAGGGCATCAGGGTTTCCAAGCCCCCATCCACCCCCTGCCCATGGCCCCTGCAGGGGCGGGGGGCTCAGGGAGCAGGGGGGTCAAGGAGCAGGCAGGGCAGATCTGCCTGAGGGCAGCCTGGCCACGGCAGCCCATCCACCGGAGCTGTTTGAGCTCCTTGTCCCGAGTGCTGGCAGCCGCCCCAGCCCCCGAAATGCCGGGGTGAGGGAGACGGTTGCTAGGGGCAGTGAAAGCGAGGGGCTCACTGCGGGCTTTGTGCGCAACACCCACCGGGCTCCGCGCGCGCTTTGCTTTCGACGACCCGTTTCCAGGGAAACAAAAGCCCCAGTTTTCATTCGAGAGCACAAAACTGGGTTTTTCCTTTCATCCTCCTCCTCCCAACCCCATGCCAGGCCCCACAGTTTGGGAGAAGAGGGGTCTCTTCTTGGCACAGGGCTGCAGGGGGGCTCAGAGCCCAGGCTGTACCTTCAGTCCCCCGTGTGGCCGGGGGCGAGCGGAGTCCCTGTGAGGGCTCGCTGGCTGTGGGCTGGTGGGGGAGGGCATCTCTCATGTGCCTGGTCCACATCGCTCCGTCCTGAGCCCGGGCCAAGGGCGAACAAAGCCAGGCTTGTGCTGCGGCCCCGCACGCGTGGGGAGGGGCAGGGGGAGCAGGCAGCACTGTCACCATGGCCTGTGGCAGCACAGTGCCCCACAGCAGGCAGAGCACCCCACGGGCTGGGCTGAGCCCCGGCCCTGCTCCCACCCTGCTGCCTGGGCAACTGATGGCGCAGGGCAGGGGGCCACCCCTGGGGACACAGCACGGTGGGACCCAGCAGCAGTGGCCACCACCTCCCGGGGACATGGGGAACGAGGCCACCTCCAAAGGACACGGGGCAGGGGGAGCCCCGCAGCAGTGGGCACAGCCCCCACGGAGCAGGGAGAGGGGGCAGGAGCACTGCAGGCCCCCCAAATCCAGCAGGGCTCTGCACCAGTTCTGGGACACAACAGAGGCAGAGGAAGGTCCAGCAGCAATGATGGCCGTGGATGGCGTGTCTGAGCCGGTCTTGGCACCCAGACCAACAAAACAAGGCATTTGAAACCATCAGAGGTGCCTCCAGCTCCTCCTGGGTGAGCCAGTGTTACCCAGGAGACAGGGACCTGCCTCCCAGGCAGGGCCCTGAAGGATGGGTGGCAGAGATGGCAAGGAAGTAACAGGACTGCAACCACACCCACAACGCAAAATTGTTAATTTATTATTAGGAGGCAAAAAATTGTACAGTTACAAGAATCATTTCCCAACAGAGGTCAAATCTGAGTCAAAATATCTCTTACAAAAAAAAAGGGGGGCTTGGGGGGGAGACAACACTTTACAAGTCGTTAAATTAAAAAAAAAACAAAACAAAACAAAACAAAAAGAAACCTCTCTTTGTGCAATTCTGCAAAAACAAGAACAGAAGGTAAATTCCCGGCCTGACTCGGCCCTGGAGCCAAGTGGGAAGAGGCTGAAAGGGACCCTGCAGCCCTCCCAGCCATCCCCACCCTGTGCCCCAGCCCTGCACTGGGACTGGCAGCTGCCTCCCCCTGCACACCCACCCTCCAGTGCCAGCCCAGTCCCCCCAGACTGGCCCCAAACAACCTGGCCAGGCCCCCAGGCTGCACCTCAGAGCCCCATCCAATGGCACAGACAACCACAGCCTTTCTCACCCCACAGGACTTCCACAGTCCTCCACCCTCTGCAGACACAGACCTGACTGTCACCCCACAAGCCCTGCTGCCCCTGCCCCATGGCTCCCGTGCCTCCCAGCCAGGGCAGCAGAGCAGAGGGTGGCATGGGGAGCAGGGAATGGGGAGCAGGGAATGGGGAGCAGGGAATGGGGAGCAGGACATGGGAGCAGGCACAGCGCACACCCCCTGGGTCTGGCGAGCAGCACTGAGGGTGCATAGATGTTCTGAGTGTGTCTCCAGGTGCCCCCATGTGTCCCTCCTTCTCTGGCATCCCAAGGGAGGTCCCTGGCCAGGGCAGAGCCAGCAGCCCCAGCCGGGCACAGGTGATGCCACTTGGCATGTGGGAGCCAGCACAGCTGTCCTGAGAGGGGCATGGGGCTGAGGCAGCCCCGGGACACGGGGGAGGCAGGTGCCAGTCCCCAGCTCCCCCAGGGGCTGCTGGCAGGATTTGGCCCAGGCACAAGAGCAGGGGACACGTGGGGCATGGGGATAAGTGGCCCTGGACCCCAAAGAGGGGCTGGGGAAGTGGAGGCAGTAGAGGGAGGCTGATGTCAGTGGCTGGTGGCTAATCCCTGTCCCCCGGAGGGGTGAGGAGCCTGCAGGTGGCATGGACACGCCCAAGCCTGAGGCAGGCAGGGCAAGGTGGGAACCCCCAACACCCCCAGGGTGGTTCTGCCTGGAGGCAGCAGCAGGACACCCAGAAAATGGAAGAGGGAGCCCCAGGGGACCTGCCTGCAGCTGGCACAGCTCCATCCCCAAGGGCTGCCTTCTGCTACCACGCTCCTCCTCCTCCTCCCAATGCTGACCCTTGGCTGGCCTTGGAGAGCCCCAGCTTTCTTATCGCTCACAGGGCCTGATTTAGTAACAGCACTATCCCTTAAATTAAAAAATTAAAATATATATACATATATATATACTGTATACACAGACAACAACAGAACAGTGCCAAAATGGAGGAAGAGAGGGGGGAGGAGAGGAAAGGGGGAGAGGAGCAGTCAGACATCTTCTTTACAATAAAAACAAGAACTCTGCCCCAATGTGAGCAGAGTCTGGGGTCCCCTAAAAATACCCATCTATAGAGAGAGCTGGAGGGACAGAGCAGGAGAGAGGGGCATGGGCTTGTACAATGGCATCTTCCCGATCCGAGCCAGGCCCGCGGGATCTCAGCTTCGCCTGGACTTTGAGTGCTGGATAAGCCACTGTAGGGTGATGTCTGCAGAGGCAAGGGGACACTTACAGCTCCGTGTCTGGCTGTCACCTCCCCCTGTACCCAGGCAAACGTGGGCACAGGCTGCCCCCCCATGCACCCCAGCCCACAGCACTCACCAATGTTGTCCTTTTCTTTGCAGGAGATGGAATAGCAACAGATCTCTCGGTCCTGGATGGCAGAGAGGTTCCTGTGTGAAGGAAGCAAGTGCTGGCTGCAGACTCTGAGCTATGTGGGGTGGCCAGGGAGACACCCCCAGGCAGCCCCTGAAGGGTCTCTTTGGACACTGAGACAGGGCACAATGGGGGGGCAGCAGCTCCCCAGGCTCTCCAGGAGCTGCACGTGGCTCAGGCGAGGGCACCATCGCTCCATGCCTGAGGGGCAGGGGTGGTCAGGGGGCCTATGTGACAGGGCAGGAGGGACCCGATTCCACGGAGAGCACTGCCACCAAATTCCATAGGTCCCCCCAGCTCTGCAGCCAGATGGGGCAGGGAAGTTTTGGGAGCTGCACAGGTGCCCATGGTCCAGAGGTGCTCTGTGAGGTGGCTGAAGGGGAGGAAATGCTGTGAGTCAGTGCAGCACCTCAGATCCCCCCTGTGGAGGAGCCCAGTCCCACTGTCCAGTGCTGTATCTGGGGGAGACCAGCTCCACCAGCCAGTGCCACGCTGTGCCGGGCCCCCACGCCACCATGTGGCACGTGGGACCCAGCCCCGGCACTGGTGGCTCCAGCTCCTCTCTGTCTCCACAAGGCGTCACCTCGGACAACCTCAGCCACTCGTCTCTGCCAGCCTGCCCCAGGCACCACAGTGCCACCCCAGAGGGAGATGGTGCTGGTGGGGACACGGCAGAACGGGGAGGGGGTCACACCGTGTCACACCACCTGTGCCCAGGGCACTGGCACACTTACATCTTCTCAATGAGCTCCTTCTCATCCAAGGCACCGGGCAGGTCCCGCTTGTTCCCCAGGACGAGGACCTGCAGGGCAGGACAGGGGACACCTGAAGCACCCGCCACCAGACAGGCAGGAACCTGCTTCTGCCACTCAGAAGCAGAGCCTGCTTGTGACACCAGACAGCCCTGGCTACTCCACTAGGATGTCCCAGACAAAAAAAACCCCATCAGCAGCACTCAGGAGGCAGAGCACTTCAATTAATTGCCTTAATTAGCTGTACACAGCATCTCCTGTGTACTCCATATTCCCAGTGGGGAGATGGCCCCACAGCACATCCTCTCTGAAGGGCACCAGCATCCGCTGTGCCATCCAGGACATTATCCCAGGAGCCTCTCACTGTCTCTGAGCAAAAAGTCAAGTGAAATTTCTTTAATGCTGACATTATCCAGCAGGAGCAAGCTGTAGGTGCCGGGCGGAACCCACTCTGCAGGCAGCCAGCCCAAACCAGGATCAGCTGTTTGTGCCACCACTGATCTCTCCCAGCAGGACTGCTTTGTCCCCCCGGAGCAGCCATGTGACTGTCACCTGACAGGGGCGGTGCCGAGGCTGTGGCTGCGGGACAGAGCCGGGGCTCTGCAGCAGCACAGGATGAGCATTCCCCCACCTGGTCCCAATCACGAGGCTTGTTCTCAGAAGAGAGCCTTCAGAGGCCTGCAACTGCAGCGTGGTATGTCAGGAGCTTAATTTAGCTGGCAGCAGACATTTGGGATTCGTGGCAAGCTCTTCAGTTAGCTCCTTTCAGAGGATGCTGATTTGGGATGGTCGGTGCACAGTGACAGGTACAGCGTGCCTGGCACTGCGCAGGTCCCACCTCCTGCACATGGCACAGCCCAGCAGCTCCTCTCACAGGAGACAAGACCGTCCTGTCACACCACAAATCAGGGGAGAGGACAGATTTCACCCAGGGGGCCTGATCTGTGCTCTCTGCCCTAAAGGTCCCTCTCTGTTGCTCAGCCCAGTTCTGACACAGAAAGTGTCACTGTCCCAGCCAGCTCCCTCAGAGTGCAGCAGGGAAGCCACGCCTCCAAGAAAGGGGAGCCCCTCCCTGAATCTGCTCTGCAAGCCCTGGCAGTCTCCAGCCTGAGGCACCAGGAATGCCTCGGGGGAGGCACCAGCTCACCGGGATGCCCTGGAGCTGCGGCTTGTCAAGCAGGTTGTGCAGTTCATTCTTAGAGGCCTCTATCTTCTCCTGGTCAGCAGCATCCACCATGTACCTGCAAGGGAAGGCACAACCCTGAGCACAGGTGCCCAGGTCTCCACGCCCTCGTGCTGTGCTGAGGTCCGTGCCACCCCCAAACTCCTCCCATGGCAGCTCACTGCCCCCACTGGAAACTGGGCCAGCACATGGAGGTGGTTGATAACAGGGCCCTTCCACCAGGATGGCTCTTCCCAAGGATGGCTGTGGAGCTGAGAGCCCCTCATGCCTCCCAGGGGAGTGGGAGACCACCTTACCCTTGTCTCTGCAGGTGTCAACCTGCTGACAGCAGCAACAGGGTGGGCAAGGGAAGCCCGGGCAGGAGAACAGGACACACACTGTTTCCAACAACATGTGCATATGGCAGCTCCCATGGAAACACAAGGATAGAGGACAAGCAGAGAAGGCAGGAGAAGCTGAGGATGGAGAGGTGACAATGACCCAAGAAAGGGAAGGACCTCCTCATCCCATGGTTGGGGTAATCTTGGGAGGGGCTATGGAGCACATGGCTGTGAAGCCAGTGGCCACCAGTGCTTCTCTGAGCAGAAGGGGAGATTTGAGAAAGAATTTTGCTCTTAAAGGCCAACTTTTATCCTGCAAATGATGTCAGTGAAGCCAAAACTTGGGTGAGGAACTGATCAAAGCAGCCTTGATTTCAAAGATCAAGAAGCTGGGAGAAAAGGAGTGAGAAACACCAGCTCATCAGGCTTTGGGGAGTTATTTAAAAATAGGAAAAGAGCTACTAACTACTGAAGTGCTTAACACAGGAAAATGGGAACACTGTGCCAAGAGGGAAAAACACCCCCAGGGACTGCCCCAGCCCTTGGCATGTTGTGCACAGGGGAGAGCTGAGAGCAAAGGGAAAGGGGCCTGACACAGCTCAATATGAGGAGAGCAGACTGGAGTGTGACCTGGATGCTGACAGGTCCTTTTGTTTCCTGACAACCACATGGGCCAAAATTATGACATTATGGAAGGAGGCAGCAAAAGGAGTGAAAAGACAGAGATTTTGTCATTTCCAGCAAAGCTCATTGTAATAAAAAGTGTAATAAAAACCCCCCTGCAGGTCCAAGGCCATGTCCCACCATGGTGACAGTCTGCAAGGGCAGGAGCAGACACCACTGTCCCAACATGCAGAACAAGCAGTACCACACTCCTCCTCACCTGCCAAGGCTTAGAGTTGGGAAGGGCAGCACAGAAAGCAGCCCTCCAAATCTCAGGGTATGGTCATTTGGGAAAGATCCCATAAATCTCATTTTCTGACTGGGTTTAAGTAACCCCAGTATGGTGTCCCAAGATCAGTACCTGTCCTTTGGAATAGGCAAGCTGCTTCCCATGAGTGCCTTGCCATGCTCACCCCGAGCCTGGACTCCCTGGGGTTGCTTTTACTGCACTGTTTGCAAGCAGGGGACACCCAGGGACACTCAGATTTGCTGAGTCTGTAGTGGGTGAGATGCCTGCTCTCAGCACAAGATTTATCTGGCAGCACATAACATCCTGACCTGGGGAGCAGCCTCTGGGAAGGGCTGAGCCCCTGCAGTGAGCAGCCATGGGAGCCTGGAAGGGTAAGATATGAGGAACAGAGCTGGGCTGAGTGATGCTGGAAGAGAAGGGCCTGGCACAGCTGGAGGGACCTGCCTGTCCTTTACTTAAAACCCATGTAGACATCAGCCCCCAGGGGAAGTACCTGGAAAAAAGGAGGCTCAGAGGGGACCTTTTTGGTCTCTCCAATTGCCTGACAGGAGGGTGGAGCCAGGTAGGGGTCAGGCTCTCCTCCCAGGGAAAAAGCAACAGGACCAGAAGAAATGGCCTCAAGTTGGACCAAGGGAGGTTTAGGTTGGACATTAGGGAAAATTTCTTCCTAAAAGGGTGGTCAGGCCCTGGCACAGGCTGCTCAGGGCAGTGGTAGAGTCACCATCCCTGGAGGTATTCAAAAACCATCTGGGGACATAGTCTAGTGGTGAATATGGTGGTGTTGGGGTAATGGCTGGACTTAATGATCTTGGAGGCCTTTTCCAACCTTCATGATACCATGATGATTCAGTGATTCCAACTCCTGACACAGGTGTCCAGCTCAAGGCAGCAAAGGCACCCCAGCAGCCCAGGGTGGGGTGATGCCCCCAGCCCCTGGCAAGGTTGAGCAGCAGCAGGGGGGTGAAAGCAGGGCTCTGGGGTGACAGCAGGGCTCTGGGGTGACAGCAGGGCTCTGGGACACAGCAGGGCTCTGGGACACAGCAGGGCTCTGGGGTGACAGCAGGGCTCTGGGATAGAACAGGGCTCT
>VWZP01010184.1:0-11392 GCA_013396995.1 Dicaeum eximium
ATTCTCGGACCGACTCTCACAATAGCATAAAACAAAAGTAGGGAAATACTCTGAGTATCTTGCCAGAGTTAATTTGTGCCAACTCTCTAGTTCATTTTGGCTACCCTTTAGCTTCTTGTCACGCTCTGTTCTTTGTTCTCTGTTCTCTGGGTTAAAAGGCTGAATAGTGCAGAAGCTGTTCTGCAGTTATTAGTATGAATATTTAAGTATATTTGTTTTGGCCAGACTTGTACTCTTTTGATATGTGTTGGAGCAACAAAATTTTTCCTTGCATGTACATTTTAAAGTTCTTAGAAAAGCTGGGAGTTGCTCTAGCAGGTACAATTCAAATCCCACTGTGTATAACACTTGGTTCGTCATTCAGTCATCAAATCTGTCTTTTACTTACCCATGTAATAGAAGAATTATTTGATAATGAAGATTTGTGGGTGAAATAGATATAAACAGTGATTTTATTACAGTATAGAAATGCATTTATGTCTCAGAACATCTGGGTTTGTTGATGCTGTGCTGTGGCCTTGGAAATAAATTGGTTTCTACATTAAATTCCAATCTCTGAAAATTCTTCTTTTAAGTTGCTTTCAAGAGAGTTTTACTCAGTATTCACAAACATTTTTTCTTTATATGTATGTTCTTGTATTTTACAGTATGTATTTTATTACTCTTTTTGTTTTTTGGAAGTAAAATGTTTTGCTGTGTGTTTGGGTTTTTTTCCCTCATTTAGCAGACCTGAACTTATCTTTCTTGTGTTGTCTGAGATTAACTAACCTTTCTTTCCTTAACACTGGTGTTTCTCTCCCATAAGTATTTTCATCATTCCCTTGCACCATACAGCATTTCATTCATTAGCCCAAAATAAGCGTGAACTCTCTTTTAATTTTCTTTAAAAATGAAGTTTCAAAGTGGGTTAGGGATGGCAGGACAACACTGAGCTTCTCACAGCACCTTTTAGAATCATGGAAGTAGGCTCATATTGTGCTGCAGGTGGAGGGCGGGAAACAGCATGCAGTTACAAACATACAGTTGCAGGAAGCTTGGGATGGATCAGGAGTCTGATGAAGGGTTGTCAGGGTACTGAAAAATCTTTCTGAGCCATCCATGCTTTCTCAGGCTCTTCAAGTACTAATTGCCCTTGTCTGCAAAACTGCATTTTTTTTAAAAGCAGTAAATTAAATATTACTACTGATTTTTCTCATCTACACTTTTTTTACGTGCTGTAAATTTATCGTTTCTATACTTCTAAACCCATAAATTATTTGTTCCATACCATTCATCTGTAAGCAAATGTGTTGAATGAAAGATCTTTATTATATGTTGAATTACAAGTGAAAATTTAGGTGGAAGGCAAAGTATGACTAATGAAGGTAAAATGATAACTATTGATCTCTAAAAATTTTCCTGAAGATGCTTCAGGTACTCTTGGGTTGATAACATACAAGTTATCAATCAGATAAACAGCTTGGTTTTTGTATTTGCACTGAAGCAATTAAATTTATTAAATTATAACTTGATGTAAAATGTAGGATACTGGTGTGGGTGGATACTGTTTCTTGCTTGCAACTCATTTTATTTGATGCTGTTTTCCTGGCAGATTTGAGAAAAACTGGGTCAGCCTGTAGGTTCTCATATAACCAGGACTTGTATGGGAGACACTCAAGGAGCACTTGAATGGTGTATTGGGTACTCCTAAAAAGTCTTTACATGACTCACTGGTATCTGTGCTTGTTCTCTGCTGAGAGCAAATCAGTGTTATACATAGCTAATGCTTCTAAAGGCAAAGCCTGTAGATATTGTAAACTCTGTGTCTCTGATGATTTAGTAGCACTTCATGGCACTTTTTATAAATAAGTATTTGGTACATAAAGTCTACTGGCAGAGTGGTTCCACTGGAAAAGGAAGGTGTTTGTAGTCTTGCTCTGTAATGTTCAGCAACTGCTCACAGTTTCTCTGCAAAGTGACAGGATTTCTCCTATGTCACATTGGTACTGTAAGTTTTCAAATTGCCATTAAAACTTAGTAATATAATTTATAAGGTTGAGGTCCTGTTCATCTAAAAGTAGATTTCTCATAGATATGGAAGCAACTATATTCTGATCTGTCCAGGTGGATGACTACCAAGTCTAGGAATTTCAGGCTGGCATTGTTCATAAGGACTAAAATTCTGCATTAAAGTATATTTTCAGTTCTAGGCAAAGAAGTTTAGCACATGTTGCATAGGATATATTACATTTTATAAAGTAACACTAAGGAAATATTTTTATTTTCTGGTCTGTAGTGATTCACCTCACTAGAATAATCAAATTTAATGTGACTCCAGTGCCATCTTTCATGGGTATATAAAAGGAAGAATAGTTTGGTGTAACACAATGAGTTCACTAGGAAAAAGTAAATTAAAAAAACAGTGATACTTTCCCATGAAGACAGGTTGAGAAAGTTAGGGTTGTTCAGCCTGGAGAAGAGAAGGCTCTGGGGAGACCTTAGAGCACCTTCCAGTAGCTAAAGGGGCTACAAGAAAGCTGGAGAGGGATTTCAGCAAGGGAGAATGACTTCAAACTGACAGAGGGCAGGTTTAGATTAGATATTGGGAAGAAAGTTTTGACTGAGGGTGGTGAGGCACTTGGAACAGGTTGCCCAAGGAAGTTGTAGATGTCCCATCTCTGGAAGTATTCAAGGCCAGGATGGGACTTTGAGCAACTTGGTCTAGTGGAAGGTGTCCCTGTCCATGGCAGGGGGTTTGGAATGAGATGACCTTGAAGGTTCCTTACAACCCAAACCATTCTAGGATTCTATGAACATACTGTCTGTAGCTGAAAGCAATGTGTTGTTTAGGTAATACTGTGAAGAGCAGGACTGAGTTATTTGGGTAAATTATTCTTCCTCTTCTGTTCTTCTTTAGGCTGCTGTATTGCTGAAGACCTTATCTAGTTCACCCAGTCTTCCAGACCATGTGCTCCATGCTTTGAGACCAGGAGGACCTTAGTGTTCTGAAATGAAGATGGAGACAGTGAGAAAAGCAGAACTTGTTGATTCAGAAGTTCCACCAAAGACTTCTGAAAAGCAAGAAACTGCTCCTGATGAGGATGGACCTATAGAACTCGAGACACAAACTCAGAAAGACAACGTGCACACTGCAGCAGACTCAGCAGTGCTTTCTTCAATGCCTTGCTTACTGATGGAACTGAGGCGAGACTCTTCAGAGTCTCAGTTGGCATCTACAGAGAGCGATAGGCCAATGGGTGGTCGAGTTTATGAGAGTGACTCTTCTAATCACTGCATGCTTTCCCCTTCCTCCAGTGGGCATTTGGCTGACTCAGACACGTTGTCTTCCGTGGAAGAGAATGAGCCCTGTCAAGCTGAAGCTGTTGTAGAGGGAGACTTTTCTGCAGTGTCTGGGGCCACAGTTGGGAGGAAATCCAGGAGATCCAGGTCTGAAAGTGAAACTTCAACGATGGCTGCCAAGAAAAACCGACAGTCTAGTGATAAGCAGAATGGTCGAGCTACCAAGGTAAAAGGTCATCGAAGTCAAAAACACAAAGAAAGAATCCGTCTCTTGAGACAGAAGCGGGAGGCAGCTGCTCGCAAGAAGTACAACCTGCTGCAGGACAGCAGTACCAGCGACAGTGACCTGACGTGTGACTCCAGCACGAGCTCATCAGATAATGATGAAGAGGTTTCAGGGAGCAGCAAGACAATCACTGCAGAAATACCAGGTAGAGGATGTTTTTTAAACTGAACTGTAACACATCAGACATAATTTTCATCTGTTGTGCTAAATTAGATGAGTCACACTTGAGAAAAAACAGGAGAACTGCAGCTCTGTGTAAATTTGAAGGCTGCAGTGTATTAAGACGTGGGCAATTTTTAAAATCTGTCCTGAGGTTTCAGATCACTTTTGCACACCAACAAAGCATAGACATGGTAAATTGGAGGAAGGACTATCTTTGAATTCTGGAATTTTCAGATATTTTCATTTGTAAGCCTAGATAAGCTCTTGTCAGTGCTGTCAAATCCCATTAGATGGTGATAATCTAATAAATACATTCTGAAGATAAATAGCCAGCTTTGCTTTAATATCTTAACACCACAGATTGGCAGCTGTGTTAGAAATAATACAGCATACCTCTTGCCTGTGTTACTGTAAGGCCCTGTTCATTACTGCACTGTGCTTTCAGCTCTATGTTTCAGTGCATGACAAACCTGCTTAGCCTTACTGTAAGTTCTTGCAGATTGCAGCTGGTCACCTATTTTAGGATATAAATATGAATTTGTTTACGCAGGTGCCCAAGCTATATCTACACCTAAATTTTCAACATCCTAGACAAAGCTGTTACCCTTTTCCTATGTCATAAGGATCTATAATTTCTATATTTTTAATTTTCTGACATCTCTGTTAAGATTATAGGCAGCAAAATATGGGGGCCGTCTCATCATTTTATTAGCAAAAGAAGCATTAATTCTTCAAGTTTTTTGTCTGCTGAGTCTTTGTTATTTTATTAGTTCAAGTGCTGCGGACAAGATTTTTTGTGAAAAATTATTTCAGCATATACCACAGAACCATCATCATATGGCAATCAAAAATAAAATCACATAAAAATAAACTTTTTGGTTTGCCAATTGTTACTAGATTACATGCCTTTTTGCCTCTTGTGTTAGAAGCTGGGTGTTGAGTTTATTTTGGAGATAAATATCAGCATACATAGGGCAAGAAGATTTAAAGGAAAACTGCTATAATTAGTCTTAAGNTGTGTAAATTTGAAGGCTGCAGTGTATTAAGACGTGGGCAATTTTTAAAATCTGTCCTGAGGTTTCAGATCACTTTTGCACACCAACAAAGCATAGACATGGTAAATTGGAGGAAGGACTATCTTTGAATTCTGGAATTTTCAGATATTTTCATTTGTAAGCCTAGATAAGCTCTTGTCAGTGCTGTCAAATCCCATTAGATGGTGATAATCTAATAAATACATTCTGAAGATAAATAGCCAGCTTTGCTTTAATATCTTAACACCACAGATTGGCAGCTGTGTTAGAAATAATACAGCATACCTCTTGCCTGTGTTACTGTAAGGCCCTGTTCATTACTGCACTGTGCTTTCAGCTCTATGTTTCAGTGCATGACAAACCTGCTTAGCCTTACTGTAAGTTCTTGCAGATTGCAGCTGGTCACCTATTTTAGGATATAAATATGAATTTGTTTACGCAGGTGCCCAAGCTATATCTACACCTAAATTTTCAACATCCTAGACAAAGCTGTTACCCTTTTCCTATGTCATAAGGATCTATAATTTCTATATTTTTAATTTTCTGACATCTCTGTTAAGATTATAGGCAGCAAAATATGGGGGCCGTCTCATCATTTTATTAGCAAAAGAAGCATTAATTCTTCAAGTTTTTTGTCTGCTGAGTCTTTGTTATTTTATTAGTTCAAGTGCTGCGGACAAGATTTTTTGTGAAAAATTATTTCAGCATATACCACAGAACCATCATCATATGGCAATCAAAAATAAAATCACATAAAAATAAACTTTTTGGTTTGCCAATTGTTACTAGATTACATGCCTTTTTGCCTCTTGTGTTAGAAGCTGGGTGTTGAGTTTATTTTGGAGATAAATATCAGCATACATAGGGCAAGAAGATTTAAAGGAAAACTGCTATAATTAGTCTTAAGTTGCTGAACTAATGTTTGCTAGATTAATTAAAATATTTGCAGCAGATTTTACAAATAATTGTTTTAACTGACTTGGTTATGGTGAATGATTCTGTCATCATGAGAACTGGGATTCTTCCCACATATTGCTAGGAAACAGGTTGCACAAAGTAAATGCTTATTATTAGAAAGTCTGGGAAAGGCATAGTCTATAATTATTGTGTAGTAAACTTTTAATAGAGATCTAAAAATATTTACCAATTTAATAGTTACTCAGACTTCTAGCTTTTATAATTTTATGCCCTTTTCTATATTTCTACTTTGCTGGGCAATCAAAGCCTCATTTAAAGCCTGTTGAAGAAGACTATTTCATTGAGTTTTGGGACAGGTTTCTCCCCACCTCACAAACCCCACCAAACTTACACAATAAGTCCCCCAGGTTATATTCTTTTTTAAGTCATAAAAGGATCTTGTGACCCAGGGAGGCACCACATGGTATTTTCACATCTGCTTAGATTTCTGACTTCCATTGCAGAGACCCGAAACCACTCTAGGGTACTCTGTGTCATTAGGCTTTTCTGTATTTGAGTTCTTGGTCTTAACCATGAGATGCTTGTGGTGAAGAGGTCCCACTGTAGTACACAGAAGAACTTGATTATTTAGTGATGATTATACTAAGGCCCAGTTTTGCCTGTGATGCAAGATATGGGAGTGCACAAACCATCCTGAGGAATGATGATGCTTATTCATAGCATACATAATTTGCTTTATGCTAAATTCCACTTATGACATTCAAATGTTTGAGCTGTCCTTTTGCTGCAATTAGGTGCAATGTGTACCTACCACATTGTGGTTTTCCTTTAAATAGAAATGACTTTGATTTGTGGGAAAGGTTTTCCAAGTACAAGAGAAAAACATTCTCTATAGACATAAGGACATGGCTGGCCAAAACCACATCCTATGCTACTTGTGGTTAATTGAATATTGTGGTCTTAACAGATGCAGTGGAGCTGTGAGTGTGAGTAGGACTTCCAGCTCTCCATCGCAGTGGTAGGTTCACATGCCATTTGCAATCCCTCTTATTGCAACTGGCAAAGTACTTAAATTCTTTTTCTTGACTAGAAAGCTGCTTTAGTGCACTTGGCATTACACTGTGAATATCTTCAAAATTTAGGGAATGAACACATAGTTAGGAATTACTACAAGGTATCAAAAAACATTACTGGAAATTCAGTACATGAATGTCCTCTGCACACAGTCAAAAGAGGTTTAACTTGATGCTTGAACTTGAGTATCAGGACATAAGCATGAAAAAACTTCAGCAGTTACTTTTGAAAAAGTCTGTATGCATTGATGCAGAATAGTCTTACAGGTAGTCTGTGTTCCCCTCAGTTTTAGTGTGTTTGGACATTTCAGCTGTAGTGCTGGTTACTGTCTCAACATTTCTTATTATTGGGACTGATTTTCAACCAGTCTGAAAAATAACTTTGCCAACAGAGATGCTCTAAAATTTTTTATGACACTTAATGTGGCCTTAATGTATGAAGGTTATGCATACTCTGGCTCTTAACCTTCTCTCAGTGCATGTATTGTAACAGCCAACAGTTTGCTTGTGTGTGGTCTGAAAATTGAAGTGCCACATTTGAGAATACAGTAGTCTTTCATGTTGTGTAACTAAACTTCGTCCATTTAAATAGTGCAGGTTTGGCTAAACTAGTAAGGTAAGGAAAATTAGTGAATACATTATGCCATGAAGTTACAAACAGAGCAGTTATGCTGTAGAGAGTTAGTTCTCTCTGCTGAACTCAAATGTCATGTGCATTAAAATACCATCAGGCTTGGTTTTCTTTTCAAGAAAGACTGAAGAGTAAAGAGTTGAGATCTTACTTGTGATACTTCAATACAAGTATTGTGAGCTCCATAGGACCTAAGCACAATATAAGTTATGTTATTCTGAATGCTTTCTGTGGTGTTAATTTACACCTGAAAATACAGGTTCAATCTAAACTTCAAGGGTGCTACTGAGAATCTTCTCACTGACCTGAGCAGTCATAATCTCAGACTCTTTAATTCAAGGGCATGCCAGGATTTTTGAGTTACTGCAGACGGAGAGCAATTTCTTATCTTTTAATGACTGAGCCTCTCTGTTGGCATTTAAGATTTTGCCATTCTTAAACACTAGACAGCATTCACAGCCTAAGAGGATGATCTTTGAATCCTTGAATAGGTTCTGCTAGATCTGCTGCTGTTGAAAGTTTTTGCTTTAAACAATTTCAAATTTGACCATGCAAATTAACTCTGAATTAAATTGGCATGAGAGCAAGTTGGGGAATCAATATTTATTTCTATGTAAACACATTTTTTGAAAGAAGAAAAGGGTTTTTAAAAATTCAAATATAATAGAAAAGTATTGGCATTTCACCATTTTTGTGCTTTTTACAATTCAGAAAACTCTGAATTGAAATAAGAGTGACTCATGTTTTAGGCTTTCAGAAGAATCTGTTGAAAAGTTTTGAGTGTTGATGTTGAAAATGTGTTGCACCTCACTTTGTTAAAGAAAAAGGAAAAACAAAAAAAGATTTTTTTTTTTTAATATGAAGAAATCCAAAGGAGAGGGCACAGTGTGTATGTATGAGGGACTCTCAACCAGGTTACTTCCTCTCAAGAACTGTACACAGACCTTGGAAAAAGCATCTTGCAAGGGATAAATTTGGTTCAAGTAACTCAGGATGACACTTATATAAGAACAGGGGAAAACATAATCTGTTGAGAAGGATTTGCTGTAAGATACTCATTTGGAAGTGTCAGTAAGCATAACAACATGGAGGAATACACCATTGCTAGTTAGAATGAAGATGCAAAATATCTCCTTAAATTGTTATCTTGTCAGACTTCCTAAATTAAATAACTCTAGTTTTGGTTATTATTTAGATGATACTTAATAGATCACATAGACAGTGTTGGGGCATTTCTTAAATGCCGTTTTGCAGGAGGTAGTTTTGAAAATAAGATACGAATCTTGACTTCTGACCCCTTTTGAAATTGCAAATGTCTTTGTGTTTTAACTTGGCATAACCTAAAAAAAACCTGTAGAGTTGTAAGTTTACAGATAACAAAGAGACCAGTTAGATAAATACTAATATTTTTAATATAAAATGCATTTTTATTAGGCTTGATTTTTTTTTAACCCCGAAAGCCACAAATAAAGAAAAGATTGAATAAGGCTTGTTATAAGAATTGCAAGGGAAGCATTTGAAACACTGATTTTCTGCTACTGTAAATTGTAGATGTACTATGAATGATGCCTTTTAAAAATAGTATTGCAAGGTAATATATATTTTAATACCTATTTTCTTCAGTTTGCAAAACAATTTTATCAACTTTGACCATGCTAGTTCCTTCTTAATTTTAAAAACCTGGCTAGGTTGTCTCACATACTATCATCAATACTTTTTGTTTAAATTGCAATGAAAACTTACTCAATGTTACTTAGAGGTGTCTGTTCATAAGCCTGTGGAAATCAGAAAGACTGTAATTTAGTTACTTGATTTTAGGATAAGATCCCTGACTAAAGATGAACAGCATCATATTGGATGTTCAATACTAGGAGTATATGAATGGAAGGATTTTTTTTTTTTTTCAGGGAGGAAAAAGACATTGAATATATAAAAGGAACCACATTTTAGGAAAAAGGTACCATTTTGCATAATTATTTTAGTTAAAATGCAGTCAGAGAAATGTTAATTAGTTACTATGAAGTATATATTTATTTTTGAGTAGAAGACATGAATGCTAAATTTCCAGCCTGTCTGATAGGTAAACAGATGGGGGTTTAATAGAATGTTCTTGGCCCCTGATGGGTAGTGCTGCTGCTCAGAAAAAAGATTATAATCCTGGGCTTTGTTTAGCTGTTACTGAAGGCCTTATATATACCTCATTTATATAGCTCCAAAAAAAGAATGTGTTGTTTAAGCAATACTGTAATTTAATGTACACACTGAAATCCCAAAAAAGATTTAGTGCCTTATATTTTTCTTAGCAAATATTTGGTTAGGCTGTGCAATTATTTCTCTCATTCTTAGGATATTTTCTATTATTCTTAAGCTAGAGGATTCCACAAGTTTCATATTTACATATTAAATTGTCAGGTTCTGTAGCTGCTTTGTGTAGCTTAATATGATGCTTGTCTTGTTTCAGAATTACCTTAGGTAATGTTCATGTGTTTAGATGGCATGCACATATTGTTTATTATTCCTCAAACAGGTACAAAGCCTCTGGGTTTTTTTTTTTTGTTTTATTGCTTCCTAGATGATTCCTGAGTGAACTCTAAACATAAAAAATATAGATACTGCTGCCCTTTGTTATTGATATGTAGAGTAAGGTAATGAGGATGGCCTTTTCTTCTTGCTGCTAAAGTTCTTTCTGATAATCCCAAAGCCACTCATTTTAGTCATCATTTTGATGGATAGAAGGAAGGAGAACAATTTCCATCCAACTGCCCTGTTTTCTGCCTTGCCTAGGATTAATGCTAGGAATGCTGCAGAGCTGGTGGCTCATGTGAGGAAGGGCACATTTCTAGTTGGTATGAGGTTGATCACTCCTACATGTCATGTGTATTACCCCTGTGATGGAGCTGTGTCCATCAGACCTAACAGAGGTTGCTTTTACCTCATATATTGGCATAGCATTCACATATCTTTTCATGCTTGTGTGTTCTTGTTGTTTATTTTCTTCATTGGTGTTTGTGTTTTCCAAAATTAGACCAAGAGCTTTGGGTTTAGCTACTTTGGATGCTGCAGTCACTATATCAGCCTTTACCTCTCTCTCATGTAGAATTTTGTCTGTGTTTACCAGTCTGTTATAAAAGGGTTCAAGTATGTAAGTACAATATGCATAATTATTCAGATTTAGTTATTAGTATTTTGGATCGCAGCTTAACAGAACTAAACGTTATTGTATGATGTTTTTTGACACCTTCAGTTGAATTAAAAACAGAAATTGCAAGGGAATTGGACTAATTTAGTTTATTTATAAAATAAAACCTTTGACAGAATTGTTTGAGAATTCTAGAATAAGAAATAATTTTGAAGCCAAAATGTCTATTATAACCTCAGTAAGTGTAAAATTTCTTTTTTACAGTAATACTGTTGGCTGATATTTGCTAATTCCTCCCCAGTTGTCATATCTAAGGGACAGCATTAGAAAAGTTGTTTTATTGAGTTAGCATGCCTTAATAAGCAATAATATATTCTTACTTAATAATATCTTATCAAATGGCCTCAATGTCTTTAAAGCTGGCTTCAGTCGTGCTGGGGGATCTGGAGGAGCGACCAGGGAAATTCCAGGATTGCTTGACAGGGGCACCGTGTGGGATAGGAACTGCATAGGCAATGTCCTGGAAGAGGCCATGAACTGCTTTGCCGAGATGCAGAGGCAGACAGAGGAGAAATTTCGCATGTGGATAGAAAAGCTAACTCGTCTTGACATGGACAAAGAAAGCAAGCAACAACTGGAGCCCAGGGAACCTAAAATTCAACTAGTTGGCCAAAGAACCCCCCCTACCACACAGTCAGGGGCTGTCATACAGATGCCTGATAGCCAAGTACTTCCTCAGCAGCCGTTCAGTTCGTACGTGGGCTACCAAAATGCCGATGCCGCGCTAGAGTTTCCAGCGACTTTTAATAACAATTTTCAACCTGTCTTTCCAGAGAATGGGAATATGGCAGAGCCTGATCTGAATCAATC
>VWZP01010185.1:0-87452 GCA_013396995.1 Dicaeum eximium
CTCTTCTGAAAGTTTCTCTGGAGTTGGGCCTTCAGGTATTTCCCTCATTTGTTGTTATTATAATAGAAGAAAGAAATTTGATGCAGTGTTGGTGCACATAGCTTTTAAGCATGGGAAGGGTATGGGAAGACAGCATACTGTCTTTGGGTTCTGTCTGGACTTGGTTTTAAGTTGTTTTCTAATACAAGGCTTAATGTACTGGTAAACACAGACCAAGAATCTGCAGAGTCCCCTTGTATCATCCAGGTGGATGGTACAGCTGGCATTTGCTGGCTGCACTTTTCTGTTCAGGGGTGAGGGAGGACCAGTGTGGTGGGTTCAGGAATATATGTAGGACTGGCTGGAAAGTAAAATTACTCTGCTTGCTAGAAATGCAGTGTGTTTTCTGCATGGTCTTCAGGGGTTTCTTCCTTTTCTTTCTCTTCCTTTCCCCTAAATGAGAGCTGGTATATGCTTGTTGAAAGCCAAGGTCAACCATAATGACTGGTTGCTAAGGCAGAGCATGTTGACAGCGGCCCTCTCACTTCCATCAAAATCCTATACTCCACAAGTTGTGGTAAAGTCAGATGCATCTGAGTGTGCTTGAGGTGTACAGGTACTGCAGATCAGTTTTCAGGCTCTGAGGAGAGACTTTTGAAGCTAAAAGGAGACAGTCAAGTAGTAATACTACCTGACACTTCCAAATCTTAAGAGTTTATGCAGTTAATTTCAACAAAAACAATTATCTCCATCCTTCTTCAGGGAATTCTTAAAAAAAACATGGAAAGATCAGGAAACCATTTATTACTTTGCTTCAGTAAATAAAGCTCCAAAGACTTCTGGGGAAATTATATTTTCCCAATTGCTTCTTATGCTGAAGAAAGGTACTAAAATCTTAAATCAAAAAGCTGAGGGTTCTATATGCTTTGTTAGGCTTTCATATTTCCATGGTCACTGTGGAAATCTGTTTGTTTCATTTGCCTTAAATGTTTATGTGAGAGAGAGAAAAATCCTTAAAATTGACATGTGTGTCACCTCAAGCTTTCACCAAGTATCATTTGATGGAAAGAGCACACTTTGGGTATTTGTGTATTCATGGATACTCTTTTGTGGTTGACAGTGTTATCAGAGTATCTTCAGCATGGTCTAGTGAAAATACTGTCACAAACCCAATAAGCTGAAACTATTGTAGAATTTGCCCACTGTTCTGTTCCAAGCTTACCAAAAGTATTTTAAGAATCTTAAAGATTTGTTTTGCAGAAGGAACATGGATAGCAGTTTTCTGGTAGTAATTCCTAGCTGTGTAGTTTCTTACAGTAAGGCTTTTCCTGCAAGAAACAGTGTCAGCACTGTCTCTAGTGGCCTGCAGATGATTCTCCCTTCTTTTCTCCTCAACTTACTTGTAATTAGGTTGTCTGTATTCAGAATCCAGAACCTGACTACTTACAACAATTATACGTCCTGGAATATCACACGATGATTACCAATATAGTTGTGCATAGAAGGAGAATATGTTATGTAATTTAATTTCAATAATTCAAAATTGATTGTTGGTTTTTGTGGTTTGGGAGAAGGCTTTTTTATGGGATAGAGTTTTTTCTTGCCCCCAGATAAAACAGTCTGTCTCCCCTATCCTTGAAGGATCTGCAATTGGAAGTACTCTCTGCATGCTGTTCAAAAACATCTGAACAGTGTTTTTCAAATTGTTTGACATATCAGCTGAAACAGAGAAAATGGAGTGGAGAAGGCAAGAGGCTGCCATTTTAAATTCCAGTGTGTTTGAATTCTTTAAAATTTCTATCTGTTTGTCTATAGGCTTGGTTTGCAATTTAATTTTTATTTTGTTTGTGTTCTTTTAACAGGTGATGCGAATGACACTGTCAACGCTGAATTGGCGACGGCGGGAAATGGTGAGGTGGTTGGTAACATGTGCAACAGAAGTAGGTATGTTCTGAAATGTTTCTCTTGTCAGCTACTCTTACAGGGCTTGATCTTCCTTGTCAACGCCCAAGTTCTGCAAATGCCTCCCACTTCATGTTCTCTCTAAAATTCCTTTGGTGAGAACATACTATGGCAGTGATTAGTGGGTGGTTTTAGGCACAAAGCAAATGAGACTATAGTTGAGTAATGCAGTGTGGCTTCTTTCCCCCATAAAGTAGAGGTGTGCATAACCTATTGGAAGTACCCATATGCAAATACTCAATACCCAAAACACTCATTACAGAAGTGGGAGAACAGTGCTCTCTCAAGTAGCATGTTTGGCTCATTTTGGGCTTTGCTATAGATTTCCTGCATGTCTTCATGAGGCATCCCATAAACCTTCTGTGTTAACATTTACCATCTTCAAAATGAGGATACAGGGTCTGAAAATGAAGATAACTGCATTAAAAGCTGTATAGCTGTTAAAAAAAAATCAAAAATCAGCAGCAGTGCTAATGGGAACAATCCAAGTAATTACAATAATGGAGCCATTTTAATTGTCAGTAAAGGTATTTCTGGAGAGCATGTTTTTTTGTTGTATTTTTTCCTTCTTCATATATCGGAGTTGGATTGTATTTTACAGATGCTTCTTGAGTTTCAGAACTTTGGAGGATTGCTGCTGCTTATTCTCTGGATTAATTTATTCTTTGCTTTATGCTTAGCTGGCCATATATTGTTGCTAATAGCATGGGGAAATAGAGCTTGCCTTTGTATGCCCTCAGCCAGAAAGCAGTTTGTGTCTGCAAATTTTCATGCAATGCTCTTGTTTTATTGCTTTTATATCTTTGCTAAGGTAATTTTTGTTGAGGCTATCTTATAGATACTAGTGCCTGAGTATTATTTTGTGCAGTTGCATCTCAGCAAATAAAATACTAGGTTTAAAATTGGTTTAATTGGTTTACATATTCGAATAGAAGTGTCCTGGAAAGAACCTATAATGTCGTGGAAAGTACTCTTGAGACTTAATCAACACAGTAAAGAATCAGTATGGTAATGCTAGGAATCTGTTTATTTAAATGAAAACACTGTATTCTCTGGCTATGCTGGTTTGCTGCAAATGAGTGATGGGGGGCATGGGGAGCATCAGAGTCCTGCAGAGAAAATGAAGACCTCTGTGTGGTTTAGTTGGGCTTACAAATGTGTGTAAACTGCCTCTAGCAATAAGGCACTCCAGTTAACTCTAGGTTCAATTTATGGAGCCCATCAGTCAGTGTTTCCTCCACCTGCCAAACACCCTGGGAATACAGTGGCACAGAGAAATACAATATCCAGTAGTTCATATTGCTCGTTGTATTTCCCTAATAAGGGTCTTGATGAACATGTAGTTATGAATTTGATCGCTTTAAGGTATGCTTAATAAGTTCTGCTAAGGTATGCCATGGTGTTCTCTTTAGAAGGCCATTTTGCCTACTTTTCATATGTGCTGTGCCTTGAGATTTACAGTGAGGAAAGAAGTTGAAATTGCCCTGGTGTGCAAGGTGAGGGCTGCTTTTGAGTGAGATGATGAGACAAAATGAGCCAGAATGTTTTACCCAAATTGTCTTAAATAAAACAGCTCAGCTGTCACAACAGGAGATTAAAGCTTATCTTGCAGGCTATTATTGTTATTTTCTGGGTTTATGTGATCGCTGCAGAGTTTGCACAGTAGTCTTGGTTTTAATGTTCTTTTCTAGCCATGCTGTCTGTGAGCCCTTCTTGCTGGGGTGTACTGGTAACCTCTTAGACTTTGTGGGGAGTATAATCTCCTGCTGAGCATCTCTATCTGCTGGGTTTTACCAGTTGTGGCTAATCCTTTCTTTCTCTCCCCAGGTGTTTATGCATTGGATAGTATAATGCAGAACTGGTTTACACTTTTCACTCCAACAGAAGCCACTAGTATTGTTGCTACAACAGTGATGTCCAACAGCACCATTGTCCGTCTGCATCTGGACTGTCATCAGCAGGAGAAGCTGGCCAGCAGTGCTAGAACACTTGCTCTACAGTGTGCCATGAAGGATCCTCAAAACTGTGCCCTCTCTGCACTGACTCTGTGTGAAAAGGATCATATAGCTTTTGAGACCGCTTACCAAATTGTTTTAGATGCTGCTACAACCAGCATGAGCTACTCACAGCTTTTTACTATAGCACGATACATGGAGCACCGTGGTTACCCCATGCGGGCCTACAAGCTGGCCACTTTGGCCATGACACATCTCAACCTGAGTTACAATCAGGACACACACCCTGCCATTAACGATGTTCTCTGGGCATGTGCACTCAGCCACTCTCTTGGGAAAAATGAGCTAGCAGCTATAATACCTCTGGTGGTCAAAAGTGTCAAGTGTGCAACAGTACTGTCGGACATTCTGCGTAGGTGTACTTTGACCACTCCTGGCATGGTGGGACTTCATGGAAGGAGGAACTCTGGTAAGCTCATGTCACTGGACAAAGCCCCTTTACGGCAACTCTTGGATGCCACAATCGGAGCCTACATTAATACAACTCATTCACGTCTCACTCACATCAGCCCACGACACTATAGTGAGTTTATAGAGTTCCTCAGCAAGGCGCGAGAGACCTTCCTAATGGCTCATGATGGTCACATCCAGTTTACACAGTTTATTGACAACCTAAAACAAATCTACAAAGGCAAAAAGAAACTGATGATGCTGGTTCGTGAACGGTTTGGTTGATGAAAATGCGTGAATGGGGGACTGGGGGGGAGGGGTGGTTTGTTTTTACTTGAGCCTGCCTTTGTATCCTTTTTAACTTAAAGAAACAGAGCCACACCGGTATTATATGTGTATAGTTATATTGAGTTTGCAAACTAAACTGTCATGTTGTGAAAGTTTGTGTGTTTAATTTTCTTTTCCCTTTTTTCTGTTTTGTGTGAGAGAAAGGTTAAAAAAAAGTTTGGTTTACACTGAGTATATGTTGTCAAGTGGCAAAAGCCCACATTGCTCTCCTGTTCTTTCTGTATACGTTCACAGCCTCAAAAACAAACATATATTGCAATGGCTTTAAAAACCAAACAAAACACCTCCATCCTGTGATAAGTACCTCAAATGGATTCAGCTTTACTCCTTTGTAACTCATCGTTACATTTCAACATATTTAAACAAACCAACAAATGAAATACTAGTAGTTAAAAGGCTGACCATGTGGCTTTGCAGTGCTGTTCATCCAAAAGCATGGCACACAATGCTTATGCATGTGGAAACTTAGCGACTGTCAACATACATTCTCAGGGATTTATCAAAAAAATTAAAAAAAGAATGAGAGCATTTATTGTACTGTATATATATTATAGTATATGTCTGAATATTGAAAAATATAACATTAACTAATTTATAAAAAAATCTATGTAATGCAAAATACTTGAAGCTGCAGTAGCTTGGTTTTAAACAAAAAAAACCTATCAGAAGGACTAAAGTGCGCCTTGCTTCAGGGTTGGCTCAGGTGGTGAACTATATGCTGGGCATCTATGCAGAGCCACCTTTTGGATTGCATGGTTGGACTGATACCTATTGGGGAAAATTTTATATATATATATTTATACAACNATTATATATATATGTATGCATGTATATATATATGTATACACACATAAACACATGCTTGTAACAGGCACTATAGTAAAGAGGGACAACAAAAAATACACAGCCAGAGCAGCAAGCCTTAGCATTAAGAATACAGTATGCCAGAATTGGGGTTTGTGCCTCCTAGCCTAGAAGACTTAAAGAATATCCTTTTTGACACAAAACGCAAAATGTTTTCCAAAATTATTGACATGATACGTTACGCCTTTGCAGTGAGCTAATAATAAGCTAACCTTTGTGCACAAATAGCATATATATATATTATATATATATATTCTGCATAGGTATTTTGACTTTGTGCAGGACAGAAAGTTGTGTAGGTATGACTGTTCTACTTTTCAGTTTGTTTTTTTAATATATTTTATTTTCTCTAGAATTACTCAAACAAAAGCAGCCTTCTATCTTGCCTTGTCTTAATGCTTTAAAATAACCAAACTGGAGATTTAACTACCAAACCATTCATTATATTATTAAATACCAACTTTGATTACAGCATTGTGTCTTTGCTTTAGCTGATGGTTCTGTATCCTTGTGCTTTTTAAAACAGTTTTTGTTTTGGTGCAAAAGTTGTCCAGTGTCTCTTGTTCCCTTCATTAGACAACATGCTAGAGGTATGTTTGTAGGTATTTTTGTTTAGAAAAACTATTTCATGCTCTCCATTTTATTTATTATAATAGATAAAAAGGTTGTATTTCATCACCCATGTAAACATGCTCATGAAGTTGAAAGTAATTAAGATTTGATACACTGATATCAATTTATTTATGTAACTAAATCACTGTTTTATAAACTTGTTAATGATCAACAATTTTTTTGTTTTGATTAAAATTAGTTTTTTGAAAGTTGATTCTGCCTCCTTTAATAGTGTCTGTTACTGGAATTGAATTGTGTTCATAGATCGTGAATGCCCATCTAACGATTTCACTGCAGTGTGGTGGTATGCAATACGACCACCAAGTCTCGAAAATAAATGTTGTGTTCCTCAAAAATTCTGCTGAGGAATGGTAGTGTTCACAGCTGCTGGTGGAAGAAGACGTGGTATGTCAGAGAAGGGGCCAAATGCTGCCTGTGTCTGAAGAGGTGTGTCCTGTACATCAAAGAGTAAGCCTTGAGGTACCATCCTGGTAGGATTCTGGAGTGGGTGTGGGTGGGTTTCCACTCTGGATTATTTGAGTGACCATGAGAGTTGAGATGTGCTGTGGATGCATTCAAGGACAATTCTTACTGTTCATCGATTGGCTTTTCTAAAGTGTTCTGGTATTTTGAGTCACGTAGCTCCTTCCGCACAGCATGAAGTCTTGCTCATCAGCTGATAGCTGATATTTCTATTTTTTGGAGCCCTTACTTCATAGGAATTTCATTAATTTTCTTGCCTGGAGAATAATAGAATATGACATGGTTGCTAATTGAAGAGAAGCCTTCTGCTTTACCACCATTCAGTCATCTTAGGAATGTTAGCTGATGTCATATTTGATCTGATCACCTTCAATTCCTTTTTTTTAGTATCTTCAGCTGAAAAGAGAATTAGTATGGAGCGAGCAACTAACAGAGATACCAGTGTAACCATGAATTCTGATAGTGAGGCTTGCATCACTGAAGCTAAAGGAAAAGGTCTGAATCTTTGTACAACTTGTCATGTAAAATATGAGTCTTTTACCAAATCTTGCTAACAGCTGAGATGTCCTGACCTAATAGTGCTAGCATTCTGTGACATTTTGTGACTTTAATTCCTTCCAAGTATTGAATTCTCATTACATTTTTGGTTCATTATTTTGTCGTAGATGAATTATCTGTCATGGGCAGTAGTGCAGGAAGGAAAAGAGGAAGTATCAGTCCATTTTATAATAGGGTTTGCATGGCTGGGTTTTTTTTGTGGTTGTTTTAGTTGGAATTTTTTTTCTATTTTTACAAATAATGCCACAGTAAGGATAACTCTGTATTATGTAGATTGCAAAACTGAAGCCTCTTTGAAGACCAGGTGTTAGAATTAAATGCAGTCGTGGTAGTTGTCACCTGGTTTGGACAAGCACGTCACTGCTTCTTGCAGAACTGATGGCATTCTGTTTGGCTTATTTTCATGACTGAGTGAAATCTCTTCCATGCCTGCACTGCTGCTGTGCAGTGCAGTTTACACCACGTTACAAGCCCTCAAGGACTATCACAGGCTTGGCCAATCTCTCTAGTAAACATGTCTCAATACATCCTGCCCTTGGTTTGTGAAGGTAGGAGGAATCCACCAAAAAGCAGAAAAGCCTGAGGACTCTTGATAGAGGTTTTCAGAAGTTTGAAAGTAACTCTTTAATATTTCTTTTGTGTTCTCTCAAATTAGTTTGAGCTTTTCCTTTCAGTTTTGGTTCTGGGGCTTTTTTTAGCAGTTCAGATTTTCATGTCAGTGGGTGTAAGTAATAAGTGCAGCAAAACTGGGGTGCTGCTTACACGCAAATCTTTCTTCTGAGGTGTAGTTAAAGTGAATTTGCAGTAATTTTTTTTCACTGAGATGCCTTCAATTTTGTAAAAAATGAGGATATTTTTTACTGAAGAATCATACAACCTTCAATTTCTGCTTTAAAAACAAAAGTTTAGAAGTTCATCTAATTTTAACGGAGATATGATTTGGAAACGTAGCAGTATAGCTGATACCTTTATCTTGATTCAGAAGGATGATACCCTCAAGCAAAACTTGCTCTGCAGTTTTGACTAGAAATAAAAGTATTCAGAGACAAATATTTTTCCACTGTTTTAAATGCTTGCCCCTTGTGAAGTATGTACTTTGTGCAAGGGTAAGTGGGGAAACAAGGAACATAAACCACAAAGTGTTTTGCCAGCCCTTGCATTGCAACAGGCAAGACTGTACTGAATGTGAAATGAAAAGCTTTGTAAGAATCTTGATTGCAGAGACAACAAAGTGCCAGATACAGCTTTACTTGTGAGAAGAGGTTGCTGTGATCTGCCTCCTGGGGAGAAGTGTACTCTCCATACTGCACATGGGGAGGTAAGTCTTGCCTCCGCTAACACCCTGGGCAGTCAGCGTCAAGTAGCACCTACGTGTCAGCTGAAATGTTTGCAATCCATCTTTGTGGTGTTATCTGTGTCTCTGCTTTTACTAAAAATAGAGAATTGTATGCTCTGAGAAAAAGAATCTGTCTTAAAATAAGATCAGATGCTGTATTTTCAGACAACTCCAAGGTCATAGCATCTAAGATTTCTATTAACATATATTGACTACAAAGCACAAGTTATTTCTTAAGCCAACCTTGACTAATTTCTATAGCTTTTTAGGTAGAGAGCAATAATGACTAGGAAGTACAACAGTCACAAAGCCACCCAATGAATCATCTTTTGCTGAGTTTTGTGACAAATGCTTTTCAGTGTTGGGATTTTTTTCTTCCTCTTTAGCCTTTGTCCTTTTGCATATGTAATTTAAAGAGCTTTGTATTTGGAAAAATGTTTACATGAAAGGTGATGTACTTGTGGTTTGATGATGTAAAATGAGCAACAGAGCTATTGGTAACCATGGTCCATGGTGTTGGGAGAATCTTTGGAGCAGAGCATGGGAAGGGCGAGCTGATGCAGGGGCTGGTGAGCTCAGTGAGGCCTAAGGGAGCAGCCACAGCTGACATGCAAAACCAGCACTGTCTGCCTTTCAACCACTCTGACCTTGGAATTGTTTTTCTGACCACAGGGAAGTCTTGGTTTGGTGTCTTAGGCATCAAAGGCACATCACTGTTCACAGAAGGATTCTGGAAAGTCAAAAAATGGATGAGGGTGATTAAGGACAGAGCTAAATATTCCTCTGGTGAAGCTGCTGGAATTACATCAAGGCTAATGTTGGCAGACACTTTTGGGAAGCCTGTTAGTTATAAGAAAAAAAGTAGCAAGAGAGTGCCAAATGCTGCCTGGTCAATGGGCAGAAAAATCATTTGGGGTTTGTGGCCTTCATTTCCAGACGACCTATATTGTGTTAAGCAGCATAATGTCTACTTGTAACACTATAGTACCTGGCTTTTCCAATGACCAGGCAAGAGTCAGGCAGATTGCAACTCATCTCTTACCAAATGGTATCCCCGAAGCCTTCTGTCACCTCCGAGAAGGCAGGGTGTGGGACAAAGACTGGCCTTGCTTGGGCCATCTCGCCAACATCCTGAGGATCCCTAAGCAGCACAACCAAACCTGTTCAGGAGGCCAAGGTTGCAACAGGGAAAATTACATTAAATGCTTTTCCAGCAAGATCCCATTTGTAAAACTCTTAACAGCAGGTTGGTCACTTAAATGAATGGAAATTGTGGGTTCTGAAGAAAATAATATTTCTTTTGTGCCTCTAATTGATGCTTCAAACATGTTTAGTAGATCAGTAGATTAATTTAAAATACCTCAAATAAACGTCAAAATGGAAGACATGTTAACTTGTTCCTGAAATGAACAAGTGTACTTGAAGAATTTTGTCATACTCATACTCTGCCTGTTGCACTATGAACATGAAGGTGTGAAAGACAGCTCTCACTGACACTGTTGTGACAGCCATCACACCTTTCCAGCAGGTTTTGGTGGGAGAGAGGTTAGGATGTATTTTTGGGTGGTGTTTTCTTTCCTTAGTTTAAAACCTTTTCCTCTCTAGCCACCTGATGACTGGTTCCAGGTACGGTATAGATGCAGCATGGGAAGACTCTGCATGGTTGCTCAGGATGTGTTTGCTCCACCAATCCTCTCTGTCAAAACAAATGTCTGACCTAGTGCATACTTTTTTCTCCAGCAGCCTGCAATTTTTACATCTCTCAGGAGGTTGTCTCCACTTCTGTCATGCTGCAAGTTCTGGGGACTTTGAAAAATGAGCCTCTCCAACCATTCTTGCAAATCTGGAGTCTAATTTAAAACCACTATGTGCTACAAGGCTTTTGGCTTGGCTGGTACTTAGCAATTTAGCAGGTCTTTCATATTCTTTGTCTAAATCGTGTATTGAGAAACTGAGAAGCCTAATAGACATGTTCGGAAATTTTAATGTGAGATGATACCAAAATACTGAAAAAGAAACTTAAGCATTCCCTTATGGAGTGGTGTTTGTAGAGGGAGACTGTACTCAAGAGTTTTCATCTGCTCTGAACCTCTCAGTATTTTATGTGAAAGAAAGTCTATGTGAGAGAGACTTAACTATTGCATGGTGGCTTTGGTTTCACAACCTGCATTTTCCCAGCTAGCGCTGTATTCTCCATCTGAAATGATCCAGGACTTTTTCCATATCTCAGCAATTCCCTTTTTCTTAATCTCACCAGTCACATGGTGTATACAATATTATACCATGTTCCTCTTGTAACTGCTGGACTGCATTACCTTAATGTAGCAAGTAGAGTTTGTGCAGATTGGGTTTGGTTTGACTTTGTATGGAAACCTTGAGCCTAGTACTGGTAAGTTACTGCACCTCAGAGGTAATTAGGGGCTGTTTGTGCTATCCTCATTTGTGGAAGAAGTGGCCACCACCCATGAGGAAGCAATATGGCACTAATCAGAGTTTGATGTCATTCATTTTGTGAGCATTTGGACTTCCTTGCACAGCAAATGCAGGCAATAAAATCCAGAAGCTAAAAAGCAATTTTTTATTTTTAAAGCAATAGTTTACAACATTTGGTCTTTCAGCAGAAAGGATAAAGTCAAGAAAACAGTAATTACTGGCAAGGGTTGGAAGTGCATCCATCATTAGGTGTATGCACTGCCAAGGCACAAATTCTCCACTCCTAGAAAAGTTCAGGCAAACCAGACAGGATGATTTTGTCTTTCAGTTGCCAGTTGTTTAGCACCCAGATGGTACATATACAGTTTGTGAGTGTGTGTGGGAAACCTAACTGGATGAACTGAAATGGCACTGACTCTGTTGATCCCACTATGAAAACACAAGTTTATGCACCTGTTTGTGCTGCTGAGTTGGAGAACAGCGTGTTTCTGGCACACTTGCCACACTGGCAATCACACTGGGCTATCTCATTGCTCACCCTGCATTACTTACAGTACATCTAAGTTATCTATTACTAGCAGCAATCCCAAATCTCTGTTTCTGGTGATAGGAAATAAAATGAAAGACATTTCTAACATTTAGACAGGTGCTTGAGAAGTGCAGCTGCATTGAGAGCTCTGAGCAGAAGCCTGAGCTTCAGTATGTGCTGAGTTCTGCTCAACTAGCCACTAATTTCACAGTGGTTTTGTTTTTGCTCCACTCAAGTGTGCACTTGTACAGGTGAGTGTGTTCAGTGGAGACCACTGTAGACTCAGTTATGGTGTGGGGACAATATGTGTCTGTGTATGTGGGTGTCCAAGCCCAAACACGGCTATTATCCATGGGCCAAAGCTTTTCTCCAGATGTTGCAGTTGGGTGAAGCATTTGTGGAACAATGCGTGGGCCATCTGAGTTGGCTAGGTGATACCTGTATCCATGAACATCCTGCAAGGACATGCCATGGCTAGGCCAGAGGGCAGCAAGAGGAACAAAACAGTGAGTCAGCATGTTTGTTTCTGTCCTAAAGTCCATGTCTTCTTTAGCCATGGACATAGGTAGCCCTGGAGAAAGTGCTTCTTCCTTCTTTTCACTAGTACTAATTGCTTCTCTACTATACAAATGGTGGTAAAGATTCAGGCAGCAGGTTGAGCCCTGTGCATGTCATGTGACTGAGAGAGATCACAGATCTTCCCCTTACAGCCTCCCTGTGTTGGGTCCTCCCATCCCATCCATGAGCCTGACTGACTGCTGCCTTTGTTTGGAGTGAATGTTCTTCTGTGCAGCTCTTGGCTTTCTGCAGATGTTGCAACTTGCCAGCAGTTCTGGCAAGTTTCTGTAGGTAAGAATTGGGAGTGATTAAAATACTTACTGAATTGCAGCACTGTGGAATTGTGGTTAAATTCAGAAAGTGTAGAGTTTTGGAATTCAGCTGTAAAGAATATTCCTTGCCTAGTGCAATGCATCCTTGATGTCTGGCTTTTCCAAATCCTGGTTTTCAGCTTGCTACTTGTATTTAGTGTTCAGCAGCATAACTGTAGAACCGTTTTCATATTACAGAAATCTACAAGACATACAAGACACAGATTTCTGGAAACTCTAATTCAAGAAGACTAAATACATCTTGGGTTTTGGGTTTTTTCCCCACAAATTCTTACCCTATATACTAGGGAGTAGAAGTCCTATGGCAGGGATCCCTAACATGAAGATGGAATTGTCTTTGGATTTAGCTCTGTTTTAGTAAGATACAGAATCTTACAGCTGAGCTTCTGCATGTGCATAGTCAGTGAGGTCGATGGTTAACATCCATAAAGTATTTCACTATCAAGAGGGTTTAGAAGCCAAGTGGAGTGCACAGCCTGCTCATTCAGCAGCTGGTGGGAGCCCATGCAAAGTGTATCACCCTAGGGAACATCTGCCCAGAGCTGCTGGGGTGACCCCTGTTTCCACCCCTTTCTGCAAAGCTCCACTGATGGGCCCTGGGAGAACCTGTCCTGCTCTGCCTGGAGAGATCCATGCCTGTGTGAGACACAGCACATCTCAGAAACGGGCTGGTGGGAGTGTGCCTGGGAAGCTGGAGAGGGAACCTCCAGGCTTTCTTAAGTGGAGAAATTTTTCATTTAATTTCCTTTGTTTTCACTATAACAGCTTAAAATAAAAAGCAGAATAGGAGTGACAATAAAACTTCAACAAATTGCTTCTTGGCAGCTCTGTTCCACTCACTGATGTTCTGCAAATATATCAAAGCTCTTTTCAACCAAGTGCTTAAAAAACTCTCCTATTTAAAGGTAGCTGTTTTAAGTACCTGCTAAAGCAGGTTTTGAGACTACTGCTTGCTTACTTGCTTGCTCACCAAATGGCTCTTTACAGGCCTTCTGCAGAAATGTGCATGGGGAGGAAAAAGGAGATTCCCTCCTTAGGTGAAGCTCCTGCAGGAGTAATATTAGAACTCTCAGAAGAAGTGGTTGTTGTCTAGTAGCAGCTGCTTTTAAAGTTTGTAAAACAAATTATAACTGACTACAGCATGAGAGCAGTGAAAGTGAAAAGCTGTGATGTCAGAGGCTGAAGACAATTCATTCTTTTCATTTAGATAATTTTGGGCTACAGAACTGTATTAAAAACTAGGATGCCACCATTGTTTTAGGTATGTGTTTGTGCATGTACACTTCTTTCAAGTCCTGATGTAGAAACAAGAGTTGTGCCTGTCCCTGCAAGTGCCACATGTTTATAGCTGAATTAGAAAACACTTCAAAGCAGGGGTTTATAATGAAAATAGTAACACATCCTTAAGCATGTTGTTGCTAACAGGCACCACCATAAAAGGGTTTAGAAGAGACATCTGTCTTTTTTCTGGGAAAGGATATACTGGCTTCTGCCTGAAGTGAAGCTTGTCATTTCTGTGCAAACCAATTGAATCTTCAATGGCATCTAAGAAACCCTAGGTATTGTCTGACACTTCAGTTGGTGCCAGTATGTAGCAAAGAATGTGTTTGCTATCTAAAAGCTTTTACAATTGCAATATGGAAATGACAGCCCTTTCCAGAGCATGTAATTTTTCCTCTGTGTGTGCGATACAGTGCATATTTTTTCCAGCTTCTTCCCTACTTCTTATGTCCTGAAATAAATCCAAATATGTAGCAACTGTTCTAGTTCTTTGTGTTCCAGGTGCAATCACTACACCTGCTTTTGTTAAAATTCCTCCCATATTAAACTTACCTTCTAGTCATTAATGCGTCTTATTCATTTTCTTAAAATTTTAGTGGGCTTCTGACTTTCTTATAGGCAACAACAGACATTTAACATTGGCTGTAACTAAAACCTTTCACCCAAGCTGTAGTGAGCACTTTTGGAGTGGATCCTTGTCTATTGCTAGCAAGCTGCATCTGGCTTGGGACTGGGGCAGGGAAGCTGTGCAGCATTTCACAACTGCTCAGGGGTATGGAGCTTGTCTGCCACACTGGAGATGGCAAAGCAGATCTGTAGCCCGGGTGAAGTGATGCAGTTCGGACTTGAGCTCAGATCCCAGGGGATAACATACTCTGCAAAGCAGCACAGGCAGCAAACAGCAGCGTTAAACACAAAAGTGCTGTAATTCTGTTGGACACAGTTGAGCCTTTCCTGGGGTCACTACCACAGTCTTTCCATCCTTTTGGATGGTATGTAGAAAAAATGTGTTTTTCAGTGGCTGGTTGTTGTGTTTTCTTGTTGTTCCCCCGCAAGTTGATGTTCTCTGTCACAGCGTCTCCTGGTGTGTGCCAGCAACCCACTGCAGCCTGGTGCCCCAAGTGAACCATGTGGGATGAAACTGTGTTGACTGTAGGGTGAAATATATGCCTGAAGAGGCTCAAAGACAAGGCAGGGAGTGTTCGTGGTCATTCTCTGGGGCCACACTTTCACAGAGAAAGAAAAAGGGAACCATGTTGCTTGGGGTGAGATGCTCAACCAGCTACTGATGGAAAGGAAGATACTAAAGAAATGCTTTCAAAATGAAAAAAAAGTAGGTTTAGATTAGAGATTAGGAAAAAATGTGAGGGTGGAACACTGGAACAGGCTACCCAGGGAAGTTGTGGATGCCCTATCCCTGGAAGTGTTCCAGACCAGAGTTCGACCTGGTTTGTTTGAAGGTGTCCTTGCCCACAGCAGGGGAGTTAAAACTGTATGATCTTCAAGGTCCCTTTCCAAACCAAACAATTTTTAAAAAATAATTAAAAAAGAAAATCCCAGTGACAGAAAAAAATAGAGTGACTTGTCTGTATCTTCTGAGCTGTGGTGCGATCAGTGGTTTTTACAGCTGGGGCAGTAGAAAACAGTCTGATATAAGATGGACTGCTTTCCCCTCTGATGGACGTGCAGTATCACACAATTCCTTTCTTATCTTTAGCAAACCTCTCCTGCCAACCTCCCAGAAACTTCCTAATTTTCAGCGGGCCCCAGAAGGCAGAGGGGAGGCGGGTGCCGAGTCCATTGATGGGCAGGTTGAAGAACAAAGCCGCTTTCAGAACCTCAGGCCAAGGACAGGAGCTGCAAGCTGGGACAGCACAGCACAGGGCGAGATGAACTTGGGTGCCCTCAGTTCATGAGCGTGGGAGCTCTGTCCTTTCAATAAGCCAGGGGCTTGGCTGCAGTACTTCTAGTTATGATTTCGCATCTATGTGCATGAGGAATGCCTTGGTGCAAATGTCAGGTGAGAGCAGTGGTCTGGAGCATAACCTAAACACTCTTTGCAAAGTCACCATCTTCCTAAAAGTCTGTAGTTCATGCATGGGGATCTAATATTCTTTCTTCTCCAAAAGGGCACCAGAACATTTAACTCAAAATCCTGAAGGTCCATGATCTTTTTTATTAGGTTTTGCTTCCAAAGACTCAGGGGTTTTTTTAGGTTTCCCTCTAATCTGCCTTCCTTCTGCATTGGTCCCAGTGAGAGATTGCTTTCTCAGGTTAGGGTCCTATTCTTCACTATAATGGTATCCCAGAGGGGACTCACATGTAACTCAGGTGGAAACAAAAAGCAAACTCTGTGCAATGTATCCAGTCTTTACACATAGCTGTACTTTTGTGAAAGGTGGGAGTTTACTTCAGTAAACTTCAGAACTGAAAATAATGATGACAAACATACTGTTTTGATTTAGACTAAATGCAAATACAGCAGTGGTGTGTTACCCAAATAAATCACTCATTGCAAGCTGCTTTGTGGCTTCCTTTGATAATTAATAATACCTGAATTGAAGTTGTCAGGTAAATGTTTTTATTACACTGGTGTCTGAAGACCACAGTATGGCCCATGTCTCCTTGAATCACCTACACCTTCAGAGTAGGTATTGGAATTGGCACAGAAAGAAAAAGATTTCTCCTATTTAAAACTAAATGGTGCTTCCCTGGTGCCTTCTTTTCTTCCTGAGCCTGTTACCTTTCCAAGGAAGGAGAATGGCTTCTGCTGAGCAGTATATTCTGGCTAATCTGTCTATGACTCCATTGCACAGGTAGTATCAATGTGGTAGCATATGAACCTCAGATGTAAATTGCAATAACAATTTATGTAGCATTTGGAAGGAAAATTGGATTATATGTTTATACTTGTGAGTTTGATTACTGTCTTCCACAGAGCAGAACAAAATTGGAGGGATCAGGAGCAGCAGGTTGTTTAGCTTTCTGACAGAGCTGGAGAAAGTGAACTTTATCTGAATAGCATTGCTGTTAGTACTAGATTTGCTATCCATGCATTTTGGTTCCTCAACAGTGGGACAATGGATGAGCTAGATCCTATTATTAACTTGTCTCAAAGTGCCATGTAAAATTAATAAGTATAGAGAAAAAGTGCTTTCAGATACTGAGACAAATAAAGAGTGTCAGAGACAACACAGACTCAAATATGTAATGGGAAGTAAGCTGCATTCAGGGATTTCTGTAATAAAGATAATGGAATCTTGAAATGCAAGAGGGTCAGCGAGCTTTTGTTTTGATCTTATCTGCTACAGTGAAACTGCTCTAATGATGGATATAGTTACAAAACACTGGTATTCTATCATGCTTGCAACACGACTCAGGTAATATTGATAGGAACGACCTCTGCCTTGACCACTTCCCCCAGCTATGGCCCTCTGAGGCCTATTGTTAAAATACAGGTTGGGAATTCAGTTTAAACATGGTCTGGGCTCAGTAAAACTAAGCGATGCTTCTGATTTAGCTGTACTGAGTGACTAGTTGATCTTCTAAACCATTTTTCTGCTAGGATGACATTACAATCAATTGCCTCAAATATGGCCTAGCTGAGGTAATTTTTTCAGATGATTTTGACCACTGTTTCCTTCCTGTGTGTTTTTCCAGAAAAACCAAGTTTAATTTCTTGTTCCTAAACTATGGCAATTTGTATGCTGCGCTCAGCTCATAGCAGAACTGACTGTGGTAAATAACTGCTATTGCACAGTATTTTCTGAAAAGGCAGAAAAAATGCCATGGTTTGCTTTGTAGAGATTTTTTAATTAGTATAATTTAATCAGGTGTTTTGGTTTTTTTTCCCAGGGTAGCCCTCTGTAATCTACAGCACACAGCAGAGGGAAGCCCGTTGGGCAATCTTAAGGTTTAAGCTTTGGGAATTTCCCTGGCTTGAGTGCTGACAGGAGTCTTCCAGGTGACAGCAAGATTGAGACATGGGAGAAACACCTTGATATGGCTTCTAAAGAGGTTGGCTGGAATGGAATTTTCCCTCATCCTGCACTCTTTTGATAAATTTCTTACAGGTAAAGCAAATTTCTTACAGGTTATATTCAGTACTAAATATGGCATTGTAAACCAGAAGCCTGGGGCAACTGAGGAATCTTGTTTGTTCACTCAAAATGTTTTAAAGTCTGTTGACCTGAAACATGTATTGTCATTCCTGATTCAAAAGTTTTCCAGTTAAGGCCATGTGCAAAAGAGACTGTTCCCAACAGTTATCCACACAGTGGATTTTACAACTGGCTGCAGCACTTCTAGAGGCTGTACTTTTCCCAAAGAGCACTACAAGTCTCTCCTGGGGAAGCAGAGGCTAGCCTTAGTGATGGCTTCTGAGCCAGGTGGTGGCAGATTGGAGGATGCTATAGGTTATTTAATGCCCTTTTTGCTGATGATGCATAATCAGTTCTTAGGTGATCCTTTAGCAGTATCTTTTTATGAGATAGAGAGTGATCAGTGTGACCTTCAGCTCATAAGAGTTTCCAGGATGAGACAGAGGGGTGTCTCTGTCACTTGGGGGTGTCACGCTCACCCACACGTGACACAACAGCCAAGATTTTACAGGCTGACTGCACCCAAGAGATTCCTCCCACAGCAGGAAGTCAACAAAAGAGCCATGTCCAAAGACCCCAGGCTGTGTTCTGGAACAATGTGCAGTTTTGCTTTGTAACACTGATTCATGGATGATGTGAAGTGTGCTCAGAAAGACCAAGGTCAACACAGGCTGCTGAAACTTGCATTAGGACTGGGGCAGTCTGACTGGTTTAATAACTCATTTTTGCATGATAGCCTCCATTGAGTGCAAGAGAATGAATAGCTCCTCTCTTTGATTATATTGATGTATGTCTCCAGTTATTCCAGCCAATCCTACCCAAAACGCAAGGAGGTCCTCCACTAATGTTCTTTTAATATGTGGCATGAGTGAAAATATTTCATTTATAATTGCCACAAACATAGCTTGCAACTTTTTTGAATGATTGAATATTTGCACTAGCTTTATTTAGCTTGGGAAACAAGGGTGAAATTACAGTCTTTAGCACAAACTACCAACAAAGAGGTATTGCTCCATGTTTATTCACATTATTACTTTGGTGCCTAAGTTCAACAGAACAATGAATAATTATTTCCATATAATGCTTCCCTTATTTTCAAATATTTCTGTGCCTTCAAATGGGAAAGAAAAATCACTACATTCACAGTTAAAGTAAATGAGCAGAATACAGTGTGTGTGGCACTGAAACAGAATGGTCTTCATACATGAAATCTGAGAGATTCATGGTTATTGTGCAGGACACATGCAGAAACCAGACCAAATGCAGCAACTGGAGTCACTGGAGAGCTACACAGGAATTTGGAGTGGGGGAAAAAAAAGTACACAATGTGTATTATTCATAGTTTGTCCTTTGCAGTTGAGGAAATGGAATGCCTCTGACACATCTGAAGAAGTTCATTATTTATTTGAACTAGTGAAAGAACTATGAAGCCAAATAGTAATATAAACCCCTGGGGATGTGTTGCTACAGTCTTTTACATAGCATTAGAGCCACTATAAATAGTTGTACTGAGATAAAAATCCTGGCAAATATTTGGCATTAAATGCTTGAGATATGAAACTCTTCATTCTTTGAAGTCAAGAGAACTTGTCCATCACCATAATACTATGAACTTCTACCTTTATTTGAAAATCATTCCAATTCTCTTTCACCTATACCCATCCTCTTTTTACTGGAGATGCCACAGATGATAAGTAGTGTTAGCCACAGCATCTCAGCTTTGTGGACCAGTTGGCACAGCAAAAGAGCCCCTTTAATTCACAGTAGGCATTGTGAGGTTTGCTTTTGACCTGGGAGAATACTGCCATCATTCACTTTCAGTGGCCACTACAAAGAGAAGCATTACATAGAAACTGGCCAGATGGAACAAAGTACTAAATGGCTTTAAAAAATAGTTCTTACCTATATGCAGTCATTGTGGAAATGTAGTGAGCCTATTTGAGAAGTTTTTTTCCAAATATAACCTATTAACTTCATTTCTTTTAGCAAGCCTAAATAAGCAAATGTGTACCTTCCTGAACTGGGACTGGACTTGATCCTGTTCAACCTGACATTTGTGGCATGAACACTCACTGTTTGTTTCCTCCTGCTGCATTGCAGGTTACTTGCTTTGCTGTGTAGACCAGGAATGCCATGCATTAGAGCATGGGTGGAAAAAAGAGGATGAGGGTTTAGAGAAAACTAAACCAAGAATTCACCTGTCATGGGTCTAACCCCCAGAAAGCACATGCTCTCCAAGTATGCTTGCTATGGCCTTTTAAATAGCACTCAAGCCACTGAGAATAGCTGGGCTCAGACAAAAGTAGGTCTGTCATTGGAGAGGCAGTTTGGGGCTGTATGTTATGTAACTACTCAAAAATTCACTTTGGTCAAGAAACTGCACTCAGCAAGTACTGTGGAATATTGCTGCAAGGAGCCACATGTCAGTGACCAGGGTTAAACTCAGCTTTTGTGAGTTTTGGGGGTTTTTTATCCTCTTGCACTTTTAACACGAAGTTCCTTTATCTTTTAAATGTCTCTTTCTCAGATGTACAAGCACATGTCATTATTAATATTACACCTTGCCTTGGTACCCATCATTATTTTTCTCCCTATAGCAGATGATTTTAACAGCTAGCATCAAGAATGAGGGTGTACACTTCACCTGGCTTTAGACACAACACTTCCAAATTCATGCACAGATCATGGTGCCGGGTTCCCACTCTGGCAGTTTGGCCATACAAATCACCAACTGTTTAAGCAGAGCTCAAACACAGCTTGGCAATGCTGCTCATAGCCCAGAGTGAGCTCAGCTGAAGCTCAGGCATGCCTAGTGAGTTATTCCTGTGCATGCTGCAGGGCAGGCACATCTGTGTTTTGCAATGTGTGCAGCCAACTAGCCCAAATGACAGACAAAATGTCCCTTTTACCCATGGCCACTGAAGTCTCTGCCCCTCTTCACAAGTGACTCAGAACCTACTAACATCTCTCTTCTGTAAGCAGAGTATAATGGCCTGATTTGTCTATTCTCTTTTTTTTTCTCTAATTTTTCTCCCTTCCCAAACAATAGGTGCTTGTAATGCAGTATGGTGCATACCCCCGTGCACCATCTTTAACATGATCCACATGAGGTTTTCTTGACCATTATATTCTTCATAGTTTCTCAACAGTTGAGGTATCTTCCATTATATGTTGCTGAAAGCAGGATAGCCCCTAGCCTTCCTGCCAAAAGAGTTAATGTTTCTGCATGGGTCCAAGCTTCCCCTTTCTTGCCCAGCTGGTTTTTCTACTGTTGTGCTGGAGTTAGCAATTGCAATGCAGTTGCTTGCAGATTTCACTACCCTGGTCCCTTATGGGCTATATGCCACATACATTGCCTTTGAATGCATGCATGCTGTAGATTTTCTAGGACAGAAAAGCCCTAGAAGGGTTCTGCAGAGACTCTGAGTGAAAACAGAGATGAAAGTGTAAAAGCAGGATTGAAAGCACTTGTTTAGGCTCATGGAAATAAACATTTACAGCTTTTCTGGCCTTTTCTGACCTTGATCATCTCAAGCCCTTCATCAAGTTTACTGTGATTTAAAATTTAGAGCAATGCTTCCTTTAGGCTGTTACACTGAAGTCCAGATGTGAGTGAATGTTCAGACTCAATATCAAATTTTCCACCAACTTCCAAATTCTTGACCTGCAGGCAATTGCAAGAAGGTTGGCTGCACTTGCCTATTCATTGATTCTATACAGGGACTCTTTGTATGCAATGGCAGAGAGATTATGTTGTTTCCCTGTTACTGCTTTGAAGCAGAGAATTTACTAACAATCTTTTGAGACCCTGCTTTTGGCATGTTCTATTCTGGTCTTTATTTTCCAGGTTATTTTCTTATTTACTCCACTGAAATACTGTCCACATAGAGGATAAAGAAATATTTTGTGCTGCCTAAAATTTATACTTCTGCTGCAACATTAAATATTCTGCATCTGTTCTTCACTTAGACTTCAGACCTGTGTCATAATGACTTGCACAGAATCCCTTAGCAAGGATGATGCAAATAGGACTTTGGCAAACCAGTTTTGACTTTAGTTGAGAAGGTAGGACAGCATTTGGGAATATAGTTTTGGAGGAGCAGCTCACATTGCTGCAGGCCCAGGGACAGGAGCAAGCATGTTTTCATGCTGTACTCCTGGTTTGTGCTAGCAGGGAAAGAGTCTCCCCAGCCTGAGATGCAGCTGCCCAGCCTGACTAACAGCACTGTTTGGCATTGCTGGGCTGCTGTGCTTTTGCAGCCCCACCTCAAAATTCATCCTCTGTTTCTACCCAGCAATTTCCTTTCCAGATCCTTCCCATCTTCCTGCTGAAATTTTGTCCAAGAGCTCATATTTCTACCACCCCAAATATGTAATTCTTGTGTCTACAGGGTCATTCATAGACTAGACAGCTGTGCTACACATTCTTCAGTGACCATAAAGCCTCAGGCCCATCTCAGGTCTGTTGGCTGTTTTGGCTAGGGCTCTGAACTCTGCTCCTGCTCTTAGATCATATTCAGGACTGAGGAAACCAGGGATACATCCTGAACTCATTTGTGTATGCCATTAAAAGATATCCAGTGATGTAGTATGTTTATTAATTTAACAGGTAATGTAACAGGTTTACTTGGGTTCTTTTTATTTTAATCTTATTTTCTCATAGGTATAGAAGCACATATGGTTGAACATCTCTCCACAAAGAGCAGAAATACAGATTCTTGAGACATCAAGGCAGGAAAACAGTTCATGGATGCTTCAAATGGCCATGCTATTTAGAGATAAGAACTTTAACCTCAAATCTTTGACCCCAGTCCCACCAGCCCTCTCCTCTCTGAATGCTTCAGGAGATGGAAGTTTGTGGGTGGGTGTTGCCTCTTGACCCTTCTTGCAACATCATAGTTACCGGAAAAATCACACTGAATCACTCTGCTGGTGCCTCTTGCACATCCTGTGTTTCTTTAGACTTCCTGATTCCCTTTCTTTCTTTTTCCACCTCCTCAGCACCATCCAGCATTGCACAAGCTATTCTGAGTTGCACTCCATGCTGCACACTGGCCTTGCTGTAAGGCCACGCCATACCCCAGGATTTCTCTCCTTGCCCACAGTCAGCAGTCACTTTTCTGGAGCTCAGCTTTCTAACTGAACACTAGCCTGAGCTATAAAATCATGTAGAAACTTTCCAAAATCAAGCACATTTTTAAAGCCTTTGAATTTCATATGAGAATGAATCATAGAACGAGTAATTTTGTTCTCATGCTGAATAGGGAACTGCATTAAAATTGGGAAGGAAAATTACTTGTAAAGCAACTTTATTTGTTTCATGTTAAGGCAGTCACTGCAAGCTTTTTCAACTCCCCCATCTCTTTTTGTCTAATTTTGAGAAAACGACACAATCTCCTTCCCCCACTCCCTCCCAAGAAATCTTGTTTTGAGGTTGAATTAAACATTTTAGTGTACTGTGATTCCCTTACCAAAAACAGGATTAGGTGTTTTAGGTTGACTTGTAACAAAAAACATCATCTCAGTGTCACCAATGAACTGACTGAATCCATAACTCACAGAGCCTGAGGAAAAGGCCTGCTTTGAGCCCAGGAGTGGATAATTGACTCAATGCTGCATTTGGCTTTGGTGACCCTCGGAGAGAGAGGACATTTGAGTCAGCTACGGCTCAGTGGCTTGTCAAGTGCCTAGCCAGCCATGCCAGTGGCACAAGTGAGGTTGGCAGTGCCTGTTCACATCCAGATCCTAAGCTCTGCCACAGCAGGCCTCTAATTTCTGTGCCTGGGGGCAGGTGAGCTGTGACTGTGGTGTTCTTTCCCGGACGTGATGAGCACTACCTCAGCTCCCAGCCCCACCGATTCTGTGAGCAAATGACCCAAGGTAGCTCATCTGAACCAGGCCTGCCATTTGACAGAGCCCTGTGTTCAGTTACTAGGCTGGAGCCTGCTGCTTCACTTCCAAATTTTATTTATTTCAGTGTATATTGTTGTGGGTTGTGCTTCTCTGTAGCTGGTGGGTTTTGCACTACAGATGGGAAATGGGGACATACACGGAGCTGTCTTCTAATGAAAGCCTTGAGGGGCCTGAACTTGGGAGCATTCCTTTGCATTTGTGTTTTGAAACCAAGTGCAGGTGGCAATTTAAAAGCTTCTGCATCTCTGTGCATAGGGTTGTGTTCCAGGACTTCTCTCAGTGAAGGGAAAAAAGGGGCTGGAACCTGCACTGCTCAAGCAGCTCCTTAGTGCTGATGTCCCCAGCTCAGCAGGAGAGCATCCAGGCCTGGGTGTGTATTTGCATTTTAATGTTGGCACACAATACATCTCAATGCCAGCAAAAAAGCAGGAGGAATGTGCTTGAGGTAATGAGCATCCTAGGAGGGTGGCAAGTGGCTGGGTGGGACTCCTCCAGCTAAAGGGCTGGAGTGTTGCCAACACGTTTGACATGCCCTGTAATGTCACTGTAGCTTCACCAGCAGAAGTTATGTAAATTGTGATTGTCCTATTGTTCCCAGCCCCCGGAAAAAGGATTTTTTCCTGACTCCAAGGCAGAATGAGGAGTGTTTTGGGATGCTTCCTTTGCCCTTCACTCCCCATTTTTACTGGGACACTCATCTGAAAGGGGTCTTTAGCCACAACAGCAGCTCTGGGATGGCCACTGTGTCTCCTGGCTCTTGCTCAGTGGCAACCCTGGAGAAGGGAATCAGCTACTACCATGCTTACATTACACTGAGATTTTAGGGTCTGTACAAAAAGCAGTTAAGTCTTATAAAATTTGAATGATTTTGTTAAGCACATATGTAACTGAGGTTATCCAACTTATTCTCCTGGTTCTTGGGAGATAAGGGAGGGCAACATGGCCAGGGAATGACTCATTCCATGCCCTTTGAGGAAGAAATGAGTCAAGTTGAACCTTTCCCTACAGGAGACTTACCGTTCTTCGGAAGGACAACAAGCAAAGAGAAATCCAAAGTGCAGAAGGGAAGATGTAAGCCAAGATGAAGCAGGAAAAAAATAGATGGAGGAAAGCACAGAGGCAGAAGGAAGGACTAGCTGCCATAAAGCAAAGGTGTGACTGTGGAAAGAAGCCCATCCAACGAGAGAGAGAGTGATACCAGGAAATCTCAGTGGATATGGATTTGCTGTAAGGGCAAATCACTGAGTAGCTCTGCTCCTCTGACAGCAGCTTCTGCTGCAGTGTTGTCTCATGTTCAATATTCCTTGTTCAGTGGATACCACAGGTGAAGATACACAATGGAAACTGTGTGAGTTCAGTTATTCAAGACAGAAAACTCACACCAGATTGTACCTTGTAGTTCAAATGAGTCAAGCACACTTGGAGGAAAAATGCAGACACATTTTTCAATATCTCTTTGTCTTTGTCACTGTCTGTTATAGTTGGATGTTTTGGGTAGCAAAGCACAGGATATAGTGCAGAAACCACCATAATTTTTTGAAGCTAAACCCCTGGTACCTACAAAACCAATAACTTCTATAAAAAACATGGGATCTTGCTCAGGGTTTGGGTTTTGTCACATTCCACTGTTTTGCTGCTTTTTTTTATAAAAAAAATGTACCTATCAAATATTGCTTATACTTCTCCCTCTCTATAAAACTTTTACCTTCACAGCTTCTCCCTGGCATTTCCTCACCTGTGGCTTTTCTGTTTCTATAGCAGCTCTGGAAGACCTTCCCCCTGCTTTCAGAAAGTATCTGTTGCAAAGTTAACCTTACTTTTTCATTGGAAATGTGAAGGATGATCTCATACCTTTCCTTGTCTCTGGCCTTGGAGTCCTCCCCTGTCCCCTTCAATGCACTCAGAGCCACAGCACACACACAGCTGGAGGGAGGCAAGGTTCCTATCAGGTCTTCTGAGGTCCCACAATGTCCTGCACTTCCCCTCTGCTGTCAGGGAGAGTCACATGAGAATCATTTCCAGGAGAGGGAAAATATTGAAAATAGGGCTAAGGAGCCAGGTACAGAGCTTGGGACTTTTGTATAGGCCATGCACTGTCTAAAAATCTAGGTGTCCATCACAGGCAGGCTATTTCAGAGTCAAAACAGGACTTGTTTGGTCAGTCAATGGGAAGGATAACACAGCTCCAAACTTCCAACACTGGCCAAGCAGCAAGCAGGAGTCAATTGGCAGGAGATACAAAGCCAGATATCCTCCTCTCTACCAGCTCCTCCCCAGTGCCTAGTCAGAGCTGTACCCTGGCTGTTCTACATCCCCTCAGGACACAGAGTGTAGTGACCTCCTTTGTCCTGGGGTCAGCAGGTCTTGCTGCTCAGAAGGTGTTTTTTCACCATGCCAGTGCTGCCCTCTGCCACTGTCTCCTTGCTGCAGCTCAGAGGGTTTATCCAGAAAAGGGCCTTGGGTCTAGGTCTCCCACCAAACAGGTCACAAAGTCACAAAATCAGATTTTCTTGATTTTTAGTGGTTTTGGCAGTTTGGTTTTGTTGGTGGGTTGTTTGATTGATTGGATTTGCAGTTTGCTTTGTTGGCTAGTTTTTGTTTGGTTCGGGTTTTTTCCCTTCTTTGGTGTGTTTTTTGTGGGTTTTTTGATGTTTGGGTTGGTTTTTTGGCTGGTTTTGTTTTGGTTGGTTGGTTGGTTTCGTGGGTTTTTGTTTTTGTTGTGGTGGTTTTTTTGTTTGGTTTTGGTTTTTTTGTTTTGTTTTGTTTTGTTGCCAACCCCTAGCTTCAGGAAACTCATAACTTTGACTCACAAGAGCAAAACTTTCTAAATTTTGGATGTCCCTACCTGGAAGACTCAGCTGGGGAGGAATGGACCTGCAGGAGCTGCAGGGATGTCACTGCATTGCCTTCAGGCTGAAAAGAAAGCTGATCACAGATTTCCCATTTCCTAGGTAAGCATTCTGCTACTAGGCTAAGAGCTGATTTTATTTATTTACCTATAATTGCAAGTTTTTTCACATTTTACTGATGGCGCATGCAAACACATAACATTTATTCTCTTAAGAATGTACAAAGGAATTGGCAATGTTATAGGTATTGGTAAAAAGTGCATGTGACTGATTACTCTCATTTTTAAAACATGCAACTTGAAAATACTTCTCAGTCTGGGGATTAAGAATTCTATTTTCCTTTGGTGACCAATCACACAGTCCAGCTATTGAGCAAGCAGTGGCACAGCATCCACAAGTAAGTACACAGCCTGCAAGATGTTCCCATGCATTATTCAGTGAATAATTCTAAATAATGAAAACACTGAAATCTGTGTGCAGATGTAATATGGGTGACAAAATTAAATGTGTTATTTAATAGAAGAAGCTGACCTAGCTCTAGTGGAGACCAGCACCAGCTGTTCAGAGGCCTGTGGGTCTATGTAACATGAATTTATTGTGTGCTAGCAGGAGTAATCCAAGTCCAGCAATCACTAGTGGATGGTCGGTCTCATTCACAGTGATGAAGCAGCTTCCAGAACGCACAAGCTTCACCCACAGGCTGCCTTCACTGTAGAGTCACCTTCTGAGTGAATTCCATTTTCCAGGTCGGCTCGTTGGGAAGCTGTTGGCATGGCACCCGCCTGGTGTCTGCAGCTCGCGGTGACCCTGCTGGGGCTGCGGGCACTCACACTGCAGCCTGTGCCCGCCTTCACACCACCTCTGTGTGCAGACCAGCAGCTTATCGTCTAAATCAATTCTTAGAGACACTCACGGGTGCTCACATGTATCTGGGGATGTTACAGCTTTGCATGCATTTGGTGGTTTTACTCTGAGCCTTAGCACATATTCAAATACTGCAGAGCAATAACTCTTTCATCCCTTAAGGCACCCCTCAAAGTAATCATATGAATAAAAACCCTTGAACCACTGAGGCAAAAATAACTCATGACCAACACCTTCTTGGAATTGTACTTGCCATATTATGATCCAGAGGAGAGGGGCTAAAGCTCACAGCTGTTGTAGCAAATTTCCCTGTTGCTTTCAAAATGCTCCTACGGATGCAAGGCAAAAAACTTCAGGAAAGTTACTGAAGGGCAGTGGGCAATGACAGCAGCTTTAGATGTAAACAAGAAAAATGAGACCTTGCTAAAGGTTTGCCAAGCCATAACTTGTCATAAAGCTAAACATAGGTAAGTGAATTGAAGTGAAAAGCTGCACATATTTTTATTGATTTTTGATGCGTTGTTAATTTTGTCGATGCAGGCAGTGTATTGCAAGCTGCAATTAAGACATGGCAGTGGAAAAAAGAACAATAACAAGAAATTGAGTCAGTCATTTGTTTGAAAATAAGACAAAAGCACTGGTATGGAGAGAAAGGAAGGAACTTGCAAAATATCTACTTACTGCTTTATTTTCAACATTCAGCTCCTTAGCTTTAATGGTGCTTAAAATACCAGTCACAAGTCATGGCTCTGAAGGAAAATACACAATGTTTTCTGGTGATTGAGAGATTTATTCTAAAGGCACCACAAGAAAAGAATGTCTCAGGAGTTCAGCAGGTTTGAAATGTACAAGAACTCAGAGTGCAACTGATCTAAGGCATGCAGTAAATGGGTTTACAAGTCTTATTGACTACCCTGCTGAGTTGCTGCTTCCAAAAAGCTCTGCAAGTCTGTTATAAAGGTTTTCCTTTCAGATATTCAGCCTGCACAATCTGCTGGCATTCAGCATTGATACAGGCTTTTATTTTTACTGGAAAAATGCAAGAGGCAGGTTGATGCAGTTTTCCTTTTCTCAGGTTTTGGTGATCTGAAATCAAAGGTGTTTTGAAGTATCTAGGTTATTTTTATGAATGCCCTTGAACTTTTGGGATGTTGTAGCATGAAGCACACTTTCTTTTACTTCAGTTGTTACAAAGCTCCAAAAATCTGTGGCTGCATAGCTGTTAGGCTTTATTCAAAACACTTCAGAAATCTGGATCAGGTTGTGTTTTTACTAGAACCACAGAGTTGGATGGGGAAAGCTGGATGATTTTGTTTCCCCTGCCTCCAACCTCCAGCTTTTTCCTGCTGTGAGAATGTATGTTTGTTATCTGAATGTGCATCGTCACAGGCTGCAGTGGCACACAGTCACCAAGGGATCTTTTGTGCCCGTACCTGCAAAAGGCACGTCAAAATGAAGAATTGCGTGCCAAGTGGTTTGATGGAAAAGCTACGTCTGTGAATTGTATTTTGATTTGCATTATAGAGGAGGCGTGACCTTCACTTGGGTTTTGGTACTGAACTTGTTCTGGCCAGTAATGCCTCATTTGAGAAGCTATAGCTGAAGGAAGGGAGTTTGGATTTTTATGGACGGAGAACGGTGTCTGAGGGGAAGAGCTTGGGTTTTTCAGAAAAATTTATGCTACTGCCTTTAATTGTAGGGCTTTAAGACTACTGTTGTCCCAGGAGTCTGGGCCAGGGCTGCCATGGCCAGTTCTAGAAAATTCTCAGCTGCTCTGTCACTAAAATTGTGGACAGCATGGATACCTCTTAGAAAACGTGGTATCCCAAGCAGCTCTGGCAGTTCCCTTGTTTGGAGAAATTCAGCCTGAGACTGAACAGAAATAAAACAGCAAACTCTGAGGAAGCCACAGAAATACAGAAAGGACCCAGGAGTCTTCTAGAAAAGTGCAAAGAAATACCCCATACCCCAATCCCTAATGTTTGTTTCCTAATCAAAACAATTCCTTTGCAAACTCTCTCCATGGGGAGATTAATAATTTTAAGTTGAGAAGAAAAATAAAATTTAAAGTTATCCCACTTTATTTTGGGGAAATTACAAAGGCATGGTCTATCCTTTCTTTGTACTTTCAACATGGAGAAACTGGCAGAGTTCAAGGTTTAGCAGAATTTTACCTGCATTTTATCTTGTTGAAGGACAGCCATTGTTGAAACTATGAAAGTCATTCTGTCAGGGTTAACAACAACAGAAATATGAGACTAGGTATGGAATCCTTAAATTCAGCCCTCCTTTAATTTTCAAAAGCATGTTTTTTAATCAAACAGACATCAAAACAAAGTGTAAAATGAACACAGAAATGAAACAGCTGACAGTTTTCTAAAAGGCAAAATTGTGAAGAAAATCTCTCCCTTTTGTAACTCTTCTATCTTCTACTTCAAAATAGCTATGATATTTTGGGAAGAAGGGAAGACAAGAGTAAACTTCAAAACAACGCAATATATCATTGTGGGGTTTTTTCAGCTGAAGCAATCAACACCTTTTCTCTCTATTTTTTCTTAGTAACATCCTTTTCCTCACCAGGAAGCTATCACTGTCAAATTTGGAACAAGCTAGCCTCCGTCCTGTGGTTATTCCTTCAGTGCATTTCTAGCTTTGATGATACCTGTGATGACTTTGACTGGTTTTGGTAAGATTGGATAAAGCAAGCAGAGTGATTGAAAAACCTGAGAGCTCTAACCAGGTTAGCAGCGAACCTCACTGCTCATCCAGGGCTGTCATGTTGAGTTTCATGTTGCTGGGGCATCCTGCTGGCTATACCTGAGTCAAACTGCTGACAGACTGCTATGCCCAGATGTGGCTGCAGCAGCAGCTGGTCTCAGCCCTGATTGCCACAGTAATGTCCCCACAGTGCTGTCACACTTCTAAGGCAAGATCTTTCCCTCACCACAATCCAGGCTTGCAGTTTGAAGAGGGAGCTCTGCAAAGCTATTACTGCAGAGTACTAGTTTACAAAGATTTCTTATCAGCAGTGTGGGAGCAGCATATTGAGCAAATTTAGATGAAGATTATAAAAATACTTCCTGCCTGTGAAAGAAGAATGATATGCCAAGAATGTGTTTGAAGCCCATAATTTGGTGTTTTTCAGCTCCAAGTGGTGAGGAACAACCCTACACAGTCAGAGGAGGATGTAACTGCTCTAAGTGATTTAGCTTAATCTCTGCTTTTCAAAGTCTGTGCTGTGTTTATTGGATGCCTAGGAACACAATGTGGTAACGTAACTCTGTATGTGAATAAATTGTGAAGGTGTGTGGGCTGATGCAAGCCTGCCTTGTTTTGAATGCTATTCCATACCCTTGCACAGTGGCACACGTGATGGGGAAAGGCCGGTGGCACACATCTTCAGCCAGAAAGAGGCATCAGCCCCTTCCCTTTGCATTCCTCCTCCCCTGTGGCTGCCCTGGGCCTCCTGTGCTACCAGTGCTGTGCTCACCTTCATGGATGCTTGAAACTGGGGAATTGGATACAGTTTTATACTGTGCAAGGCAGGGGGAAGGGGCAACAGACAGGGAACAAAAGGAGAAATTAAATCCCCCCTGGCGCCAGGGTAAATCTCTGCCTGGAATACGGTCCAGTACAAAGCTCTTCTGGAGCAATTTTTGGCATGCAGATAGACCACATCAGCTGTTTCTTGATTACAGGCTGTGAGCATGCTCTAGCCTATGGACCATGTGGAGCAACTCCTTCCCTGAGCAGGGAGAGAGACTCGTGTGTATGTTTGCCCTGGAGTAAGAGCATCCCCATGGGTGGCTACCCAGAGCAGCTGACAGCATCCTGTTTGTTCTCATCTCAGCTTAGCCTGTGATAAGCTATTTGTGAACTGTGTGTGCAAAGATGTTAGGAAGAAAACAGCTTAAGAATTAAATATCAGCTTTCTTTTTCAGGAGGAGAGAGGATTTCCTGTCGTATTTTAATTTGGAATTTGTTTATAGCATTTAAATTCTCATTCAGTTAAAGTTATCATCACTAACAATGCAAAATCAGTGGCTCTACAGCAGCATCTCAGACAATGCCAGCAGGACTTACCTTTGGCATCACATGATATGAACTTCTCTGCTGTTGCAGTACATCAACTACAGTGATACACTTTTTTCTCAATGAGTGCTTAAAGTGAGCATGTTAGGAGAAAATTCGTTATTCCAGACACAAAATGCTCTTCTACAAACCACAGTATACCATCAGTCAAATAAGCCACTTACAATAAAGAATGTATCCAGAGAAAAAAATTTATTTTCTCTTCTGCACCTTTTTTAAACATAGTTTGTATAATTACAAGTATTTTAACTATAAGCAGGCAGATATTTTGAATAATGAGGTATATGGGATACAGGGATGTCCTATTTTACTATATACACAGCTATTCTGCAATTATGATAGCAGCAGGGGCTCTAGTCAGCCTTATGGCACAGGAACCTTTTTCTTGTGGTGTGTGGTTTTTTCAGTTTTTCATACTGAAAACAAATCAATGAAGTAAAGTTTTTGTCTAAATTTTTCTGTAAATTTTAGCTTTCAGAATTTTCTTTTGACTAATATTAGCTCCTAACATTTTGTATTTTAGCTTATTTCATCAGGTAGCTTTTGTTAATTTGTCTTTTCCATGCCATTATCTTTCATTCTGTATACTGTACCTGGGGAACACATTTTCCTGTAGTATTTTCAGTGGCACAAGGAATGGAAAGCACAGGGCAATTTGTGCTGGTTTTGTGTTCTGTGTACAGGCAGGTAAGATATAATATAACATTTCAGTGGTTAATTACAAGTTAAGTAATTTTTGTCTGTCTAAAATCCAGTCTATTCTATGCAGATGGTGAGAAGGTGAGAAGTGAGCACAGAAAATAAGAGCTAAAGAAGTAAACCTTGAATGCATAAATCTCATTACAAGAATCCTTTTGTGCCAGATCTCGTGTATTACTCTCTGCTCTTCATTGCTGGAGGTCACACTGACCCAGCTATCACGTCATTATGAAAAACAGGACATACAAAACCAGCACAACAATAACTACAAAGGCCCAGAAAGGAAGTTACAGCATCATGACTGTTTGCCACTCATACAAAGACTTGCTCCAGGATGACAGATGTATGGCTTGGGAAATGCTGGTGCTGCTGTGGGACTCAGAAGAGCTCATCCAGTGCATCACATGTCCAGATTCCAGACTTGAAACAACGTCTAGAGGAAACAGAACAGCCTGTGATATTCAGAGGAGAACAGATAGCCCAGAAGCCTTCCTGCTTTTAGGGTGTGTGGCAGTTTGCTCTTTGATTTTTTCATGTAACGTTTCTCAACGCAGCAAGGTGAGGAAGAAGCAATGAAGCTGTGCTGGAACAGTGCCGATGCTGACGTGCTTTGCAACAGCAATCCCTTGTAAACAATGAAAGCCCCACTTGACACCTCAGGCAACAGGGCAGGAGGCATGCTGCTGCACACATTCATGCACCTATATTTAATGCACTAAGCTTGTCACACGAGCCCCTGACTTGGGTGGAAACTCCCTCTGACCTGCATGTAGCAGATGAATCCACAGGGAGATGGGCTTCTTGCTTGGAGCCCACTCTGCTGGCTTATTCAGGAAAGAGGCAGACAGCACACACCCACCACCATCATCTGGAAGGGAGATACTGATCCTAGAGGGAAGTTCTGACCCTCCAGGCCGAGGTACAACTCAGGTATGTGTGTGTGACTCTGGGTGCATACAGGTGCCACGAGATACAGCCCTTTCCAGCCTGGCTTTCTTGGGGGATGAAGTGTCACTGAAGGGGAGGCATGGGTCCCTGCAGGTAGGGCTGGTACCAGATGGTGCAGGTGGGACTCTCCTGTGTTTCCTTGCTAACAGTGCCCATCATCCCAGTGCTGCAGGGCTCTGCCTCATCCCCCAAGGATCTCTCTTTGGAGAACACAAGAATACTGCCACGAAACTGACAGTGTGCAGAGGTGGCCCTAAGCAGACTGATCCTGGACTAATTTTTGTAGTATCTGTGAAAGTTTCCAGATGTCAGTTTTCCTTGCCTTTACCTTTTCTTTGTCCTTGTGAGGAGCCCCATCCCTCTATCCTTCTGCTCTGCTCTGAGCCAGCAGGATTGTCCACTGACTCTGGACAGATGAAAAAATCCACCCTGGTAAGTGAGATCCTAACCTTACTCTTTCCAGGGGCTAGTTCATTCTTAGTGGGCTCATAAATTTTTGGAAACCTAGCTTTCCAGCTGAGTGTGGCTAAATGTCTTCAGTGGTAGACATTCTTCTGTTATTGTGGGGAGGTTTGTGTGGTAGTTTTGTTTTGGTTTGGTTTTTTGGGTTTTAAAATATATATATGAAATATAAATGTGAAGATGCAGAGGGGCTGGGTATAGTTTTATTTGGTTTTGTTTTGTTTTTTTTTTTTTATTTATTTCTGTTGCATAAGAGAACGATATTTTTCCCTAGATATGGTATGTGATGAATGGTTTTTGTGAGATTGTTTATGAACTTTGATTATACAATAAAAATACAAATTCCAAGTCGTGGTAATAGCCATCAGTTTGGTGACAAAAGTCTGCTTGGCTGGGAGCTGTGGGGAGGAATGGAATGCATGTTAATGTAGGGAAGGAGGAGATAGGGGAGGTGTGTGTGGTGAAAAGGTTGCAAATGAGAATGAAAGGAGTGTAAAAATGCAGTCAGTAATCTAGCCTTCCTCTTGCTATTTTTGTGAAGACATTCTTCGTCCAAATTAGGAAAGAGCAATTACAGTGGGCTGGGTGGGGGCTGCTGGAGATGTAGGAAGCATTGCTGGCACTGAAGGGGATAGTGGGGGGATCTGAGAGCAAGGACCAGACAAAATTGTGGTTGGAACCAACTGATGTGGTGTATGATTTGCTGTTGCATCTCACTCACGGGGAACAGATGATTCTGCTATAAGGTTGTTGGCTGTGACAAAACAAAGTCCTAAGGCCTTCTGCTGAGCATAAAATAGCCACAAATATAACAGGCCTGTGGAAAAAACCCAGGCAACCCTAGCCTAGTGGCGTCTTTTGGATGTCAGAGGGTGCAACATTGCTGAGATCCCATTTAGAAATGAGTACATAAGCCTGGTCTCTTCTGTTTAGGAAGGAGCTCAGATGGGAGTTGGGCAGAGGGAGTTTCCTAGGACCACCAGGGCAGTGGTAGCCTATCCTAAGGGCCAGACTCCCAGCTTCTTGTCTTTGCCAGTGGAAAAAGGGACATGGCCACTCTCTGTAAATACCTTGGGAAGCAGAGTGCTTTACTGCCAAGATGAAAAAGAGTAACAGCTAAGAGAAAATACTGACTTTAAAATGAATGTCTAATCAACATGCCTGGAAAAAAAATTGAGCAAGGAATTAGCAGCATATTATTTGTTGCCATTGTAGTGAAGTATTTTAACATCCATTCATTCTGTTGGGGACATAAATCTGTTTTTTACATTTTGCTTAATCTCTTTCTGAAACAATGAATTGTGAGGCATTTGCCTGGGGCAGCAGGGTCTGATCTCCATGTTCCTTCAAGTCTTGTCTTCCTGAAAGCTGTGTTCACTGGAGGCCTCAGTTTCAGTAATGCTGAGAGCAGATCTGCAATGGAGCCAGCTTCTTATATGTGTAAGGCAGAACCTTAAGAACTGCAAACAGTGGAATATGTATTCATCTCATACCATAAAAGACAGTCCCTTACTCAAAGCCAGACTGACAATAATAAATCGTATTTGCTACAAGTCTCAGTCAAGAACTAGTTTATCAAAGTGGAAAATGTATATATTTATCAACATTTGCAGCTAGAAAGCCTTCAAATCTCACAGTGTTGTGGAACTCTTGAGTTGACAGGCAGCTTCTCCGTGGCACTGCCAGGCTCTGCTGCAGCTGGCTGGGTACACCTGTAAGTGCATGGTAACACATTTCATCTGAGCCATACTGAGAGAGGGGGCAGTTCCTGGTTTGGATGTGACAGCCTTTGTCATGGTGAATCACTCCTTCAAGACACTGAGAGAGGGTTCATGTGGGGATGGCAAACATGGTCTGAGCCTGCAGAGGAGAGTGCTACATTTTCTGGTCAGGTAAAGCTCACGTGTTCATGAACGCAGCCATGAGTCAGAATGCAGAGGAATCATTTGGGAATCCTCTATGAAAAGCCCATGTGCAACTCAGCTAGACTCAGTAGCTGAGACAGTCCTCCAGGGAATACTTCCCAAACCACAGGAGTTTTCACTGTGTATTTTCTCTTTCCAGGGTCCAAATCTGGCTCCAACCCTTAGGATGGCAATATCAGCCCTCCTAATTCAAAGAGAAATAGGCTGATATTTCAACCTACTTAACTTGACTGTTGCAATAAAACTCTGCCAGTGCATTCAAAACCTTGGTGATGGTCTTCGAAAAGGGATCAATATGCTGAAAGACCTTTAGTATCTTAAATTATGAAGTGGCTACTCTCACTAGCATGAAACATTTTAAAATATTTTGAAAAATAATGTTTTACTGTAGTACTTTCAAGGCCACCTTCTCAGTGGACATCTCTGGTATTTAAACAAAATAACAGCCAGCAGTCCTGCAAGACTCAGTGATTTCTCTTGAAAATTTAGAAGTGTTTTGCCTTTAGGCTGCTGCAAAGGGTTATGAGCTTTGCCTTATTGGAGTCATTCTTCTGGAGGAGAAAGGTACTAGCTATGGTGCAATGGTTCCCATCACACAAGAAAAAGAAATCGTTCTCATTTTAAGCACTGGGGCAAGCTCAGTGTCCTGCAGTGCTGGCAAATAAGGGTCAGAGCTGAATCAAAACTCAAAAGCTTCAGAATTGCTCTAGAAGAGTTCAGTTTATTGAGGAAAGACCTCCAAGGCTTCTCTGGGGTTTCATAGGTCTCTTAAAATACAGAGAAAGAAGATTATTCCTTATGAAAGCTACTGTGGTTTTGAATTATTTCTTTAGATTCCTACAGACCTCAGCCCTATTAGTTACAGCTTTTCCAAACAAAGGCAGGTATTAGACCTTTCAAAGGTGACACAGCTGAGGTCTGCCATAACCCTGCTGAATTTAGCACAAAGGTCTCAACTTATTTTGAGGATGAGCTCACCTTTGTTCACCTGTTTTGTTTACCTTTGGGCAACTCTGGTGGAAAAAAAAGGAGCATTTTTAACAGCTAAAAATAGGTCAGGAGTAAGTTTAATATGATATGGCCTTGCACGGTATAGCTGTATACACACACAGTCATCCACTGATGAACCCTAATAGGTTGTGAAGAAAATAATAATCTCATTTTATAGATGAAGAAGCTTAAGAAATGGAATTCAGAATAATATTTAGAAAATGAAAACACTCTGAGGTCCTCTTTAAGAGATTATTTTTCAAAATGAAGGAGTTTCTGGGTCTCAGACCAACAGTTAGGATAGAGGAGCCTAGAGCAAGATACCGTGGAAGTTCAGAAAAAAATTAAAAAGTGCAAATAGTGTTACTCAAGCCCATCTCTATTTGATGTGGTTTATTTGTCTTTAAAGGGCTAATAACTTGCTCTTTACTTTCTCATGAATGCTTTCTTCAGAAAAGTGAAATACTTCATGGTGATTCCACCATAGGCATACCCTAATCCAGTGTTTGACTGCCCATCACTGCAGTGATTTTAAATGTATGCAGTATCAAACCCCATGGGGCAGAACTGGAGTCAGACAGCACCCCCAGCTCAGCCTTGGCGTGTGCTGCTGCCTCCAACATGCCAGAGCCTCTTCACCATCCTTGCAGGGCTGGGGGGGCCCTGGGCACCTGGGCAGAGACCTTTGGTGCTTGCCCACACCTCCCTGTGCCACCAGCCAGCCTCTGGGGACAGGTTACCATGCCCACTGTTTCCAGCCCTTGGAACATACTTGGTTTTCTTCCAGATTGCCAATGACCTCTTGAGGAGCTCTCCTGCCTCCAAACCCTGAGCCTTGATCACCTTAGACTTTAGAGCAGCTGCAGAAGAGCAGGTTTTGCTTGGTGTTGTGTCCAGTTCACTTCTATCATTTGCCTGAACAGTAGTGAAGAACTTGGAAGAAGAACTTCCAAGCCATTTGTGGTAAGTTCTGGAACATGCCTTCCGCACCTGTTTTCCACTGTTTTTCTTCCCCCCAGTAAGTTTTTCTATTCCAAAGCAGGCATTCTCACCTTTCAGATTTTTCATCTCACACTTTCAGCATTTTCTGTTATATTTTGTCTTATCTAGCCTTTCATCAGGCTGCACTTTGTAGAATGCAGTGGTTAGGAAGGAATCAGAAGCCTGAAATTCATCTTTATGTGTTCATACAAACTCTTCATCCCAACTCTGTGCACACTCAGGGACTGGGAAGCAAATTCAAGAGCACGTACAGAAAAGGATTATGTAAAAGTAAAACTGAAAAAAATGCAAGGAAAAGTGTGTATAAAAAAGGCTCAGCATACCTCCTAACATGATAGTGGGAAGATATTTAATACCAGCAAACTATCAAAGCAAGCTGAGGTCTGTGACCCTGTGGTTGTGCTATTTCTGTGCTGTTTTCTTGCCCAACCTTTGAACAACACTGTTCCCTGTGTTCACAGCACAAGTAAAAATCAGACCAGGCAAAATCAGTAAACACACAAAACACTCCAGTGTAGTGACTAGTGCGATGCCACTTTAGCCCATGACTGCATAATTGGAATTGGTGGAGATAAAGACTGACTTTTCTAAACTGTGACATATATACATATATGTGGATCAGCAATGGAGTAAGAAGGCATGCAGCTGAGCACACAGAGCCTTCAGGTGCAGGAAAAGTCCTGTCTATGTCTCCCCCTCCCCATGGAGCCATGTGTGTCTCCCCCTCTCCCTGCTTCTAGGAAGTGCTATCAGAGTTCCCTGGTTAAACCTGGAAAATGCAGAAACACTATGTAGAGGAACTGAAATGGTCCATTTCAACTTCCAACTATTTCAACTTCCGCAGCACCACAGTGCAGAGGCATGTCTGTGTTGAAATGTCCTGCGGTTCCTGATGCAAACAGAGCATGGTGTGATCGCTGTATCACATCTGCCTGGTGGGGTTAATGAGCCTTGCTTACCTTAAACTTCAGAGCAGCTGCAGAAGAGGAGGTTTTGCTTGGTGTTGTATCCAGATCACTTCTATCATTTGCCTGAACAGAAGTGAAGAGCTTGAGAGATTAACTTGTTTATCTCCTTTATTGAAGCATTCCAGATTTTGTTTTCATCCTCTGATGCCCGCAAAACTCAAACACAAACACAAAAATAAAAGGCATTAACAAACGAAAAGACATGCACTTTCATATGCAATTGCACATGTTGTACATGAGGTGTTTTCTCCCCAGTAAGATTTTAAACCATGGAAGCTTGCCAAATCCCAGTGTTTACTGAAATATTTTCTGGAAGGTGAAAGGTAATTACAAATTTCTGACTAGCCATCAGTGTGGGTACATAAACTCAGGAAAGGTATAATTTATTTGTCTGTATAAAATTTTCTTGTAATTAGAGGTGTCCTGCTGATACAAGCACATGGGACTGGGGAGTACTTGCTGTGCAATCACATTCAGTTCTCTGTGTTTGAAGGCAATTGTACCTGAGCAGTACACTAAAGATAGGCTATTTCTCTGATTTCACTTTTCTTCTTCTCCCTGTTCTGTTAGAAAGATGTAGACGTGGCCTCACCAAAAAATGAAGTAGTGTTAGATTTGTTAAGTATCTGTTTTGTGCTGCCAGTCATTACTGATGACTCAATCAAGTGCCGCCTAGGCAATCACTGCTCTTCATAAGACAAGAGCAGCCTGAGGTTCTAGTACTCACATATAAGCCCCCTAAGTGTGTGCTGCTTATGAAGAGGCCCTGATTGATGGAATCTCTCTACTGAGAACACTATGAAGATAACATACAGAACAAGTCACAGAATTACAGAATCACTTATGTTGGAAAATATCTCCAAGACCATCAGGTGCAAACTTTGCCCAATCACCAAGCTGTTAACTAGACCATGGTGCTAAGTGCATGTCCAGTCATTTCTCAAACACCTCCAGGGATGGAGATTCCATCACCTCCTTGGGCAGCCTGTTTCAATAATTTACTACACTTTCCATGAAGAAATTCCTGATGTACACCTGAACTGGCCTTGGGACAGCTTAAGGCCATGTCGTCTCATCCTGTCACTGGATGCTTGGGAGAAGAAACCAACCTCCACCTGGCTACAGGCTCCTTTCAGGTACTTGTAGGGAGTGATAAGGTCTCCCCCTGAGGCTCTNGTCAGACCCAGCTGTCCCACCAGGCACTTTCTGCCCCAGCCCATGGAGCTGCCTGGGGTTGTTGTGACCCAAGAGCAGGACCCGGTACTGGGTCTTGTTGAACACCATTGGTCTCAGCCCAAGATCCAGCTTGCCCAGATCCCTCTGCAGAGCCTTCCTGCCCTCCAGCTGATCAGCACTCCCACCCAGCTCAGTGTCATCTACAAATTGACAGTGTATTCTATCCCTCATCCAGATGATAATAAAGATATTAAACAGAGCTGGCCCCAGTATTGAACTCTGGGGAACATCACTCTTGACTGTTCACCAGCTGAATGTAACTCTATTCACCACCCCTCCCCGGGCCTGGCCACCCAACAGTTTTTACCAAATGAAGAGTCACCTGTCCAAGCCAGGCTGCCAGCTTTTCCAGGAGAGTCCTGTGTGAGTCAGTATCAAAAGGTTTGCTGAAAGCCCAGGTAGAAAACACCCACAGCATATGACCATACTGATCATGACCAACATGCTTCCTTCTGGAGGACTGCATACACTGGTTTTGGTCTGATGGAGAGACCCAGACTGAGCCCAGGGGACAGAAAATTTGCTACTTACAGAGCTGCAGGAGCAAGTTCAGCATCCTGCTTTTGCTTACTCATGTCATAGACATGCTTCATGAGCTGAGCAAGAATATGAGAGAGGTTAAATCCTTGTCTATCGAGAGCCCCACAGAAGCACCAGGTCTTACAGAGTAAGAATTCTCACTGATTGTGCAAGCTTACAGGAAAGGCCATAAAAGAAGAGGGAAATGTCCAAAATACCGTGTGTACAAAGTGTCCCTACCACTGAAGCATACCTAATCCCCTCTGTTGCAGCTTGACACCCTTTGGGATGCCAGGGGCTCAGTAGAGACCATCCAAAGCCTCTTTTCATCCTCCTCTGATGCCTGCACTGTATTAACGTGTGTTTGACCACATTGCAGACAAGCCAGGATTTTGCTAGGAATGTGTGGAAGGGTGCCAAGACCTCAAAAGACAACTATGTACCCCAGTGCTCTTCATCTTCCCTCTTGGGTTTTTTTTTTTTTTCTTCTCCAGAGCACTCTGGACCCTTTCACTACTGAGAAAAGGTGCAGATGAGAATTGTGGTGGGCACTTTCAGCTCTTTGAGCTCTGTGGCCATGCTGCTCAGGGGGAACCAGCCAGGCTGCTGGACCCCCAAGCAGACCAGAGCCTGCAGGCAAAAAAGACACTACAGAACATGTTATCCTTTGTACTGCATTCACAGAAAAGTTAGAATATACTAAAATTATCACAGAACCAGCCAACATGCAGCTCATGGGCCACACAGAAGGCTTGGCCTCCTAATTTTGAGTTTGTACTAGAGAGGGAAGGTGATAAATCTGGTTTTTGGGTCATTTAATATGTAAAGTAAATGGTGTCTGGGAAACATGAGATAGAGGTAAAAAACCCAAAACCTTTCTGAATACTGAAATGTATAGATCTGTCTCAATCTACCAAAAAATCTAAAAAAAAAAAGGATGCATAGGTGTTCACATGCAACTGTGGGGCTTATTAACAGGAATGAAGGAAATACATAAATGTAAGGCTTGTTGTTTTAATGCTTGAAGATACCACACTTTCTTTTGAGTCTTTAGTGACTACTGTTCAGCTCTTTATCTTCTGGAAGTTCAGTAAAATATGTTATTAAATTCCAGAACTGATATGTATTGCATCACAGAAGCAGCTGGTAATTTTGAAGGAATATTTGTGTTAACTGCAGTGTTCTGTGGAGACTTAATATAAAGAAATATATTCAGGTACTCAGTTTGCTATATTGGAAATGGGAATTGGGAGCACCACTGAAAGGAGCTGCCTCATTAATTTATCAGCTTTAATTTTATTAACAGATGCAAATTATTTGTTGAACAAATATAACATAAAATGAAAAGAAGAATGAATTTTGTATCACTGGGTACTTCAGTCTAAACATCTCACTAAAAATAACCAAAACCCCTGGGTACCAGGTGCTTTTTATCTTGGGTTTACATTACAGTGCAAGAAAACAGTTCAGAAGGAAATGCCTGAAGAAACCTCTGAAAACCTCAGTACTTTCATGTCAGTCACATATTTCCTTGAAGGCCAGGTTTAGACCTGTTTAAGCTGTATTGTGTGTGGAGAGCAAAAAAAGAGTTGGGTGTTATTAGGCAGAACCCCTTTTATATGCAAAGAATTGGATAATTTGACCCTGATTTTCTCTCTCTCCACGTTTTTTGTCCCATTACTTCAAACCCTTGACATTATCTCAAAGAAGGGGCTGATTGAACTGTAGGTCTGGAGCTTGTCAGTGGTGGATAACGTTGGCTTCAGCCAGTCATGTTCACACATAAATGAGCCATGACTGAAACAGACTGCTGAATAGAAAAAAGAAGTTTACTGGAGGTAATTTTCTTGTGTAAGTGTAACAAATAATAAAATCTGTTCTGTAAGAAAGGTGACACGTATCTTGAATAAAATAGCAGGAATAGAAATGCTATCCCTTTGCAGTTCTCAGGGGTTTTTTGTTCTTTCTACTTGTCTAGAAGTTAGAAATCTGAAAAACACAATCCAACTGTGGACCTCCCTAACTGGGAAAAATTAAACCCAGTATGGGCTTATTTATATCCACGTGATGTCACTGCAACTCTGCTATGTTCTGTGTGTAAAGAAATTAAAAAGAGAAAGGAGAGAATGGTGAAAGAAAGGAATGGGTTTTTCCTAAAGCAAATACAACTTGAAGAAATTTGCATGTCTCTCCCATGATTTTTTCTTTATGGCTCCAACGTTTCTAATTAAATACTAATTAATATTATCACCAGAATTGTCTCACATCCCCAGCTCTTCATAGCTTTGTCACTTTGATTAATGCATAGTCATTTATTAACTTATTTAACAAGCTGAGGTGCTTCATGACAAACCAGATAATATTCCCATAGCAGTCTCATTACTGCAGAAAAGAAGTTCTAAACTTAATAAAAATTATCCTCAATAATGTTAAAGCTTTTGCATTGCAGCCTTAAAAGATGGGAATAGGTTTTTTTATTTATATTATAAGCAGTTGTGTAAAGCATCCATTAATAAAATTTATATGTTCATTTAAGCTTGATCACTGTACTTTTTTTGTAGTCATGGGTCCTTAAGATATAACTTTTGCTGTATTTAGGAAGATAATTAATGGTCTGACCAGACAGGGAATAAAATACTAACTAGAATGGGATAATTAAGGACATAGATAATGTTTTCTCACACACTCACCAGCAGGGATGTAAGGGAGCAGCCTCAGGTGGCAGTGAGCATGTCAGCACAAAAGGGAAGATATGCTTCTGAGCACAGGGGATGTAAAGAAGATGCTCAGTGTTCATTGTTGTGTCTGAGAAATAAATCAAGTGATACTTCAGAGGAAAATGCCCTGCTATGGCCAGACAAACTGAAGTATGTTATAGCAAGTCCCCAGCGACTGCATCCAAAGAGCAGTTGCACACTTAAACAGATCATAATCACTATTTTTACCATCTAGATAAGTCCCTATTTCGTAAATAAAGGTTACCTTCCAGGGCTTTTTGTCCCCAGTGACCTGTGTTTTACTGTGTAACATGTCCAGTAAAGCTGGATCACCAATTATTAAGGTGGTCTTTGCACCAGCATCTGATAGATACTTGCAGATGCAGAGCCTTTAGGACAAAAAAAGTATGTGGTAGGTTTGAACTAAAAGTGGATGACAGCAGTCTCTTTAGAAACTATTCAACAATCTGAACTACTATTGCATTTCTTCTGAAGTAAGTCACCTTTGCCATTTAGAGTCTTCTCCTTATTTTTCTCTTGCTTCTGCCTACCATCACCCACTGAGTTTTTTATTTTGTAAAAGCCAAAGATGGGTGATGGCAGATTGCTGTGCAGGTAGAGGTCAAGCTTGACAAGACACAGCACCCACATGCCTTTCCTTGCTTCATTTAGGAGTTTAATAATGAGTGTAGAGCCTGGGTTAAACCTAGGTTAAATAAGTATGTATAATTTCTGCTAAATAAATAAAAGCACCTTATTCTTCAGAGAAGAAAAAACCACAGGAAAGCAGGAGCTCTTTATAGGATTGGTGTATGGCAGTGAACGCTTGCCAAACTCCCCAGCTGCAGAGAGGGCACCTCGGTGGCTATGCAAATCAGACAGAGCACTCAGCTTCACCTTCTGCATGCCACAGTGGGAGATTTCCATTCTCCCCACCCAGCTCACAGGAGCTCTGCAGAGACCTTTCACACCACACTTGGTCCCTCTGTGAAGTTTGTGGGTTGCTATGACAGCAAGGGTAGCTCGAAGAACCTTCGCCAATCTGTAGTCCCTTTCAAAACCTTGAACTTCAGTGCCAAAATCATGGATATGGAAGAGTTCAAGGAATTTGAACACCTTTTTGATTTAGATAGCCTGATGCAGGGGATTGATTGCTTCAAGTGACAAGGAATTTATGCTAGATTCAAAAGAAAAAGGAACAGAAGAAAAACGACAAAGGAGATCTGTGTCAATTAGGTCATAAAGAACCATAGAATTAGTTCTTAACACTGGAAATGTCATTAGATATGCTACTAGGAAAAATGGAGGACTAAATTTATTAATATCTCTTTTAAAAAGCTGATACATAGCAAATACAAAACCTCCTTAATAGCTGATCTTAAAAATAATAACTAAAAATAATAAAACTCAGATTCTGATTTCCAGTTTCTAGAGCTCCTGTTCAATCTGTACAGAAACCTGACTGGAAAGCAGAAAAGTAAAATACTGATATTAATAAATCACCCCTAAAAGACACTAGTAGACATTACACATGATGCTCAATAGAAGTGGGTATACTAACAAGAAAGTTCCAACAATCTTTTTCAAATTAAAACTCAAGAATAAACCTCTAAGTAACCTTCCTCAGGTTAAAACAACAATCAGTCTTATTATTATAGTCACAGATCTTTACAGCTTCTTTTCTTATGTACAATAACTTTATTATACTTGCTTCAGATCTCTCTTGAATATCAATTGTCAAGGATGCATAATTTTGCTGAATTTTGGAGTGGTTGATCTTTCCATGAAGAAATATTTCATTTCTTGTCCTCAGTATTCATATGAGAGGATTGTTTAGCTACCTTGCTCCCCTGGGGAAGATTCCATTTTATTTCTATCTCATATTTATGCCTGTCAATCCTACATACATTGGTTCTTGCCCCTGATTGTCCCTTACCTTAAATAGCATTTCTCTATCCTCCTGCTTGTTAAAAATCTCCTTTAGTCTTCATTTTCTCTGATGAAGGCATTGAGCTCCTTTCGGCTGTATTTCACAGAGTGTACCTTGCTGGTGGTTCAGATTCAACCCCTGCTTTTCTGATACCAAAAATAAATTTTTTTTTCTGGTGTGTTGTTCCCAGTCAATGTAATGTTGTGTGTTCTGGACAAAGTTCCTGACCACTGATGTCTCAGCAGACGACCTTCATTCTGACCGTACATTTAATGCTAACTGTGTTGCTGTTGTCCCCAACACCATAAGGTGCTTCTAAAATGGTCTTGTGATACTTACTTGGATTTGATTAAGGCAATACTAGGGATTTGTATCACGTGTGTCATGAGTGTGTGCATGCCTGTGAGTAAATGCAAATGCTTGCTTGTCTGTATACACAGAAAAAATACATAGAAAAAATTCTTTAATACAAGAATTTCCAGTGTAAGAATCCAGAGTGGATGGCATTTTTCAGCGGGGAATATAAATCAAATAGTTTAGTCCTATGAAATTTCATATTAAGCTATCTGACCTCCTTACTCTCCCCTAAATATCTTGAAGAAAAGGAGTGGAGCAATTTCTTTTTTATTTACTAGTGCAAGCCATTACTTGTAAGGAAAGGAATAAATCTGCCTGGACCAATTTTACTAAAGCTGTGTTTTGTCATTAAATCACATATTGCATCCTTAATAATTTTGTCATATTTTCTTGATAAGAGTAACCTGTGAAATTTCACACAGTGCAAAAATGTATAACATCTATCTGCCAAAAGAATTGGATTTCTACAAGCAAAACCAGCATACAGTTTCTTGGGAGAACAGAGGCTTGATTCACTTCTTGCTCTGCTGTTGGATAAGATGTAAAGTTAAATTTCAAGGTGGAGAATCACCCAAGAGATTGCTCAGACTGCCTCGATACATGAGATATCTTTGACACAATGGCATAGGTTCTTCTGCAATGTAGAAGATAAATGTATTTATCAAAATAAATACATTAAATGCTTAAAATTTGTATTGGTTTGGGGACAAGATACAGCATTACAAGAAATAAGATCATTCTCAACAGTGCTACAGTATATGAAAATTGAAACTATTTTCTCCCTTCTCAGAAGCGTTATGCAGTTGACAATTTTTCTGTGAAGAATTAAAGTACAGAAACGCTCTGGCAATTACAAGTTGCAGGTTTTCAGAACCAGTTAGTATTTCTCCTGTTTTAAATTAAGTCATTTTGCAAACTGAGGAAGCAACATTGCTAGCCATTTTCTCTTTACTACATTCCAATTTAGTGTCAGCTGCTGGGTAAGATTTAACAATATACGTCAATTTGACTACATCTAGCTCAATGACAAGAGACTTACTTCCCTGTCAAAAGAAGAATGCAAGTTTTGTTCATGGGGAAAGGGGGTGGTGGAATTATTCTGGGTGCAAGGCTGTGTGCACTAACACAGTGTTTAATTATTTAAGTGAATCGAGGAAAGATGCTGAGTGTATGGATGTAGATACCTCTGTTTGCATCAGAGTGTGTGCCAGATGACCTCTGCAAATGCAGCTCCAGCTGCACGGGGACACTCCTGAGGGCTGGTCGTTCAGTCTCCAAATGCACTCAACCCCCCAGCTCAGCTAATGTGTCACAGAAGGTGAGACAGCCAATGCTTTTCATCAGGGCACACGGGCTGTTGTGTTTGTTGTCACCACGTGCAGGCATCACACCCAGCTCCAGCTGTGCTTCAGCTGTGAAAGAGACATCACACATTTCATGAGCCCTCAACTTGCCCATCTTGGGCTGGAAGAAACACACAAACTCATGCCAGAGCTGCAGTGTAATCACAGGAGAGCCGTGCTGGGAAACGAAATACATGAGAAGTAGGGGTCAGGTCAGGATGTCCTGGGCTTTAAAATGGGAAACATTGAGAGATAATTATCCACTGCTTTAGAGTTTGTATTCACACCAAACTGTAATTCAATTTAATCAGTTTCATTTTTCCAGCGAGGAAAATCGTAAGTTATGGTGTGTTTGCATACACGGATGTGTAAACACAGGCACAAAGGATGATCATGGATTGTGAGAAGGAAGAAATCGTAGAAACCCCCCATTACTGACACTTAATCAGCCCTGGTTTTAAGCTCTGAACCTCCACCAAGAACATAGTTGCTTCAACTCCCCAAATCGTACCATGCTTCCAGTTGTCTCTCCTCACACCTGTTTCTGCTTTTAATTCCTTGCCAGACAGCAGCCTGTGTGTGGATGTTGTCTCCCCAGGGCTTTGTCCAGTGGTGTCACTGCTCTCCACACAACCTTGGATTGCGTTTGCTGTTCTTCTTCCACGGACCCACACAGCAGCAGTAACAGCGCATTATCATCCTCAGAAAGATCAGGGTATCTAAATTTTTCTCCTGTTACATTATTTACTGCTGATAAGCTCCCTGCTTTCAGTAGAAATTTGCATAATTTCCAGGTGCCTGATCTCACATTGGGATGGTTAATTTTAATCCTGTTTTATAATATCAATCTCACTTATTTTCAGAATTTTTCCTCTGTGATGCTCTGATTGACATTCATTCCACAGCCTTGTTTTCTGTGCCATGATAAGAAAATGAATTAATATCTGCTCTGAAATGTATTGATAAGAGGCTGCACCGGCAAATCTATGTGCCTGTAGTTTTCCTGTAGAGATGCATTGTTTTATCTCCCTTCTGTCTACTTTAAAGCATGTATTGAACTTTTACTTACTCCTATTTTCACCATTCTAATAGCTTCTTATGTGGTGCATTATTATATAATATGTAATTATCACATTTTACTCTTTTACCAAAATTTAATCAAGTTTATTTGAAAAATCTACTCTTTCAGGATAATAAATTGTTCTATCATGATTCACCTTCCCAAAGTACCTGTTGCATGGTCTTCTGTCAAAAGCCTTTCCTAATACTGAAATGAGTCTGAGTCCTGTAGTCATGCAGCATTACTTTTACTGGAAAGATTTATAAAAATTTCTTGTTTCTGGCCCTGCAATTTCACGTGACAGGTCTTTTACTGCGATGGTGGTGATCGTCCATGCCCCTGGTGCTGAGAGACAACTCTTCTCCTTGTCTTGGATCCATTATGTGATATAAATTTTAGTTTAATCCCAGCTGTGGTAAGCTCTGTTCCCAAATCTTCATTTCCATTCCATCCTATTCCTACCTCACTGCGCAACCTCTTCCTTCTATTAAAACTAGAGCAACCTATCTAAATTTGAAGCCTAATTTCTCTGGTCTTTCCCTTATGTAACTGCAAAGCAAACCTACTACTCCACTCTCTTTTCCTTTTTACTTATAGGATTACTTCACTTTTCATAGTTTATTCCTTATTTTCTCTGTAAAGTATAGCTAAACCTGAATTTTGAGCCCCATAATGTGCCTATTTGTATTTTTCTTTCTTTTTTTTCCTCTTTGCTGACTTCTAGTCGCTTTTGAAAATGGCAGCTTATCCGGCCATTTCTACAGTCCTTCCAGAATATTCTCTCTTTTCTCATTTTCAATACTTTTTGTATCTTTTATTCGAGCATATTTCTGGATTTCACATGTTTATTTTCTTCACTATTTTACACTTCATCAAGAACTTGTTTAGTTTACTTTGCAGATTTCCTTTTTAAATTGACAAAGCTCTAGACCTATTTTTATATAACTCTCCATTTTGTTTAAACTATATCTTGTCATTTTCAGTCGATCCAAGTTTATCTTATATGCCCAAAAGTACTATAATTTCCTGAGTACCTATCAAACCCACATCTGACACAGTGTCATCTCTAGTAGGTCTGGTGTTTATTTGGCAAGGTACTTGTCATCCATCATATACTAGAATAACTAAGATGTGCCATTAGTTATTTCATTTACTTCTTAATCTACATTTGGGAAGTCAATGACTCAAAAGTGATACATCCCTGTAGAGTTTATCTCTCTAGAAAATTCATAGATAGTCATCCATTTATGACATCCCACCTGATAGCTGACAAAAAGTACTACTCCAGAAGTGTGGAATTTGCTTCTTCAATATAAATCAAATTGTCACAAGCTGCTCAGTTCTGAATGTCCTCATCCAACAGTTCAGACAAATTCAGTCCTGTGCCAGGCAATAAAGCCTCTCTGACCCATGTTCACCCCCTTACTTGTGTACTTCCTTTCTCCAGACTATCCACACATTGAGGAGTTTTAGCCTATTTCCACCTTTCCTTTTTTTAAATCTGATTTTCTAATACTTGTATGTCAGGATCCAAAGACAAGACTGTTTTTCTCTTGACTTTTCTTCATTCTAAGCCTTTTAAAATAGGTGTGTATGTCCAGCCAAATATCAGCTTCCTCAGAGATTAAAAGATGAGCTACCTGACAGAACATCCAATGGGCTCTTCAGGGAGATGCTGTATAAATAAAGAAATAAACCAATACCACAATAATTGCTCCTGGTACCTCATCATAGGTGTCACTGGGTGCTCAGTAAAGTAAGACCCACTTAGCTTATTCTTACTCAGTCTTCTTCCTTGCTTAACTGTCATACAGCCACAATACTAATACAAAAAGAGATGTCAAAAGTGGTTATAATTAGACAACATTAGGCAGATTATAGTATTCCTGTCTAAGATGCTCATGCAAAATGCTGGCTCTAATCTACCCCACAAAAGATTGCTTTTCTGAGCTACAAAGCAGGTTATATAAAATAAGCAGTTACCATTATGGCACGCCACATTAAAAAATATTATCATCAAAGTGGCAAAGGAATGACAATGAGCTGATGAACTCATAACATCCTTAGGTGCTGCAGTTGTCAGCTGAGTGCCTGTACAAGAACCCCAACACTCATCAGTGCTAGGCAAGGACTTGATGTATGGAAGTCTGGAAACATATGCAATATAAAAACCTGCTTGATAATTTTATTTATTTTTTATGTTTAATAATGACAGAGGGCTGAGCAGACAAAGCAATTCTTTGGTCTGTACAATCTAAGAGATAGAAATAGAAAACACAGAGGCCTGGGAAAGACAGCAACAACCTTAAATATGTCCTCCTATTGTTATAGAAAATATTATTATGGAAAGAAATGCCTACATACCTGGCAAATCTAAGACGCCTACCTTTTTTTTCCCATATAAACCATTTTCTAATGTTCAGTCCTAAAATTTCACAGTCACCATCCCTGAATACATTCTGTCTCACCTCCCTTTCTCTATCTATTCTTTATCAGGGATAAATACTATTCATCACCAGCTACATTCTCTTGGCACATTTTTGGGTTCTGAAGAGCAGTGGAGCAGCCTCTGCATAGCTTCTGACAGAGAATATTAATTCAGAAGGGGAACAGCTACTGAGTCATTATTTCTGAATGGGTACCTTTCTTTCCTATCCATCTTAGGAGCTGGAGCACTCATGAACTTCTCAACATGGGTGCATTTGTTAGGCTATTTTAATTAATTTGCTGGCAGCTACCAGCTTATCATAATGTCACAGGTATTACATATGCTGCCTAACTATTCTAGATTGTTGCTAAGACCCTCTTTATATGCAATGCCTGTTGCTTAAAAACAAATCCATGGCTCAGGGAATCTCCAAGAGCCTCCTTGGGACTGAGGATATGCTGGCTATGTGGAGTCCATGAAAGCCCCCAAAAGATGAAGCTGGGAAAGCTGGAAACATAGCCTGGAGGAAGCGTATGGAGAATGAAATAAAAACTCATGGTTGCAGCTTGAACCAGGATCAAATTATTTTATTTGTAATGTTGGTGTATAACTGTAGGTCAGACATCTCCATCCTTTTTTTTCATAAAGGGAAATGTAAGCAACGAGGGCAGAGATAATCTGGTGGTCAGACTGTGGTCAGCCTGGGAGGGGGGCACAACCTGTGGGTGGTTGATTGGCTGCTCCTCCATGCCGGCAGGTCGGAGACCCTGAACGAACTCCTGTTGCATTCCTCTTGGTGGGGCTCAGCAGATGAGGGAGGAAAGCTCACTAGACAGTCTGCAGTAAAACCTCTGCTTGCTCTCTTTGTAGCCATGCTGATGACCTGGCTCCCACCCTTATTTGCTGTTGCCTCCTCATGCTGCAGTGGAGTTTCTTCTTCCACAGATGCACAAAACAGAGGTGGTTACATGGAGTAGCACAGCCTTTTATGGACATTGTGCCCCAGTAACTCCACAACTGAACACACTTAATTTCATGAGCTGTAATGGGAGCTAATTTAAGCTTTAAATGAGGTGTTTGGTGCAGAAGCTGCCGAAAGCCAGCGCCTTCCCAAGGGCGTCTCGAGAGGGCAGATAGCTTGGCGAGCACCAGACGCTCAGGACACCAGATGTTAGATGCACACCGACGGAGGGAAAGCAGGAGGGGTCCTTGGAATGGGGCTCCAGTGGTAGTTTATTGCACCTACACAGCCAAGGGTCCAGGGACAGAAGAGCCAGGAGCAGAGGAGGATCCAGGGTTTTATACGGGTCCAGGAAGGAGGAGCATCGGGTCTGAGGGCCAATGAGTAGAGGGATCGAGGGTGGTACCAAGGCAGGGTTATGGAGGGACAGCCAACTGCGATTGAGGGGATTGATTATGTAACAAGGAACCAATAGGGATAACAGGAGAGGGGAACTTTCCAGAACTGGGGAGAAGATGGGGAGGAGACAGGGAGGAGACAAGGGATGATGTAACGGGGAGTACAGAACCTTCATGAACTGGGGAGGGGAAAAAGGATGACATAACTCCAATGATTTATATAAGGAAACAAAAGACTGTGAGAGAGCATCTCCATTAGAGGGGCCTTTTCCAGGGCATACCAGCCTCTATGTCATCCTGGGATGCAACAGTTTGGGACCCTGACTGACGAAGTTCATGCAAACCACTGCTCATCAAACAGCAGGTAATACATGGCACTGGGATGTACAGACCGCTGGTAGAAGGAAAAAAACTAACAGAACTGAGTGTCCCTGCAGTGGTTTATATAAAAGACAAAGGGCTGGGATTCTTTTCCAAATTTCCGGAAAGGTTTTGCTAGCAACCAAATTTTCTAGGTCTGCTGGGTATCACCTTCCCAGCCTCTCTTCTCAGTCTCTGCTTGCTGTAGTGAGATTAGAAAGGAAGAATACCTATAAAATACTTCCTGAGACAAAACACTAAGAACAGCTATGGTTTGGGCAGTTGGAATTTTAAAACATGTTATAATTACTATAGTCCTCTGCAAGACCAGTTGTCCTTACAGCTTTTCTAAAGAGAAACATTACTACCCATCCCTGAAAGCTTGTATGCAGCACCATACAGAATATGTTTTTGATGGAACTGATAAAACTTCTGTATGTTTATTCTGTTAAGAAAGCCCTCAAATGTGTTACATGCATTTAACTTGTACCTATAAATTCAGCACTGCAAGATGGATGAGGATGAGTAAGTTTTCTACTGGTTCAGTGTCCTCAGATTCATGAAAGATGAATGGTGTATATACCAGCTATGTTAACCTATTTCAGCTCTATGCAAGGTAAAATGATACATTTAGTCACAACAGAACAACTTTGTAGAGGAATGAGGTCAGATAAACTACTAGTAAATGAAATGCTTTTGGGTTTCCAAAAAACCTTGCTACCACCCATTGCAAGAGTGTGTTAAGAAGTCTAAATCATTGCACGGGAAAAGACAATGCTTTGTTATAATTTGGAAACAGTCAAAGACAGAGATAAATAAAGATTATTTCCTGCATGAAAGGAGTGGAAAGGTAGTGATACTGTGACTGGCATTACGACATGACCTTTTGGGTTTTCTTCTATGTGGAGCAAGAATAATTTTAAGCTCTCCTTTGGCAGAGATAAAATGTTGATCAAAATGTTCTCAGATATTTTTGCAGAAAACTACTGAGTTAATTTCCACTGATATTCTGAAAGGTCTTTTTGTTTAGTTGTGGTTTTGTAGTTTGTTTGTTTTAAACAATTTCAGTATTTGGTGAAAGTCTATCCTAGTAAAAATTGGGCTAGAGGTAGAAGGAGGAACTTGAATGTCAGATATTTTCTTCCAGTATTACTCTTCCTTCACAGTTCTGACCTTTTCCATTTTGCAACTGAAAATGGATGGAGAAAAAAAGGTGTTTTTCCAACCAAAAGTTGTTTTAAGAATCCCAAACCAGCGGGTTCTGCATGTACCAATCATAGATAATAACCAAGCCGGGGAAGGAGCAGATGCCTTCACCGCCCTGCTGGCCTGATTCCTCCCTTGCCTGCTAAGACTCTCCAGCCCATCACGTATCATCCCTGGTCAAACTCCAGCTTGCAGGGCAGCCTGCAGCCTGGACGTGTGCTGGGGCTGCCTTCCAGCCTGGAGGTGGGCTGGAGCTGCTTTCTGCCAGTGGAGGAGCACGGGAGGGTGGGAAAGGGACTTGCCCTCGCGTTCCCTCCCTCTTGAGTTGCACCACGCTGTTGGGCCTTGCTCCCCCTGCTCCCAGACTCCATCACCCTGGGGACACCAGGTCTGCAGAGGGAGCAGTCAGTGCCACAGCCCTGCCCTCGCAGTGGGGAATGGCTCCTGGCTCCGTGACTCACCAGGGACCTCGCAGGAGAGATGGGGCTGGGCTTCCTTGGGTGCACAGGACTCTCTGGGACAGCACTGGGGAGATCTTCAGGGAGGAGTTCTAAGTGTGAGGAAAGAGCTCAGATAACCTGATACTAGAAGTGAAAAAATAATTTGAAATTAATAATATACTGATGATTTTCATCTGTTTCTGATTACAAATTGTCCATAAACAAGAATGTTATCAAATATTCTCTTTCAGGAACACCAAACTACTGTGAATAATTAATGACTTACAACTTCTTGTGTTCCTTGTTTTAAATATTTAATACTCAAAATATGAGTTGTTTTGATTGAACACATATGCCATGTGGTGCAACTCTGTCATGCCTGTGCCTGACCCCACACCCAGCACTGAGGTCTGCAGCAAGAATGCTGGTGGCAGTGGGCTCAAGGAGCTTCCTGGAGGATTTCCTTCCAGCTTGTCCTCTGTGGAGTTTAGCTGCTTTCCTCCATGTACTCAGTGAAAAACACAGAGGGGATGGAAACAACCTCAGCAGCCATGACCAAGTCATAGCAGAATTATCAAAGCTTTTCCTTGATGAACAAGCTGAGGACACATGTAGTGTTCTGTCAGGGGGTGTTCTGGTTGTTTACAGGAATATTAAAAACTTTCATGATGCAAGGTAAACCCAGCTCAAATCATGCTCATGCCTCCTTTAAAAATGCTGCATTACAGTGTTTTGCACAGGCACTGAAAGCAAGCAGACCTGTCTTTCCTTCCCCTTTCTCCTTCTTCAAAAGTCTTTTTGGAACTTCTGGTTCCTCACCATAACTGGGGAGTCTGCAGGAATAGTGATACTAACTCAGCCTGTCCCCTGAGCATCTTAAGTTGGACTTCATCACAACACTTGAAGATATTTAACTTTCCTCATAGTTGCTAAGCTTATCTGAGACAGATATTTTCTCCTTTTTCATGCTATTGTCATTTGTACTATGTACCTGCTCACAGCTATTATTTTTGTAAAGCTTTCCCAGATTTCTGAAGCTGTATCACAAATTCTGTTCTCTTAGTTTCTCATGCTGGAGCAATTTCACTCCTATAAATAAGAAAAACTTTACCAGAGCATGACTTTGACCAAGGCAGGAACTTGGCAAACAGCTAGAGATTGTGTAAATCAGCAGGTCATCATGTCTCTCCTAGATTCTGATGAAAATAATTATTGTTGGACATTCCTGATCTATTTTGCATACTATGTACTTCTCTTTCTACAGAGAGGCTTCTGGACAGCACCATACCTCTTTCACTGTCATTCTGTCTGAAAGAGGGAAAAATCACTGTTCTATGCACATGTTGCATTAACACAGAATGGAGGAAGGGCACTGGACAGGATAACCCTACAAAAGTTAAGCTAAATATATGTATGCATATGTCTGTAATAGCAAATCATAGGGCGAGTAAGAGAGATTTTTCAGAAGTCCTTGCTGTAACTGGGTTTCTCAACTGCAGGGTGAATCAGCCTCAAGATATTTTCCTTCCCTAGATTTTGGAGAGTTACATCTTGTGGGTTGTAGTAGCGTGTCCTCCATATGCTGCAGTGGAACATGTGAAATGGGACACGTTCATCTGGGTTCCGTGATTCATTGCACCATGTGAGGATAAGGATTTGTCCAGACCAGAGGATACAGGAGTGATTTTTCTGGTGAGCATCATTAGACAGTTCAGACTGGATAAAGAATGCCAATCTGGGAAAGACTCCCAGGCCAACAATTCCAGTTATTCCATGCAAGGATATGGTAAAGCTTGTTTGTACCCCTGTAGAAGGATCAGGTGTGGTATTTGCTCCTGCAGTGTGTGCTACATGGCTGTGGTTATCTCATACATTCCCCCTGATTTGCAGGTAAGGAGGCAGAGGTACACACTTCTACACTTGGGACTGCAAGCTTGCTGTATAAATCCATACTAAAACTTCAAAATAAACAGCTAATGTTCAGAGGTATACTGTTTCTTTGGTGCCACAGATGTAATATCGCTCAAAATTAAATGTATAACTATTAGCACCCCTGTTTAAAAACACTGGTCCTAGCCACCCTTCAGTTCAGATGAAAAATCTGCCAAAAGCCATGGGAACAGTTATGAAAAGAGCTGAGAATAGAAAAGAGCCTCCTGACTTGGTGTCTGATTCACCCACTTTGGTCTGGTGTTATGTAAGGAAGCCAAGAGAGCTGTTGGTGCCTAGTTAGCATTCTGTGGCTCCAGGCTGCACTGATCTCATTTAGGGTAGCACAGAAATTCCTGTGTTATTGGTCTCAGCATATGGATTTGCAAAAGTGAACTAGGATGATCTTCTGAGGGAAAAAGGCAATTATTTTTTTCTTTTAGTATCTTCTTTACTCTCACATCTCTTTTGCTGATTTCTAAAAGCTAGAGATAGTCTTTGCTATGACCTAAACCTGCTGATGACTACACAGTTTGAGCGAGAACCAAATGGTTTGAGTTCTATGTTTTTTAGGATTTAAATTGGTTTTCCACACAATCTGATTAAAACAAGTTGCTGTCACAGTCTCAGATTAGGGTTTTACCACATTATTATCACTCTTTCCAGTATACCTTTGTCTAGAAGCTTCTGTACTTAAGTTTGCCAGCATACACAATAAGGTAAGTAGGCAATTTAACAATGCTTTCCCATGTGCTATTGATCTGCTACAAAGAAAATGGTTTTTGCTTCAAGGGACACTGCTGCTCACCTTCAATGAGAAACTAATTTCAACCTGATCACTAAAATTTGCATGTACAGTATATATTGCAATTAGAGGACTCAGTATTGTTAAAGGGAAAAGACTTCTGGGTCTAGAGTTTGGGGATACTTTGAAGAAGGCAGAAAGAAATGTCTTAATCCTGATTTCCTTGGGGAAAAGTGTTGGAAGAAGGAGCATGGAGGAAGGGATTTTCTAATAAAATGAGTGGAATAGGAGAGAATGGCCAAAGTCTGTCTTTAATAGGGGTGTTCTGTGAGGCTGATGTCATATGTGAATAAATCTTTTATACTGACATGTTTTCTACTGGAAAATCAAGCCTCATAGAAATGCCTCATTTCATACTCTTTACAGATAAAATAATAAAAAATTCTTCAGACTTGTGTCCAGGATGTTTTCAGACTGCTGTTCCTGAGCATCTCTGCATATCAGCTGCCATGCAGAGTAGTCAAACTTTCATTCTCCACTGTCCAACTTCATTCTATGTAATTTTACTTAGATAAGACAGAAATTATTTAATTTTTGAGAGGGGAGAGATTTCCCTCTGGGTTTGGCTATCCCCTTGCATTGTCTTTCACATGGCACACCCACTCACAGCCTTGCTGAAGGCTTGGATTCCAACTGCTTCCTATTTTCCAGTGAAAAACTGTCCTACAGGAACATTTTGGACAAATGGTGCTAGACAGTAAAGTTTAAACTCATGACTGAATGAAGAAGGAAGATGCTCTCTGTGCCAGTTTCTAACTGTAGCACAAAAACTTCAGTTTGCATGAGGGTTTTTAGCCTTTAACCTTGCCACAAGACTGTTAGAGCAACACAGCTGGCTAGAAAAGCAACATGAAAGGTACTGTCAGCCCATCTCCTACCCACAGAGCTAACACTGGGGAAGTGATTTTTTGGGTAATATTCAGTACAGCTTGCAACTTGCTTTCTGACCAGCAGTGGTCAGATTTAACAGTAAGCTATTAAAGATGTCACTTTTGGGGAGATACAGAGTGGAGCAGTTGTCAGTAATTGAGCATGAGGCTTTGAGAAAGAGGAAGAACATTACTGCAGGGTAAAACCAGCTGTGCCTGGGAGTGTTTCCAGGTGCTGAGAAGGGATCCTGTGCACAGCAGAGTTCTCACTTTGCGCCCAGCACAGGGTAGGCAGTGTTCAGTGCTGCTCAGGGACCATTACCTGCAGCTAGTTTGCAGGCATTCACCCGCTTTTGGTGCTTTGGAGCATTTGCTCAGATGTGGGCTAAGGTGAGCCCCTTGGCCCCCTTGCCAGGGTTGATCCCTGACATGAGTCCTTTCAAGAAACTCACAGAAGCAGCAGAGCTGTGAATCCTTTCTGCGGTGAACATGTAAGACAGAGAAGAGACAGATCAAAACAAAGAGAAATCATTCTGGGAGAAGAGAATAAGGGTCTTTGCAAGACCATCACCCTGGGAACACCTTCATCAGAGGCATGTTTCATATCAAAAGTTTTAAGTTCATCAACCACATGTCTGTTTCAGGATACATGTGCTCCCATGTTGGCAGTGTTGCTTTCTCTTTCTGTGCCAAACGCCCTTGGAATGGCTGATCCACCACATGGAACACTGTTTTGCCAGACTGATATCATCTCATACCTCTGACCTCACAGAAATTTATGCAGCACTTCTTTCTAAAAGCTAGGATAGAAGGAAAAAAAAAAAANCATGATGAGATTTCATTTCTAATTACAGAACAAAGCAGTCTGTGCAGTGCTTGTTGCAGAGGACTTTAGGTGAGGCAACCCTTGGCACCTTAAAAATGGTTAACATAGAACTGATACAAGGGCTGTTGAAGCTAGTGGGAGATTTTAATTTTGATAAAAGTTCAATTAGAGGCCACAGGTGGGAATTACTGAATTACCGTACCAGAAAGATGAGGACAGAAAAGGATATATTCCTGAAGAGAGAGATGCATGGAAGTCTGCCTCAGAGCACAGAGCATTCAGAGTAAGATTCTCATGTTCAAAGCATGAGAAGCAACAGATCAGAAGGAATGGAGTGGGATAGCTGCAGAATCAGAGCTCAGTTATGGTGCCTCAGTGGAGATAGGAAAGTCTTGCAGTACCCAGCCTGAGATCATCCATCACCTCCTTTCCCTAAAAGGGCCAATGAGACCAACAAAGGGCTGTGATTAGCAGTCAGTGCTTTTCATATCCCCCCAAATTCCCTCTAACCTCATTGAATTGTGTCACTGAGCTGGACCCAGAGGAAGTGGGGAAAACAGAACTCCTGGTAGCCTGTTGTTCCAGAATCTGCTGGTTTTCACAGGATGAACTAGTGGTCCATGCTCATATCCTCTACACGTGACACCTTCACCTGAACCTGCTGCCCAACTGTAGATCTCATGGCTTAGAGGATTTTAAGGGATGGACTTGCTCCATGAGAGTCAAAAAGACATGACTTCATACCCCAAATGCCCAGATGAGATAACTTTTCTGTAAATCATTCCTTCACATATGCCCTCCTCCTTGACTCATTTCCTTGTGTTGTGTTTTAAGTAGGATGAAACGAAGATCATCAGGAAATCTTACAGTTGTGTCCTGTGCACTGACAGATGATACTTTTTAATGGGTTCAGTCTTCCTTCACAGCAGGGTTAGTAGTAAAAAATCACCTGTGTCTTAAATGATATACAAATTTTTGGTTGATACCAGTTTACTTAGAGCAGGATGCTGGATCTCAGATTTTCCCAGCCTGAGCAAAGTGGGTTTGCAGCTATGAGGACAGCTGTCCCTAGAGCCTGTTTGCTCATGCATAAGGGGATATGACTGTCTCATCTTAAAGAATATGAGGAGGAAGAGGAGGGGGAAGGAGGATTTGATAGTTCTGTGCCAAGTCTTCAGGCAGGAGGGATGCAGCAAGGGGCTGATAGTGATGTTTTCTTTTCACAGGGAGGTGGAATCTTCTTGGCCACGTAACCCAAAATATCGAGGTTTCATCCAGTTAAGGTGGTATCTACCTCTTTACAGGACTGTGATTCAGAGAGCAACTGATGATGATGGCTGTTTCTCTCTGACTACAGAACTACAATCCTTATCAAAGGCATAAATTACTATTATTTTCTTACCAGTTTGAACATCTTTCTTAACTATATGAAAGAAAAATTGTAGGTTGTCTAGTGAATTTTCTTCTTGGAAAAACTGCCTATTCTTAGTATACAAGTTCAATGAAAGTTCAAAAGTTTATCAGTACAAAGGCTCTATTCTTATAGTTTATCTGCCAGCTTCTCGGCTCCTATTTTGATAGTTTGAATGAAGAGATATTTTTGTACTGCCTTCATGTAAAAGTAATCAAACATCACTTTTCACAGGCATATCACGATATCTATTGATTATAACCAAACTACAGATAGTGTTAGTATTAGAGAGCTCTTGTGTAACACAATTTGTCAATCACCAAAGCAGGCTGCTACTGACTGCCACAGGATATTTTCTTCAGCCAATATAATTCCAACAGGTTTCACCCTATGAAGAATTGACACGAGGCAATGCTCGTGAGCAATGGGTTTGAAGGTAAGTAAGAGTGGTTTTTTCAGGCAGATCAGATATTTTCACACTTTCTGGGCTCAGTGCCCCTCACTCAGACAGAAATAAAAGAGCTATTGGCTGTGGTCTCAGTGTTATCGGTAATATCGTTAACAGCCTGCTCTGGAAAATGTGAGGAAGCAGGGAAAAGCAAAGTCAGAGAGCAGGCAAGAGCAATGTATCTATCTCTATGAACTGGGGTAAAATAAAGGGTTCAGAACCATGGAGCTCCCAGGTTGTTCTTAGTCCTTGGAAACTGTTGAAAAAATTAATACAGGTTTTAAAGTATTGGTGCAGAGAAGGAAGCATAGATTTGTCAGGAGTAAACAATGTCTTAGTCTTATACCGCTTGGTGAAGAGCCTTCAGGCAGAGAAACAGGAACAATTCAATATTTTTCTGCTAGGGAGATTTTCATGCCAGTTTGTATGACTTTTTTCTAGCATGACTAAGTTAGAATGACCTGGGTGAGGCAGCCTTTATTGTCTCCTGGGGGCAATATTATCTGGATGACAAGAAACAGCCAGGAGATACTACTAAAACAAATTTTAGGTGGTGAGGTTCTGCAGCAGCCAGTCCTTGGTCCAGTTCTCTTCCATATTTTCAGTACAGGGGGGAAAATGAAGTATGTTTAATCAATTTTCTGAAAGCACCTCATTAAAACAGGTCAACTTGGGAAGTAAAGCTAAAATTGAGTGTTATCCTGACAGCTGGGGAAGATGCTTTGAAAAAGTAGAATGTCAATGTGAAATGCGAGGTACTATTCTTTGGAAGGCTTCATCAACTCCTTCTGACAAAATGTCCACTTCATATAAACACTTACAATAAACACTTCATGTGATGGGAGAGCAGCTGATTCATGGGCCAGGCACAGAGAGTGACATCAGACTGGGGATCTGTCACTGGGGGGGTTCCATGGGGCTCCACCTTGGGCTCTGTGCTGTTCAACATCTTCATAAAAAGAGAGACTCAGAAAGACTGAGCTATAAGGAAGGTTGTCCCAGAAAAGGATGAATGTCTCTGCATCCTGCACAGGCCCCATAGGCTGCTGCCTGGTGGAGTTGTGTACTTTAAGACAGAAAGAAGATGTCAAATAGTGCCAGCATTTGCAAAAAACAAAACAAAACAAAACAGAACAAAACAAAACCACAAAACCCGCCTCCCCCCCCCCAAACAAAAAACCAAACCAACAAAACCAAACCAGATTTTCCATTTGAAGCATAATTATATTCTTTCTTACCCTAGCCTTACTGATATCAGCCTTGGCAGTTTTTCCTAGAGCCAGGTCTAGTCTATCTACATAATCTGTGAAAAATGAGACACAATATCCTGAACTGAACTTTCCTTTAAAAAGTAGATTAGATTGAAAGCCATACCTAGAGAAGAGCTAAAACTTTTATTGGATGAAACATTCTGTTCTTCTTGAACTATTACTTAATATCTGGGACCAAAATTTACTTGATTATACAAGTTGCTTTGTTTTCTTGTTTGTTTGTTGGTGGGATTTTTGTTATTGTAGTTTGGTTTGGTTTTTTTTTTCTGAGAAAAATATTGATACAAGGTGACAGTTACTGCATGGGAATGGCTGAAGAAAAACTAAACTTTGAAATGTTGTTCAGGAGAGAAAGCACTCGCAGAAACAATTTGCAGAGTGGAAGTTTTTCAGTCTAGAGGGACATCCATAGTTCTGGAAAGGGTCTTCCTAAACTCTCTCAAGATACTCTTTCACAGCTCATGTATAACAAAAACCTTTACTGAAGACAGGTGTTTTGGAATGAACTCAGCAGAATTATGCTGCTGCAGACTTTGGGTGAGTGAGAGACGTTTGGCTTGCATTTTTTCTCTGACTCATGTCAATAAAAAATATGTTAGTGTGCTGGTGGTATATTGCTCCCCTCAGTGGAGTGTGAATTATATTACTTTCTATATGGCCCCCTGTAGAGAAAGCCCTTCAAGGAGACAATTATAAATAAAAAGAAATGCATTTAAAATAAGTTTCTTATTTTGCAGCATGGTTTCGCCATGTGAAGGTGAAGGTGAACTTGTTTCACCTTCTAGACTAATAACAGAATTTACCATTTACCAGAAATGTAAACAAAATAGGCATCATTACTTGGTTCAGCACTTGTATATGGTGTAATAAACACTGCCATTTAGTGGGGAAAAAAGTCAGCTCTTCTTTGCTATATGCAGTAACATGGAAGAACATTATGTAGCAAGTTTATTGCCCCTGACCTCATGCTTCCTAAATGGCATCAATAAATACTGAAGATGCCTGTGACATTTTTGGTATCTTAGATTACACATTTCTAGAGTTAAGGGAATGCCTGACCAGGACAGAATTTCTCTGGCACATCATCTTTTTTTTTCCAGAGCATATTGTTCTTGGATTTATCCCAAAACATACACAGGGATGGTCCAATGTTGACAGTCTTTTTCTTTTCCTTGGGCAATTCAACTTTTGTTTTCAATGCAAACTTAATGATATCATCATCTAAGACTGGTTATTGTTTACTATTCATCGCTGAAGAAAAAGCAAAGAATGTTCTAGAAAATTCCAATCAGTCCTAGCAGAGTCAGACAGTGTTAAACCAACTTATTTGTTTTGGATACTTTTTTGTCTTTTCTATTTATTGTTATTCAGATTTTTCATAAAATGGCAAAACACAGTTAAGAACACTCCTTTTCTGTTTTCCCAGTTTATTACCATTTCCTGAATGCACTGTTCTTTTATTCTTGAAGATTCTGAAAACCTTGGTTTGAATACGAGCAGAAAATTACCCTAAGTGGACTGTTTTGTCAGTTGGAAATTGTTTATTTTTTAAGGGGCTTGGTCCTGTAAATTATTGAATGTTGACAAGTAAGGACTGACGATACTCAGCTTCCACTGAGAGGCTGAGAACACTTAGTAACTTGCAGTACTCAATCAAAATTAGCAGAGAGAAATAATTTCAAGTAAAGTGCAAAATACAAAATAATACCTTCTCTGGCATCTTTATTATTTTTATCACCGTATAAAACCAGAATGCTGTGTGGAAATTATACCTTTTCAGATATATCAACTTTTTTCCACAGTTTAGACACATTCTTGCACTGTGAAATATTTGCCACATTCTGTTCATGATTGTAAGGTCGTGACTAAGATAAATAGATTTTAGAGAAACATTAGAGTGGGAGTATGTGGGAGGAATTTAATTTGTATTTTTAGCAGACAGAATTTTAAAATCTTGTTGAATTTTGTGCTCAATTCCATCAGAAGGCGATACGACAATGGATCCTGTAGAACATACATCCTTATAGAACAGCACAATTAGAATTGGTGCGAAATGGAATATATCATGGAAAGGTAGTGACTAACATCTGAGGGAAACAACTTTAAATCCTGACACTTAGCAGTATGGCAAATGGATGCCGATGGCAACAAGATTTTAAATAACTTTGAAAGGGTGTAAGACTTGGCCCAGTTTCTCTCTGAGCTAGTGACAGGACTCCCCGTGCATGTTAATGAGAACTGGATGAAATACCAAATCCTGAAGATTTTATCTGGCACACCATGAGTCCCCACTGTGTCACAGCTCTGCCAGAACCGTGTCCTGCGCTGCCTGTTCCTTCAGGACACTGCCACTGACCTCTGCCTCGTTCCTTCAGAGACCCATGGCTGAGCCAAAGCAAGACAATTTTAAGTGCATTTCTGCTGAAGTGATAGGTTTATTTTGAGGGAGGTGAAGATCATATTTGGAAAGCACAAATGAGATTTCCACATGATGGACAATGGAAGGCACTGTGAGTGTGAATGGACCAGGAAGAAATAGGGCATCCAGCTGATGCATTTAGGTCTTTGTCCAAGTTGTGTGAGTGATGTAGGTATAATCTGAACCAAAGACAAGCAACAGCTCTTGGTAAGATGACTACAAGGATAGGAGTAAATATCTGAAGGGTGAGCTCTTGAGGGACAGCAAGGGATGAATAGAGAAAGAAACTGAACAGCCTTACGCAGGAGTCAAGGAGAGGAATCAAGAAGTCCTAGGCTGTGGAAGGCTGGAGAGGTTATCAAAAGGCATGGAAATCAAAAGGTATGAGAGGGCTTGGCAGAAAACATTTAGAGGTTTATGTAACACTATCCTCTGTTGTTTGCATCCTGTTGAGAAAGAGTAAAGCTGAATTTGGGACATGGCTGTAATGTTTAGTAGGCTGTGTATTGTAGCTACAAGACAGTGACTTTACTGGAGAATGAACACAGGAAGAAAGCTGATATTCCAAACTAAATAACTACCAATCACATAACTAATAGAAACAGGCTTGCAAATAAATCATACCTTTTAAACATGTGATCAGTTTTGCAAAAACAAGATGTTTTCTAACCCTTTAAATTGTATTAATTGGGTTCCTTAGGAGTCTTTGAGACAAAAACTTCAGAGCTTGACACAGACTCAAAATTTGTACTTTTTCCATGGCTGCTGGTAGGGTGCTCTACAAACTAAACCCCATGTGCAATGTGCTGCACGTTCATTTTTATTTCTCAGTTGGGCTGTGTCACTGACCTTTCTCTTCCCTCCCATGTGCTCAATTAACACTTCCAGCTTTCCTCAGCCTGGGACTTTGTGTCAACAGCAGTTGCAAAGGGAACCCTTGAGATGATCCTTTGTAGCCAGCTTTAGAGGCTGGGGTGCTCTCAGGATGAAGGCCACTACACCATGTCCAGGAACTAACCATGCCACTCACTGCTAGAGCAGTCCATGCACTGTCCCCACTGTGGCTGACGTGGCTTGGGTGCTGCTGTTTGCACTGGAAAGCTCAAAAGAGGAAGGGTGTCCCACAGCACCTTAATGCTGGGGTGCTATCCAAGCATGCTGCTTAGTCCCTCTCCTCCCTCAGGTGTGATCAGAGCAAGTGCTGTAATGCTGGTTTATAGACATAATGCATATATCTGACAAGCAAAAGAACAGTTTGTTGTTTAGTGCTGGTTACACTACACTTCCAAGTCCTACTCAGAAGCTGCTGTTAAAGGTTTGCCCATGCAGTCTGGAGCTGCAGCCCAGATGCAGCACTCAGGGGTGTTGAACCCAGCTGTGCTGTTCCTGCTTTTAATATTCTGTGCCTGTAACCGGAATGATTGCATTCACTCTAAGATCACTAACTGAGAATACCTGTCAGGGGGTAATGAATATTTGCAGAGCAACCATGTTAATCAGCTAGTTTCAGTCTGTTTGTGTACTTACAGCAACGTGGCTGCATGACGTGCCTCACTTAGCATTCACACAAAAGTGGCAGGAGCCACAGGAAGAATAGAAAAACCTCTTGGGAATAGCTGTGAAGTGCTGCAGTGTAGGAAGGACAGTGTGCTGTGACCCATGGGAGCAGACAGCAGACACTTACAGGAAGTAGGTTTCCTCTCTGGAGGGATTATGTTGGTTGTGCTGGCTTTGTTTGGTCAGATAGGAACTGCGTCTTCACACTCCTAGGTGGTGGTAACTCACTGGAAAGGAAGGGCTGAGAAGTCAGGAAAGGGAGTAAAGAAGATCCACAGCAGGATGTCTGCTATGCTCTGGCTCCTCGGCACTTACATTAAGTGTTAAGTTTTTAATCCTCATCTTGAACGTTTCCATTGCACGTTTATTTCAAATGCAGGCTCAGTGTTTTGAAGGGCATTTTGTAATGATTTTATCCAGATTCAGATTATTTGCAATCCAAAGGGAAAGCATGCATTCTTTGACAGGCAAATAGAAAACATATCTGAGCACAAATCAAAAGAATGACTACAGCCTGCACGTTCTGTACCCTTTACTGAATCCCCAAGGCTCTTTCTATTTGATTAGGTGCTTTTTCTTCTGCTGTCTCTGGGTGGTCTGAGTGTAAACTCAGCAATGAATAAGAATAGTTAAAATGACATAACATAACCTTCTTGAAAGATTCCATGCTTCAAACTTAGATTCAAGAGAAAGCTACCAAAGGAACACCTCCCAGTTGTCTCAAGTAGATCTTTCTTCAGCACATCAAAGGTTTGCATATCCAAACTCTGCAGGTGCTCTCCTGATACCATTTCGATCCCAGGCAAGCTCAGATTCATTGTGTAATGAAAAAAGGGTATTTGCACAAAGTGGAGAGAAAAAGCATTGTTTCTCTAGCGCTGCTCAGGAGACAGCATTTCATATCCCATAAAAAAGCATTATCTGAAACTTACTGTGCATGCCAGAAAAAGCAACATCGTGCCTTTAAAAGAGATGTCTGGTCCCTGAAAACATTCTCTCTCACATTTCCCTACCCAGAAAGGAACTTGTGTTTATCAGCAAATCCATTCAGCCCCCTATAACGACCTAGAGTAAACATCTGACATGCACTGCTTTCAAGATCCTCTTTGTTTAGGCACGTATTGTTCATTTCTGTGCCTTTTGTATACTGCCAAAAGGAAAGGCAAATGATAGAAGGGATATTTTACATTATCCGTTGTGGCAGAGTTTATGCCTGCGTATATCTGATCCTCTTTTACTGCATTACAAATGATAAACTGCTGAGCATGGAGTGGTCATTAATGTCAGGGCATATTTTCACACCGGGTTTTTAATTTTAAATGTATAAGATGCAAGATAGCCAGCTGCCAAGTTTCCTAGTCATTTGCAAAAACCTGGAAATCCCATGAAATAAAAAATTTCTTCCTAATATCACTGCTCAAGTAATTTTAAAATATGAATGCCTACTATGTTTGCATTAGGTAAGATCTGTTTCCCTGCCTGCCCAGTTACACAGTTCAGTCACCTGTGTCAGTTTTGGAGTGACTTATCAAGAACACCCCCAGTTCCTATGCACAAGTGCCAAACAAAACAGCAACACTGAAACCTGTTAAATGTCAGACAACACAGAGGGAGAGAGAGAGGGAGTGGGAAAAACCCCATAAAAATAGAAAAAGTCCAGATGTAGATGCCCCTGTAAAATACTTGTGTGTCTGAGTGCACCTCTGTCCTTGTCACAATTTTCTATCTTGGGGTGCTCGATAAAATCAATCTAGAACTTTGAATGGGGGGAAAATAACATAGGACTATGTGCCTTTTTTGTCATGAACTTTATTTATCTTTGCTGCATGACAGGACCTGCTGTCATATACACTACTTAATCTGAAGAAGCTGAAACTCCAAACATAAATCTATCAATGAAGCAACTTGTTGCCTTGCCTTTTGGCTCTGGATCTTGCAAACAGCTTACTGAGAGCTTGCTGAGAAACAAACAAGAGCTTACTGAGAAAAAAAAAGTGAACTGGGAAATATTTACAGCAGAGGCTGTGCCTCTGTCCAATATCACCCTGAGAGCTGAACCATCAGCACAGCTGATTTACTGGTGTACTGATTTTCATTCTCTCATAGCTGGAGACACTGGATGCCTAATTGTGCTCAGTTTTAAGCAGGTGAAGGGCAATATTTGAAGATGCTATCTTTTTCTAGGCAGGCCTTTTCAATAATCTTGACCCCTAGATTCCAGGACTAGCAAAACATACAACTGCACAGTCTCTTCAGAGGACCACCTCCAACATGCCCAAAGTGATTTTTCCCCTCCTCTGTGGGGTCACCTCATTCTTTCCACCAAGAGAGAAAAGAGAGTTACCTCATTTCAAGCACAACAGAACCAGATCAGTATTTCCTTTTCCACAGCAACTGTGCTTCAGTTGCAATGGTCAGGGCATCTCTCCCCACTGCTCCCCAGCTGAGATCTTCGTCGGGTCCCTGGGGAGGCAGAGGGCAGGTGGTGGCAGAGACCCCAGGGACCAGGTCTCGGTGTGGCACAGCCACATTCTGCACACCCTCTGTGTGGGAGAGGACATAGCCACATATCCGCAGTCAGCTCAGCAGCTGAGGGTGGGGTTTGAATGATTTCACTGTTTTTATCTTGCTCATTATGCAGTGCAGCTGTGCTGCTTCACAGAGGATGCAAGGTCTCTCTGGTTCCATCCTGCGAGTGTAGAAGGACATGGGTGTTAAATACGGTGCAGGATATGGGAAATGTGTGGTGTGCAGCCTCCAGGATGCTGCAAGACTTTGTGCATTTAGCTTTTTTTGTCACCTTCTGTGGCTGCACCAATCCTCAGCAGCCCAGCTGCACAATTCTCCAGGAAGGGAAATGACGACAGGCTATTTGCAGGGATGTATTGTGTTATCTTCAACTCCACTGCAGAATCACACTTCCCTGGATGTTACATCCCATTTCCAAGTCTCTCTCACCCTTTTATCACATCCCTGTTCCCTGTATAACTCTGCACCGCCTTGCTGTTGTGTGTCACCTCCACTACAATGCTGCACTGTTGTGCCCCAGTTGTGTGTCTGACCCACAGCTTGTGTGTCTGGCAGCAGCCAGTCTCCACAAAGCAAACACCAGGCACAGTGCCCAGATCCTTGTCCTGCTGCCCAGACCAGTTTGGCATTCTGTGCTTCACTTCATGCTGTCCCATCTCAACTTTCCTGGTAGACAGCTTGGATATGCCTGACTGACACCAACAGGCTCAGCACCCGGTGTAGCTACAGCACACACATACTTCCCTTTAAAAAAAGCTAGAGGCACAACCAAAGAAAATTAACTTTTAAAATAAGTTTACTACTATGGTAATTTCCTTCTAGCCCTTAACCACCTTATTTTCCCCCAGGGTCCCATGGTTTGCTTGTTTATTGAAGGATCCCAGAGACTACAACCCCCTCCCCAAAAGGTGCTCTGGCTGGGAATGGGGGTTCTGCCAAATTCAGTCATCAGCCTTATCTTCTTGTGCTCCCTCAATTGATGTTCAGGCAAGGCACTGACAGCTGGCCTGGTATTAGCTCCATCAGGCATCTAGAAATCTGCAGTTTTCCATCTGGAAAAACTCACTTCTTCCCTGAATATTAAGGCTGAACATCTTCAGTTTTGGGTGCCAAAACCCAAAACTTCAGTTTGGGTACACAAAACCACTGCTCTTCTTTCCAAATCAGAGGTGAGCAAACATTTGGTGGTGAACAGTTTATTTGATCACTGTTGCTTCCTCCCCTGCTGGAGCTCAAAGTGAATCCAGTTGTTACCAGGGATGTACCTTAAACTTACTCAGTGTCCCATGGTGGGAGGCCCAGAGGCAAGTTGTTAAGCTGTGGAGGAAAATGCCCTGTCCCTTTCCAGAGATGACTCACACCAAATTTATTTGCAGAGTTGCACTCCTTCATGTGAAAAAGAGCCTTGGTCCTTTTGGCAGCAAAAAATGCTCTTCTTCATGGCCACCTTCCCCATCTCCTGCCTCCCAGCTGCTCTTTCCAACTGAATTAGGCAGGCTATGCTTTCTGTCCTAGAGGAATGTTTTGTAATGCTTTGTATCATTGCTGGACTCAATGCAAAGTGACCACACTTTAATGAGAGAAACCTGGCCCTGCATAGAGTAGAAGTCCTGGTTTATAGAGAAAGCTGAGGTCCTTTAGGTAGAGAAACTCCATGAAAATACAAGATCATGATCCTTGCCACCATTAAACACACAAAGCATGAAAATCAATCTTTCCCTCCATATAATAAAAATCACTCTTTTGTGGCAGAGCAGTGCAGCACATCTTCCAAGGGACACCACACAGATCAGTTTATCAGACAGTTGCAGTAGCAAGTGGTTAAGGAAGGAACAAAGAGGGAGGCTCTCTTTTGTCTGCTGCGCTGTCAGGAGGACAGAGAGGTGGAGTGGGGCAAAAGGGAGAGAAGGAGAGTCTCTCTTACTGCTCTGTGAAAAGGTGTTTGTGCCCATATCCATCCTAAAGTACAGAGGGCCAACTGTCTTCTGTGTTTCCCCAGGGTAATAAAAGAGAACAAGTTTCCTCCCAGCTGCCTGCATAGACTGGCAAAATACAGGAAAGGTGGGAACAGAGGATGAGGGCAGCTTCTTTGGCTGGTGCCTCCCCATTCCTACAAGCAGCAGTGAGGGTGCTGAGGGAATAGAATTCTTTCTGGCAGCTTCAGTAGGCCCTACAAAAAGACCCTGGAACATCAGATCCTAATTGTCCTGGGGATTATTAGTCAAATGCATTGCTGAAAGTGCAAAAAGATTCTTTTCCTCCCTACTTTTTCTCTTCCCACTCTCAAATTTCTCAACATGAGATATTTTTCTTTTACCTTATACTGTAAATTATGACTGACAGCACCATGTAAGAACGTGAAGAAAATAAATTTAGAAGAAAAAGATCATCCTAACATCAAAACTTGATGCATTCTAGCATTCTAAAAATCTGTTTTTCCATGTGAAAGGTTTAGAACACCAGTGAAATGGTGGATACTAACTGATGATACATGTGTATAAGCATATAAATGTATGTGACTAGGCAGATGTTTAGTTTCATCTGAAGGGATTGCTCACCACTAACATGGAAAAAAGACCAGAAACTGTTATTTTGATCTCTCACATAAATTAAAACTACATAGATGAAAACTGTCCATGTTTGGATTGAATGTATATCCCTTAATCGTTTATGTTTTCTCTAACAGCAATGAAAAACCAAAATAATTTCAAGTTGGGCAACTTACCACGAAAGATAATTATAATAGAATAACAGAATAATAAACTCTCATTACATAATATTGTTATTATTTTAGTAAATATTAATATTTTATTGTTGTGTATTATATAGTGCTAATAATATAAATCACATACTATAAAATAATACCTATACGAATATTTATTAATTATATATAATAAATAGTTGTTGCTATTAGTAAATTATTCAATTATAATTATTCTTAAGAATAATTACAACAGAATAGTGGAATAATAAATTATTCCAGTAATTCTTGTTACACTGAAGTAAAATTGAATCATTTCCTATGATTACAAAGGAAATAGACCTGATGCATTGAATGAGCATTTTGTCAGAGAACTGGCTTTTAATTTCTCTGTTTTCTGCTGGTTCCTTTCTTGTGATATGTGGAGTGCAAGGGGCTTGGTCTGGTCAAACAGCTTGTCTTGTGGTGGAGCATCAAATGGGTGCACATCAAATGCCCTGCCAAGGCTGGTGATGATTCTACTGAAAAGGAACAGCTTCATCAGTGGCTGCCTAAGAGCCAGAGGATTTGGTCTGGATGACAGGCAGGTGTAACCTCAGATATATATAATATGTACACATTTCTTCAATATTCTCAGGTATTGCCATTTACAGCCTTTCCTGCCAAGCCTGGTAAATCTGTATATCTATGAAGGAATTGTCATCATACAAGGGGTGCAACTCTGCAGTCACTCTTCTCCTCTCACTGTCCTCTCAGTCTGTGGGTCAGGCAGGTGGACAAAACAAGTCCTCAAGGTGAAAGCATGCAGATCACAATCCCTGCCAGGCTCCTTGATACACATCTATTCTACCACAAAAGCAATTACCCTGTGACGTAGCAAGTATCCAAAAAATTCTACCCACCAAAAAGACTGAAAGACTTATCACAAAAATGAGTGAGACCCAAGAATATCTCTCAGTTACTTTCAGTATTTGTGACCCCCAACAAGCAACATGGATGGAGAACAGAACAAGGGTAAAAATGCTTTTCTAGAAGGTGGGAAAGGGGAGATAAGTCAGAGTGACAGAAGACTGAAGGCATTTTTCTACTCTCATAGAAGACAGGACAGCCCTTCAAACTTCGACTTTTCATGAGCCAGTGGCAAATTTCATTGGTAGGATATTGCCAAAACTCAATCTCAGTGTTGCCTGTATCCACATGTATGTGATGGCAGGTAACAGAGGTGTGCATGTATTATGTACTGTCTTATTGTAAAAACTGTGTAATTGGTTTCCATCTGCATCGAGCTCTTTCCTGGGGTTTCATCTTATCTCTGAAGCCTTTGTAAGGGTTGTAGCAATATGAATATTAGACATTTCAGTGGTGCCTTTTCCTGCTTACCTACATAGTCTTCTCTGATATACCTGCCTTCAGATTTCAAATCTTTCCCTCCCTTTCAATCACAGCTTTGTGTGTCATGTTTCAAGGGAAATGTTCAATTAATAAATTAATAAATTCAAATTCAATTAATAAATTCTCTTTAACTCAGTTGCTGATGACAGGAGAAGTGGTTGATTCACATACACCTCTGCAAAATCTGAGACTTGGAGCCTTATTTTAGAGACTGGTGATTCAGGAGTCTGTGTGTGCAGGGAGCCCTAAATTTTGTGAGAAGCTTTCTGTTTTCCAGAGTGCAGGCACTGTGGGGTTGCAAAATTGGACCAATTCTTTAAATAAAATTGACTGAAACCCCTTTGATTGTGTCTAGACAACAAACATAAAGGACATCAATAGGTCTAAGTAGTGGTGCCTAAAATCTCCACAGCAGGAGTGTCAGAGGTTTTACTTTGAGCTCAGGGTGTAGGTGTTACTCACCTCTCTAAGAGGCTGCTGCCTCGCCCTAAAATGCAAACTTAGATGGACTCTGCCCCAACCCCATGTCATATCACGACAGATACACGTCTTCCATAATGTCTTTATGTTCCCTGTCCTGTGCTGAATTTATTCCTGGGAACTAATGGCTGGAGAGGTGATGTCACCACCCAGGTGTTTCTGTCTAATGCCAGCTCCCACTCTGAGTTAACTGGTGGGCTTCTGCTCCCCCTCAAAGGCAGTCTTTCCCAACAGTTCTGTTCTCAACAAAATATTAATAAATAGGTAGGAATGTGCATAATTTTTGAAGTTACAGAATAATGAGATTAATAAAGAATGACATCTGTAGTGTACATGCAATTGTTTCTCCCATCTTCCATGTGATCCCTGTGCAATTTCCCAGGCACTTGTACAAGTGCAAAGCAAGTTGTGCAGTCAGGTTATTGCATTGTTTTGGAAGTGACTGGATTAAATGATTTCCCATCTTAAATAATTATAATTCTGTGCTTTTCATCATATTTGCTGGTAAATTTTTCTTTTTTCTGCCAGTTTTCCCATGACACATTGAGAAAGCTTCCTGTAAACTTCAAGAAGACACTATCATTTTTTCCCATCTCTGGGTGACCTTAAAGCATCTTTCCAATATAAATTATTCTGTGCCTATGTATTTCTTACTTCCACTTTTCCATAGTGCCTATAGGAGCCCAACACTGCTCAGGCTGATTTGCTCTAAGGGTTCCTACCCTGGTAAGAAACAGGACTGGATGTGACAGCAGAGCTCAGCCTTTGAATGTATGAAAGCTGGTGGCATCTGAAATTTGGGTAGGCAAAACTGATCTACTAAATTTTCTTGATTTTGGCCTCCACAAAAATAACTTTAAAAATCCACGTGGTTTTCCTACTCAGAAAACATGTTAAGAATTATGTGCTTTTTGAGGTAGGGCTGTCCCAGAAAACTTCATACTGAAGTTAAGTGATAAATTTTAAACAAGTAAGCCATGTGGTTCACTGCAAACAAACCACCTTTAAGGAGGCTTAAAGAGAATAGGTTGAGCTGAAGTACTCATAACTTAACTGAAGCTGGAAAATATGGCTGAATGTTTATTCATTAAATATGCTATATTTACCTTTAAATGTGAACCACCTAGAAAATCTGGCATAATAGTTTTTGAATTTTTTGAATTGTAATTAAACAAAAAACCCACTAAAGAACAAAATGGAGTCAAATTAGCACTTTTTTTCAAAAGGAAGTGGTGGATCTCTAATCTTCTAGAATGTACAAATAAATTCCTATGAGGTAAAAATTATGTGGACCTTTGATAAGTAGGTAAAGCCTACCAAGGGAAGCTGCAGAAGAAACAAAGAGGCCAAATACACATAGGAAAAACTCTTCCGTTTTGGAAGGTAGATTGGCTAAAGGAAACTCAGGAAGAATGGGAGGTAAACTGCTGACATAGCAAAGCAGAAACTTTGAAAAGTGTTTTTCATAGAACAGGTTTCTGCTTTAGAAACAATAAAGTAAAACTATTTAAATCACATTGTCTTACATGAACTTGTCAATTTCAATGAAATTTGCTATGAAAAGGGTCAAATTGAGTAATCTGTACATTGTGGTTTTAAATATACAGCAACATATCTTTATAACTACAATTTAATTTCATTACGTGAACATTTAATGTTGCTATTCTATTATATTTTCAATTTACTATAGAAGTAAAACTTCTAAAGCAAGAATATTTGGGCAAACTCAGATAACAACAGATAAAAAGTATTCCACATTTCCTAAAACCCTTTTTTTTCCCATAACTTTTTGCTCTGCATTAAATTTAAATTTTGCTTCTAAAAGAATTAAAAACAAAACAAAACAAAACAAAAACCCACCAAACAAACAAACAAACAAACAACCAAAAAACTGAACAAAACCCCCCGAGCTTTCAAACCATTAACACTTTATTTAAGATACTGCTTTTTTCATTTAATAATAAAAGAGATGGACCAAGTCACTCTCTAGAACTACCATTCCTTAATGAATTTATTTAAATCAAGGAGGAAATTTATTTAGAAAAGTTCTCATGCCATGAAGTGTGGAAAAGACCAGCAGCACTCTTGGTTGTGTTTTGCTTTGAAAGGGGCACTCAAAAGTCAGTAAGGGGCTAAGTTCTGTTCCCTGAGTGAGCACTGGTGTTCAGGTGTGTGTAAGTGTGAGCCTGTGCAAAGAATGTACATGGCTTCAGACAGGTTCAGCAGAACTTAGAACCAAATTAGGAGCTGAGGTAGAGTGCAGGAAAATTCAGTGGTAAATAGTTTTAAGCAGTGCTCTTCAATCATAAATGGTCTTGCATTCAGGTGTAGCCTTTCTGTAATGGAGTTCAAAAAGAAAAAAATATTAATTAGGAGTCTTTAAGACAGAATTTTAATTTTTTTATGTAGTACCGAAAGTCTTTGGACTTTGTGTAATTCTGGAGATGGCGGCAAACATCTAGTTTATACAAATGTATAACTGTTAAATCAATTTAGTGAGTGCCCTTGATAGAATGATAGCTTCTCTGCAAAGGACTCTGCAAAGAGATTTTAAATTGTATAATAAAGTTAGGAGTTTCTTTTTTTAGTTTGAACCCAATGTTTTCTGAGAGGGTAAGAATAAGGATCAATAGGTGCTCTCTGAAACCAGCTTAGCTGATTTAAACATTTCGAGTAGCAGCCCTTAGAGCTGTGCCTCTCTGGGTGGCTCTGAGGAGGAGAAGAGGCCATGTCCCAGTCCAGCCCACGCCTGGGAGGCAAGGCTTCTCACTCCTGCTGGCTCAGGTCTGCATCCCTGAAAACTCATTCTCTGGCTCTTTGGAATGAGCTTTTCCACTCCTGCTAAGCACATTGTCTCTGTTTTTCAAAAAAATCTTTTGCGTGACTTGAAATGACCACCAAAACCACAGTGGTTTTGTGCAACTAAACTGACTAACTCAAAGTCAGGTGTAAAGGAGCTATGGCAAAATAAGACCCATGGACACCTAGGAGGCTCCTTGTCCCATTTGGTGACATGGTTTTTAGATTAATCTTTGACTTAATGACTGGACAGCTCTATCACTTTCCAAAAACAATGCCTTCTGCTACATGAGTATCTTTTTAATCTAATTTAAAGTGTTCCCATGCTTGTTTAGGTGAAATCAGTTATTTTGCAAGTTACTCTGTATGCCTTGTGCAAATTTAGGCTCTTTTCTGGCCTATAGATGTCTAAAACCACTGCTCCAATATTTCAGTTTTTTCTTATGGATTAGAAAAATTTCACAGCCTCTTTCTGTGAACAGGAAAAAAGTGATTTCTTCTACATTGCTATGTGCAGAACAGTTTTTTTTTTTTTTTTTTTGCATATGGTAGATATCTGTGGGTTTTAAGTGAAGCTGATTATTTTTAATGCAATATGAAATACATCTGAATATAAATACATTCCATGTAGCATTCTGTGATAGTGTCTTAGCAATATTGTAATCATTAGTGGGAAGCTCTAACAAAAAACCTGTTAACTCTGTGCTGCTATTCTCCCATTCCTCCCTGCTGGAATGGGTCACATCTGCAGTATTATGTAGGTGTTTGTTTGATATACAGTATTGTGTTATACACGTATTCAAAATGGTGAGAGCACTAAAGTGTGAAACAGCTTACTCCTGAAGATGTTCGTGGCAGGATGTAGGTGCAGCCTCTTGCTTCTGAGGCAGCACATATGTCTGGAGCAATGACCTGAACTGGCAGGGGTCTGCTGGAAGAAACCCATTACCAGGATCTGCCACAATGCAGTTTTGTGCAGAGAAGCTGAACAGTGAGATAGAAGCAATCAAAATACATATATAATAAATCACCAGTAAAATTTGCTATGCTCAGTTTCCATAATATTTTCCCTCTGCTGTTCCCTTCTATTACAACTGATTTAGCAGAACAATGATAAGGAAAATGTTTTGCTGGAGACTAGGCCTCTTCAGTTGTGCTGCTGCCCTTGGAATCAATTTCTTTTCTCTTAGCCTGACTTTGGTATCCAGCTTCCCCAGTATTCAATTCATCTGTAAAATCTTGAACTTCTTTTAGACCTTCCCCCCTCTCCCAGATACCTGCTGCTAGAGACATTTCTACAAGGAAACTGGAGACTGAAAGGCTCTTTCAAAGAAAAATTGTAACTAGATAAACAGGACCCAAATGCACTCTATCTAACGTGTGCCTCATTTACACAAAACACCATTAGCCCAATCCTGTTTGCTCAGACTACAGCAGAGGCAACTCGGTTTGCATGTATGAATAGGGTGATTTAGATAATATTACGTATCTTCAGACTTGCAAGAATTATTTCCATGATACATAAGGAAAAATTTAATCCATCACCAGTAGATTGATCAGTAGGTCACCAGAATCTACCATCAGTAGATTCATGGAGCATAAGCATTTGATTTTTTAACACTCCTATATCGCTACTTGCATTAATATCAGGCTAGGATTGAAGTGAAAATGAAGTGCCAATTTCAGCATACAAGCTAGGGAAGACAAGCGACAAATAAAACAGAAAAGGAACCATCCTACCAGCCAAAGAAACAAAAACATATTCAAAATTAATAACATTGCAGAAGCTCTTGCTGTCTCTTCGTGCTCCACACAAGCCCTGCTGGGAAGTCATCAGCGAGGAGCAGTCTGCTGCACTAGGGACACTGGCCACTGGCAGAGAGGGTGAGGAGGGTCAGGCTGGGCTGTGGTGGCATGGCCAGCGTGGCCCTTCAGAGGTGTGTGCAGCAAATGCACGGCAGCCAGCAGAACAGCCACAGCCCATGAGCCTGACACTGCCATCGCTCTCCAGAGGGGTTCATCCTGCAAGCCGTGGTGCTCCCAGAGCAGCCACGCATCCCAGGAGCTCAGCAAAATAAGAAAAAAGCAACTAGTCAGGGAAGAAGTACAGGGAAGGTGCTGGTTTTCCCTGGCCAGTTCTGCCAGGTCAGTGCGGAGAGCCTGGGTTGCAGTTTACCTACTTCAAGCAGTCCAATCTCCATGGAAGTCAGCCAAGAAGGGCTGTGAGTGTGTTTGGGGTACCGGCTGGCTTACAGAGGACACAGCACGATGTTCCAGCATGGGATGCTCTGCTGCCATGTCAACCTTCAGCCTTCCTCCTCGACAGGTTTCTGTTGGGGTGGGTGCGAATGAGGGGTGGGTGCAGAAGGTGCCTTGAGTCCCTGTATGGAAAGAAATGTGCCCTCTGGATGAGGACTGGAAAGATTCTTGCTTTTCTGCTTGAGTCTAAGACATAACAGTATCCACGCTTTTCCCAGGATGCCTCTTTCTCTCCACAGCTCCAAGGCGGGATTGGCTGGCCTCCTCTAACATATATATGCTTACCCCAGCTCTGGAGCAACTGTGGGGGTAAAAAAATAATGAACAAAGCTGTAGAAGCATGTACCTTTTTCATCTGGGATGGAGTTAATTTTCTTAAACCAAGGCAAAGTGTATTAGCATAAGACTTTGAAATAAAAGAAGTATATTGGCTGTGTCAGGGAGCATGGCTGTACTAGTGATACAGAGAAGTCCCTTGCCTGGCCAGGGCTTGCAGATGTCAGCATTGTGAGATGTTTCATTCTTGTTACCACAGTCAAGCAGTCTGTCAGCAAACCAGTTTTGCTTTAGCTAACAGTTGAGACAAGTGGAAATTTCACTTACAAGCTGCTATTCCCAGTGCTCTGAGGCAGCCCTGGCCCCTCTGGGTATGCTCTGTGTCCCAGGATGTGGTTGCTTCCCTCAGGAGCACAGTGGTTTCACAGAAGCAGGGGGAAGTCACCTTGGGGCTGCCAAGCTGTTCTCTGCCCACCACTGCTGTCTGGTCCCACTGCTGTCTCCATCCAAAAAGTTAATAAATAACCAGAAAATGAGACAGAAATGGGGAATGGAAGGGTCTTGACATTTAAATGTAGTCAGGAGCGTGGCATGGGAGAGTAAATGTTTCTTTCTGTCCCTGTGTTTACTGCTGCCTGCACATTGACTTGTTTCCTGACACATGAGCCATGACTTGAAAGGAATTCAGACTCCAGCAAATTTTGCATCGCACTCCAATGTGGCCTCTGGGATTGAATAAGGGCAAATCTATTACACTGTTGCTATGGTGACCCTGGCAAAGCCATGATGAAGAGTGCTGATGCCATCAGCCCTGCACAGGGTGGTGGCACAGGTGTCGCAGTCTGGCACGGTCACGGTGCCTGTGCATCCACCTTGCCTGCCACCCACCATGCCCCTTAGACAGGGGTGTGCCATGTGGACGGAGCATCAGGAGACACCAAGTCCCCTTCCAGGGTCTGTCAAAATTAACCCTTACTTTTTATTCTGGGGGAACCAGGCTCCTGTGGTAAAGGTGAGAGGGGTGTCCTTCGTTTGGGACAGGCGATGCGAATCCTGGTGTCTGGCTCTTGGAGGATCAGTGGTGAGCCTGTAAGGACAGCCTGCACAAGCTAAAGAGGGCAATCATAGTGATGGATTCTAATCATTAAAATGATTTTATAACAAAGAAACAAAGGAAGCTGATCTCTCTTCTCTTCTCTTCTCCTTCTCTTGTGAGCAATCTCAGCTTTGCAGATACTGATTCTTCTTGCTCGGGTGGATTTCATTTATTTTCTGTCATGGAGGTGAATATTTATTTTTAGTAAATTCTATTCTAGCCTTTTTGTCTTCATCTTTTTTCCTTTCAAATGGTCAGTGAGGGAAGATCTTATTTCCCCTTTTTGCTTGAGCAACAACAATACAGTTTGTTGTGACCTGTAATTGTGACAATAGTTCAATCCAAAGCATCCCAGCTTCACCTTCAGTGTGCAGTAACTAAGTCCAGGACTGAAAAGCACTGACAATGGGAAAGTAAAACCTGCCTCTGGTACTTGATATTATTATTATTATTATTATTATTATTATTATTATTATTATTATTATTATTATTATTATTATTATTATTATTATTATTATTATTATTATTGGAGAGAGCAAAAAGCTTTTGCTTTCTTTTCTATTGCTTTGCAGCCCTCACAAGGCCCTGCTCAGATTTCTGCATAGTTAATTTGTCAGTTTATAAATTACCACATTACGTTAGCACTGAATGCTTCAAAACACAAATATATGCACAGAGGGCTTGAATATTTGAAGTGTTTTAGTACTACAGGGAAATAATTTTGTTGTCAAGATGTGGCAGATATAGAAGTGCTAGGGGATACATGACCATTTCATCAGGACGGTGTCGATGATGGCCTATGAACATCCAAGGGGAAAAATCATCTTTTATCACTATTGTGTACCACGCAGGTCCAGATGGAGGATAAAACATGCATGAGTTGCCCGCAGCTCTGAAAATAATTATACTCATTTGCCAGAAATGTAGAAAGTGCATCCAACCAAGTTACCACCCATCATAGTGACACTCCGTTTGCATACTGATGAAGTTTAAAGCCAGAGACAATGATGTTAGTATCAGTAGCAGAGGGGGCTGGGAATCACCACTGCTATAGGATTAACAGTGCCATCATTTTATATTATGCAGCGTTTCACTTAGGCCGCATATCAAAAAACTCCTGGTGCTGACACTCACGTAGCTGCTTACAAGATGGGTTTGGTTTAGGGCTCCAAACATTACAAGAGGTTCTGGGAGCAGAGAATGAAGGCTATTATACCCACCCCCTGTGAAGGGCTTCTTTGCAATTAGGTCTGGTTTGCTGTGGATGTGCAGACAGATCCGTGTGTGCGGGGCAGGAGTCACAGGGCTCTGCGCACTCGCAGTGCCTCCCTGCCCTCCAGAAGGCTGCACTGCAATGCCAGCAGAAAACAGCATGCTAGGCTCTGCTGCCAGAGCAGAGTAACTGATGAATGGGTTTTCGAAGTGTAGAACCAGAATGAATACAAGTAGGACCCAGGAGTATAATTCTTTATACTGCAATCAGCACTGCTTGCATGTGGTTGGTTTAAGGGTGGAAATCAGCAATAAAGAACAGAGACTTTGTCATTTAATCCTTAAAAACTGAAAATTATCTGGGAAATTTTTTTCAATGATTAACTGCTTTACTTTTAAAACTGAATTACTTAGGGGCATTATTCAGTTTTAAACCACCGTCAAGTAAAATTACCATTGTTATAATAAAGTGATTTCTGCAATTTCTTTAAATTAATACTTTTAGTTATATACATGTAAAAAGACAGTGTGATATATGTATAATAACACACATATGCCATTTTGGCTCTCCCAGTACTCCTGGTACTTCTTTAAAAAGTCAGGGTATAGTACTGTCCTAATATGTTTTTCCACATGTGTTTGTTAGCACATTGCTAGTTAAAGTATGCCTTAAAAGAAAAGAAATCCTGAAATAGTTATTTCATTCACTGATTTATACAGCACCTTTTCCTATTATAATGAAGAACCTTAGGTACAGCAGCAAACATGTTGATCATTATTAAGAAAAATAACTAACTAAATCTTGTAAAGGAATGTTGAAATAGCACATACCCAGGTCTAGGTGGAAGACTTTGTTTACCCATACTCTGTAGTATACTGCTAGCTAGAGGACACATGTAATAAAGACATGTAAATCAGTCATGTTTTATAAAACCATAATTTAAGCTTCCAACTTTATTTTCGTTCTGGTAAAACTGGTATGTAGTCACCATAATGACAAGGATCTGAAATGATCTCTGGTGTAATTTCATAGATCATTTATGTGACACTAGTAATGAATCATGTCCATGTGTTTTATAGTTTGATAGAATCCCAACAGTTTGATACTGTATTTTTTCAATTCTTTAAAAAATGTCTTTGAAAGGAAAATGGATGACTAAATAGTAAAAGTGCACTTGCTCAACAATGTAGCAGGCTGGCCTGGATCCAAGTGTACCACTAGGAAAATTAATCCTTATGTAAACAAAAAAGAGCAGAGGAACTATGGCCTTTGCAGTCTCAATGCTTGTGAGCCCATTTCCTTTTCTTGCTGCCACATTTTAATGAGAAATAATGCAGTTTTTATGAAGTCCAGCCATCATCAGAGGCCTCAGGACAGAATACACTGATGCTGCCATTAGTATACACTGTCTTATTAACATGGACTCTGTGCCAGTTATGGGGACACTCCTGGGGTTTAGCTGAGGAGCAACCAATCAGAAGAAATATCTTGCAACATCTTTGGCCAGGAAAAAACCAATGATGGTGATTTGAGTAAGGAAAAACCTAGGAATTGAGATGCATCCAGATCCTGGGCCAAAAGAATTAAAAAAACCAACTTGATTGAAGTAAGGACGCATAAGTTAAGTAAAACTTTATTCTTTATGAAGAAATTCTTCTACCAGAGAAGCAAAACCAGAGAAATTGTTCTACCAGAGAAGGTCATGAGATTATTTTCAGCCGTAATTTCACAGTATAACTCAACATCTAAATGAAAGAGAAAAAAAAAAAAAGAAAAAATACCAATACCTGCAGGAAAAAAAAGAAAAAGTTTTAAATTACCCCAAAGAGAAAACATGACCTTGCACAGTATTTCTGCAGCCATAATAAGGAAGATACTCAGTACTCAGGTAGGTAACTAAGCATAAGGGCAAGGCAAAGATGGTTGGAACCAAGTTTCATAAGGGAGCATTCTGAAGCATAGAGGATGGATGCACAAGTCTCAACTCTGGAGACTTCCTTTGTGCTGCAGAAGCTTGACTGTCAAGGGGCCTTTCCTGTTGCCAGCTTATTAATAACTCCTGAACTTACAAACAGCCACTGCAGTGCTGGCAGGAGGGCAAGGTCAGCTACCATCTGACTGGCAAGGGTATTGTCAGTGGGAAGCAGTACCTCTGGGGGACTCTGAAATGCGTCTCCTGCATCATTCACTGGGCCAAGTGAAGCAGAAGCTTGTAGAAACCTTGATTCTGGCCAGCTGCTGAACAATACCTGCCACTACCTATAACGCAAAATTCAGAAAAATGCCTGACATGAAAAGGGATCAGTTAAAAACTGCATCATGAAGTGGCTGGCTGTGGCAAGAGCAATTGGAGGTGGTTTAACCAGGACTTCTCCAGTCTCTGCAAGCTGTAACCACCAACAAGGAGGTAAATTAACAGAAAGAAGCTTTATTTCTGGCAATGAGTGGCTCTCAGACAGTTAATGTTCTGAGCAGGTTTCACTGAACTCGTGCAGAGAGGGCAAACTATGAGGATGAGATGCATAAATTCAAGAAATCCTGAACTCTGCATAAGTGTATTTGCTTTCATAAGACTTTTTAGCATATGGTTTATATGTTTTTAGATAGACACAAGATGAAGAAAGGGAGAAAACAGAAGTCCCCTAAACGATCAAACCCCAAGGGATCAATCTTGCTGTCAGGCTGGAATGGTTAACTGTGCCCCTGATTGGGCATGAGGCCCTTGTGCCAGACAATCTGGGGAACAAACAGAGGACCCAGAAACAACTCTTGACAAGACAGTAAGAATTTGCCAGGCAAATGTATTTGGCTACTTCTGCCTGCAGCTGAGAGGAAGCAGTGGGCACTGTACAGTGTGTTCACTGGGGGATCCGAAACAGCATGAAAATAGTCAAGTGCCAGGAAGAGTCACAAGGATCAAAGTTAGAATTGATGAAAACTAGCACTGATATGAATACACTGTAGCAAAAAATACAAGTTTAGACGGTGTTCAGCATTTAAAAAAGGATTAATTCCAAAGGATAACACAGTTTCAAAAAACTTCCAAGGATTTGCATAGTCCTTAACTTAGAGAGGATGACAACACCACCATTAGCTCACAGGAAACCCTTTGGAAAGCATTCATCAGGATAATAGCTCAGGGTGAAAGGACAATTAACCTATGCTGGACATAAAAGAATGCTAGTTGGGAGGTGACAGCTAGTCTAGCCTTCTGCTCAAAGCAGCACTGTGACCAGCACCACATCAGTCTGACATGGCTTTTTCCATTCCAGTCTGGAAAACCTGAAAGGTTAGGGATTCACAGGTGACTTTCCACCTCAGGGCTATGCTACCCACCCTGACAAGCTGTTCCCCAATGGCCATTCAATAACAGGATGGGAACATGTGCCCACAGTGCTAGAAACTGTCATGTGAACATGGCAAGGAAAGAGGCAGAAGAGGTGACTAATAAAACTGAAAACTTACACAGTAATCTGTTTTTTAAACATAAATTTTTGATCAAGGATATTAAGGACACATGAAGGCAAGCCTTAAATATTGACATAACTATTGAGGTCACACTCTGAGCAAAAGTCTATCTTACTCACAGGTGCCTCCAATGATCATACTGGTGTTGTGCTCATACATCTGACAGGTCTTATTTGGAGAGTTTCAATGTATACGCCATAGGTATCAGTAAAAACTGGAAATTAGTACTCTTACATAGGCCAGGATGCTTAGTCCTTACATGTAAAAGCTTTCAGAACTTTCTTTTTCAGAGGTCAGTGTCAGTGCAGAGTGATTGTATAACATTCATCATGATGACCAAAATAGGTGTTATTCAAGACTAAAGGGATCTCATTTTCTGTCAAGGTTTATGGTTTGCCTCTTGAATGTAATAGTGAGAAAGATCTGCTATTGCAAAAGCACTTGGTAGAACACTCCACAATAGCAGTAAAATGAAATCCAGGAGAAGATTTCATATATTTATTAATGGCTCAAAAAATATCTCAAATGAAAAACAGATTCTGATTGCCATTGACCTAGATGGAAATAAAAAAAAAATTAAATTTAAAGAGGACACATCTAGATTAGATATTAGGAAGAAATTCTTTACTGTGTGGGCGGTGATGCACTGGAACAGGTTGCCAAGGAAAGCTGTGGATGCCTCATCCCTGGCAGTGCTTAAGGCCAGGTTGAATGGGGCCCTGAGTAACCTGGTGCAGGGGAAGGTGTTCCTGCCATTGGGACACCCTGCCCCATTGGCAGGGAGGTTGGAACTGGATGATTTTTGAGGTCCCTTCCAACCCAAACTAATCCGTGGTTCTATGAAATGAGACCAGGCTGGTGGTGTGACATCACAAATCACTATAAATGTGTTTATACTCTTGGATAAAGCCAAGTAATGTAGTCATGTCACAGATGATTGTTTCCAACAAAAAAGGCAATGCAACCAAAAATGCGATCATGCATATCCCAGCTATTATTACCACATGTAGAAACCTTGACATTTTGTTGTCTGAAAAAGGCTGCATATGTTTGTTGAGCAAGACTTTCAAGCATGGAAGCCTTGTTTAGACAAGGTAGTCCTGTTATCTCTCATGTGGTTTGGTGGAAAATGTCACCAAAATAGTAAACACAGTTTTGTTTACCATGACTAATCACTGCTTCCCTAAAGAATGTCATGCAGAAAGGAAAGGGTGTCCCACATTGCCATTCTAGTAAACAAAAATCTGGAAAAACATCCCAAAACAACCCCTGAAAAACAGAATACAAAGAATGAGTTCCTATTGTGTGAGGCTGTCTCCTAAAGTGGGCACAAAGTACCAACAGTAGCTGAGCCGTTCTCCCTATCTCAGAAGTCACATAGTGATGGGGTATAGAATAAAGTGTTTTGTCAAGGAAAAGGTGTCACACAAGCTTCAATCATTATTGCTTGAAGCAGCTGAAAACAGAAGGGTTTGGGCCTGAGCAGAGAGTTATCTCTATGCAGAAGTTAGTTATTTTAGTTAATGCATGGGTTGTAAGAATTTGAAACATTGTGTCAGAATAATTATTAGCTATTATCGATAACATCTTACATTGGAAGGAGTAAAGAGGGAGACCTGAATCTCGAAAGGCTCCAATAGCACCTGATTGAGACAGAGATATTTGTGTTGCACAGACCTGATGTGCTAGAGCTTTGATTGGCAGTGGGTGGGTTGGGTCAGGCTCCTGATGCTGAGCAGTTAGTGAATACCTAAATACTGCAGAGATAAAAACTGAGTTTCCTGGCAGATCTGATACTTCCAACAAAGGTATAAATATCTAATATCTTCTTGGAGGTTAAAATCAGCACCAAGGACCAGGGTCAGTCAGGGTGCCCAGAGGGCCCTGGTAATAACAAGTTCACATCTCTGTCCAAAAGCATACTCAACTTCTAGTCTCACAACTGATCAAAGAGATTATGTTTTCCTATTGACCTGTTTCATCACACTCAGAAACAGGAGTGCAACCCTGGGAATGTGAAACTTAAATATAATTTAATTGGAAAAACAAGCAAATAAAAATTACTTGACTAAATATATGTCTCATAGAATAAAATAATTTTTAAAAAGCTAACATCAGCAAAAAGCAGAGTGTTGTCTTGCTTTTGGAGGGGTAAAACATTAGAATTTCCCAATCTAAGGAAAACATGCATGAGCTATGGTAGAAGTTATAATTACTAATAAATGCCATAAAATATGTAACGATGTTGCAAGTTACTCTTTCCAAGACATGGTGGGAAAAGGCTTGATGGAAGAAGATGGCTATAATGAGGCAGGTGTCTTTAGGTGGGATTGCAAGGGTGGGGTTCCTTTTGTCTTTCTACCCCAGTAATATTACATAATCGATAAACCAAAACCTTCAGATCATTGCTCTTTTAGACATTAGCTTTTCCATATGCATGGAATGAGTGGTTTACCAAAGAAATCAGAAGCCATTGGACAGAAAATTCTGGAGAAACACTAGAAAATACACTATGTCTAGTCTTCGATCCAGTTTTTGCATACAGGTTCCTGCATGCAGATGAATCCCTCACTTGAAAAATATCCTCTCATACAGGGAACATAGTAACAAAGCATGACACGTGCTTTAAAACTCTGCATTCAAGGCCACATCAGCACAATTTACTTCAAGAAGTCTCCAGATAAGAACACACACACAAATACACACTAAATGATGAAGTGAGCACCTGCTCCAGAAGACGTACCACTGACTTGCTCCACCAGTCCTCCTCAGCACTGCTACCTTGCCCAGCTCTCGTGGTCAATCAGACTTACAGGTCAAGCCAAAGCACTCTTTGTTCTGCCTGCCTCTGCCTCCACATCTACTGAGATGTGTTCTCTTCACTGTTACCTATTTAGAGCAGAACCCAAAAATGCAAAGGGATGCAACAGCACTTTGACAGCAAACAGCAGCTCCTCGTCCAGTCTCAGTGCACTGGCATGTGAGGAGGACCTGAGAAACATTCCAACATTCCTTCCCAGGAAGCCTGACTAGGAATATATGCTTTTCAGCATCTCTGAGACGTAATAGGGGAAAGATACAATAAAAAGTCATGTGGGATGATTTCTTCATTTTGATTCAAAAATCATCTGAGTTAATGCTTAAAGGAGTTAGGAAGTTGATTGAGTATCATATTTGGAAAGTCAGTTTCATTTGTATCAGTGAAGACTGTTGGTTGGGCTTTAATTTGGTAATGCACATGCCAACAACCTGCAACATTGCTGTAGGCATTAGAGAAGTCCCTTGCCGTGTGTTTTGGCTTAAATGGAAAGAGCCATATGATACAGACACAAATCTAGCATATTTAAAAAAAAAAAGGGCAAGTCATATGCAACATTTCTACATAGACATAGCTGACACCTCTGCTGTGAAAAAAACACTAAATGTCACCCAACCAATAAGATATTTCTGATAAAAATGTCTCAAAGAAAGCAAAGGATCTCCAGGTCTTGGAAACTCTATACTACTGGAATCTACTTCTCTCTCAAAATCCTTACCTCCCTGTAGCTAGGAGTCTATGTGAAATTTTGTGAAGAGAAAAAAAATATACCTACTTATTTCTGAGTGCACAATAAAAAGACCTGTGTAGAACTGAGAAATCTTTGAGATTTGGAGTATAATGGAAAAGCAGACAAAATTGCTATTCCTTTTTTTTTTAGGTGCTCAGGAGAAACACACTGGAGCAAAGTTAAACCTCTAGAAACTGACTCCCATGGAAGCAGTGAGGCACAGCACAGTCAGAGGGAGACAGGGCTGCAGGATGGGGCTTTATTCAGATCAGGTGTGACTCTGTTATGTTGGGTTGTTGAGACCATATCAGAAGAATTCTTTCTCTGTCCTTTTTCTGCACCCTGTTCCAATGAGGTCAGGCTTTTTGGAGCCCTTTGTTTTACATCCAGATATGGAAATATTCATGACCAATTTTAAACTAGTTAACTGTGCCCAAATCTGTCCTTTCAGGTTACTGAACTCACTATATTTTTATAGTGTAGTGTTCTCCTTTTTTTTTTTTTCCTTTTGTTTTAATACAGTTCTGGCATATAAGTAGTTTGTATTAAAACTCTGTAATATTGTACATTCCTAATCCTGTGCTATCATTTTTCATGTTGTGGCATCTCTGACATCCATGCCAAGGATTTTTGTCATACCTTCCCAATGTAAAAGCAACACATTCCTTTAATTATTTTTAATGTGGAGACCTTTTTTTTTTTTTTTTTT
>VWZP01010185.1:93034-143433 GCA_013396995.1 Dicaeum eximium
AGGACTTGGCACTTGGACTTGGTAAACTTCATCTTGTTAGACTCTGCCCATCCATCCAACAGTTCCAGGTCTCTCTGTAGGGCCATCCTACCTTCCAACAGCTCGACACACACTCCCAGTTTAGTGTCATCTGCAAATTTACTAATGAAAGACTCAATTCCCCTATCCATGTCATCAATAAAAAATACTGAACAGAGCTGGCCCCAGCACAGAGCCCTGAGGGACACCACTGGTGACTGTCCCCAGCTGGATGCAGCCCCGTTCACCACCACTCTCTGGGCCAGGCCATCCAGCCAGTTCTTAGCCCAGCACAGAGTGCTCCTGCCCAAGCCACGGGCTGCCAGCTTTTCCAGGAGTGTGCTGTGGGAGACAGTGTCAAAGGCCTTGCTGGGGTCCAAATAGACAACATCCACAGCCCTTCCTGCATCCACAGGCAGTCACCTGGTCATATGCATTGATGAGATCCCCTCTCAGTCTTCTCTTCTCCGGACTAAACAGGCCCAGCTCTCTCAGTCTCTCCTTGTAAGAGAGATGCTCCAGACCCCTCATCATCTTTGTGCCCTTTGCTGGACACTCTCCAGGAGCTCCTTGTCTCTCTGGTACTGAGGAGCCCAGAACTGGACACAGCACTCCAGATGTGGCCTCACCAAGGCCCAGTGGAGAGGGAGGATCAGCTCCTTGACCTGCTGGCCACACTCTTCCCAGTGCAGCCCAGGATCCCACTGGTCCTCCTGGCCACAAGGGCACACGGCTGGCTCATTGTCACCTTGTGATGCACCAGGACCCCCAGGTCCTTCTCAGCAGAGCTGCTCTGTAGTGGGGCAGCCCCAGCCTGTGCTGGTGCCTGGGATTATTCCTGCCCAAGGCCAGGGCTCTGCACTTGCTCTTGTTGAACGTCATTAGGATTTTCTCTGCTCAGCTTTTCAGCCTATCAAGGACCTTTGAGCCTTTTCAAGGTCCTGCTGAATGGCAGCTTTCCTCCAGTCATTGGGCACCTCTCCAGTTCTCCTTGATTTTTTCGAAGGTGATGGAGAGTGGCTTAAGAACAACATCTGTCAGCTGCCTCAGTACCCGTATCCTATCAGGGCACATGGATTTATGGATGTTCAGTTTCTTCAGCTGATATTTCAGCCAGCCCTCTACAACCAAGCAGAAATCTTCCTTTCTCCAGCCTCCCTCTCTTACCTCCAGGATCTAGGTTTCCTGAGGACTGACCTCAGCAGTAAAGACTGAGGCAAAGAAGGCATTCAGCAATTCTGCCTTGTCTGTGTCTTCCCTCACCATGACATCCATCCGATTCAGCAGTGGCACATTTTCCATAGAATTCCTTTTGCTGCTGATTTACTTTTAGAAGCTCTTCTTGTCCTTGGTGTCCTTTGCCAGACTCAATTCCAAGCGAGCCTTGCATTTCCTTTTCACATCCCTTCATACCAGCAATGTTCCTATAGCCCTCCCATGTGACCTGTTCCTTTTTCCATATCCCATAAATTTCTTTCTTCCAACTGGGATTAACTAAAAACTCTCTGCTCATCCATACAGATCTCTTGCCCATGAACCGTTTCTGCCTCACGGGAATACACTTGTCTTGAGCTTGGAGGAAGTGATGCTTGAATATTGACCAGCTCTCTTGGGCACCACTTATCTTCTAGGGTCCTAAATGATGGAATTCCTCTAAGTAGGTCTTTGAAGAGGTTGAAGTTGTCTGGGAGTTCAGGGTTCTAGTCCTGCTTACTGTTTTGCTTCCTCCATGCAGGGTTCTTCCATCTCATGGTCTCTGCAGCCAGGTCTGCCCCCAACATTCACATCTTCAACCTGTCCCTCCTGGTTTGTTAGTACAAGATCCAGCAGCACACCTTCCCTTGTTGGTTCCTCCACCATTTACATCAAAAAGTTGTCTTCAGTGATTTGCAGAAACTTTTTGGATTGTGTGTGTTGAGTTGTGTTGTCTCTCCAACAAATACCAGGGTGGTTGAAGTTCCCCAAGAGGACCAAGGCCTGTGATTGTGAGGTTACTTCAAGCTGTTCACAGAAAGCCCCATCAACTTCATGCTGATCAGGTGGCCTGTAGTAAACACTCACAATAGGGTCACCTGTATTAGCCTGCCCCTTAATTCTTACCCATAAGCTCTCAACACAATTCATCTATGCTTGGGTAGACCTTGATATATTCCAGTTGCTCTCTCACACCAAAAGCAATTCCAGAACCACACCTCACTGACCCATCCTTTCTAAAAAGTACATAGATGTCCATAACAACATTCTAACCATGTGAGTTATCCCACCATGTCTCGTAATTGCGATGAGATCACGGCCCTGCTGCTGCACATAGAGATTTCTAGTTCTTGCTAGTCTTTCATTTTAAAGCCTGTCTCACCAAATTGACCAGCATGATGCCAAAGATTTTCTTGCCCTTTTTAGACTGAATGATCCCATCCTTCTCTATCAGGCTACAATCATTAAAGCCCAGTCCACTGTCCTAAAAGCCAAACCCATCCTTGCAGTGCCAGCCACAGAGCCAGATGTTGATTTGCACTATATGCCTGCTTCTGCCTTCTTTTCTAACTTGAAAAAATAAGCAGATGTTGACCACGTATGAAATTGTGTTGAGGAAATGGACATATTCTTTATATTACACTGGAGAAACATATGAACACTACTTTTCTTGTTCAAGGGCTTGGGGGTGCTGTTGGATGAGAAGCTGGACGTGACTTGCAACGCACACTCACAGCTTGGAGAACCAAATATATCCTGGGCTGAATCAAAGACTGAGTAGGTTGAGGGAGAGGATTCTGCCCCTCTGCTCTGCTCTGCTCTGGTGAGATCCCACTGGGAGTGTTGCATCCAGCTCTGCAGTCCTCAGCACAGAATGACATCAGCTTGCTGGAGCAAGGTCAAAGGAGGCCACAAAAATTATCAGAGGGGTGGAGAACCTCTCCTGCAGTAGGAAGGCTGAGAGAGTTGGGGCTGTTTAGCCTGAAGATAAAACATTCCTAGGAGATCTTAATTCCCCAGTTTTTAAGAGGCTTTATTAGATAGATGGGTACAAATTTTAGCAGGGTCAACAGGAAAAGAAGTAATGGTTTTAAACCAAAAGAGGGTGGATTCAGACTAGATATAAGGAGTAAATTTTTTACACTGAGGATGGTGAAACATTTGAATAGGCTGACCAGAGAGGTGGTAGGTGCCCCATTCCTGGGGCTCTTCAGTCATATTACTCTGTGCTCCTCATGGTTGCAGTCATTGCAGAGCTTCTCCCAAAACTCCCCTGTGCCCTGAATTCACCCCATTCCTTAAGCACTGCTGGGTGCTTAGAGTTTCTTTCCTCCAGAACAGAGCTGTGAGCTGTAAGCAGAAAATAGAAGGAAAGTTCCTGTTGTGTTCAGCTAAATTTAAAAAAATAAAGTACAGAAGGCCAGGAAATTTCTTGATTACTTGATTTATTCAAAGATCTGTGCATATGCATTATTTCCTACCCTGAATGAATGTAGTGTATTTTCAAACATTTGTCTTTCCTTTACACCTTAAAGTAAGCAGCATCTGTTAAGACACAGAGGGGTTTAAAATATACACCTGTGTTACTGGGGAAACTGGACTTATATAGGAAAGAAAAATGTGCTTTCTAACTAGCATATCTAATAAAGCAAGAGAAAGCTCTATACCTCCATTAATTTAGGTCGGTCCCTTAATTTCAATATTATTAATTACACAAATTATTGTACACCAGTTTAGTGGCAACTGTTTCTCTTTTATTCTTTGAGTTAACTCATTCATTTGCAATTTCCCACTGGAGATCCAAAGTGTGGCTTTGAATGCAAATAGTCACCATGGGCAGTTTCTACAAACCAGAATAAAGTTATTCAAAGAAACTAGTCGATTCATTTTGATCTTCTTGTTCACCTCCTCCCTGGAAGAAAATTGGAAGACACTTAAAAATTTCATTTACATAACACCCAATGCTAGGGTTCTGAGTTGTACCTGTTGGACAGAAAATAAAAGGGTTAATTTAGTCCTCTAATCTATTGTTATAAGCCTAATTATTTTACGTCTTCATTGCATTAATGAATTGCTGTTTTTTCCATGCGTCTCCTTCCCCATTGCTTTTGTTTAAACCTCCTGGTGGGAAGGGATAGATTAATTTTGTTGTGCCTTAATGAAACTGTATGCTACATTAGACTTAACCACTTGGCATGCACTGCCAACATCACCATTATGCATAATGAATTACTTTTTTTGAGTCCCAAACTAACACAGATCTTCAATGTTGCTCTGTAGACATTGCAACTACAATTGGCAGATATCATTACCTTGAACTTACATGGAAATGTAGAGCTTGACACAAGAAATCTTTGGAAATTTTTCCACAAGGAAATGGGAATTTCTTTTAAAAAATGCAAGTGCTGTCAAGGGAAGATGTGGAAAGCTCATTAAGCTTTGCTGTTATCTTCCATTAGCTGTGTTTGATATGTGTATGCATGTGGGCGTGTGCATATCCTGGCCCTACAGCCACATGCAGGACCCCCAAAGAGGCAGGGTGTGTCTTGTGTCAGGACCAGAGAAACTTCCTGTCCTCTGAGCAGTTTGCCTGTGGGCATGGAGATTAGCATTTGTCTCAGCTGCAGAAGCTTTTCACACAGGAAGACTTTGCCTCGGCAGTCAATCTGAGGTTCCTGACAGGATTTCTCTCTCCCAGCTTACTGCCAGTGGTTCCAGTGTCCGGTCACCTTTGGTTTCTTTGTTTGCTCTTCATCAGAGGTGCTCAGCCAGTCCATCAGCAGGGCACCATATGCAGTACTTCATGAGTCAGGCAGTTGGAGGCTTCTTTCACCACTTCTGCAGTCACCTGGTTAAACCTCAGGACATGGGGATCCCAGATGCAATCTACCACAGCAGGGCCCTTTCCTAGGAGCATGATGGTTGAGTTACCCAAGGAGAGGAGAATAAAATGTGGTCCACGAACCTGCCCTTGCACCTTGTTCCAGGACCAGTTAAGTCTGGCTGCTGCAGCTCAACCTAAATCACACCTGTCATCCCATCCATCTGGGATGTCTCACGGTCAGGACAGTTACAGAGTTGTTTGGCCAGGAGTACCAGAAGCAGCTCAAACCAAGAGATGAATGTGGCATACCCCAGCAGGTGTCTGATGGCTGGTAATTGGTCAGTGTGTGCTGAAGAGCCTCTACTGGCCATGTCTGCCTCTTTGTTCACCTCCACCACCACCCACTTTCAGCCTCCTTGTACCCAGCTCGGAACACTTGACTCTGTCTCATTCACACGCCCCCTCTGAGCTCTCCTGCTGTTGCTGGACACAAAATTAAGCCTGAAGCAACACTGAACCCTCAGGTAGAGACACAGGACTCTGAAACACTATCTGTATATCTTTTCCATGACAGTATAGCTGTTAGGAACACCAATGTGTGTCTTAAGCTAAAAAAGGTTTTCAGACAAAATCTGACATTAGGCAAAAGAAAGCACAGGAAAAGCCAGTTCTGTGAACCTTTAACTGATCAGTGTTCAGAACTCATCAATGAAAGCTAGGAATATTCTGTGCATACTCCCTGCAATTTTTAATTGCAGACACTGAAACCAATGAGTGCAATGTTAGACTGCAAGCAGGGACACTGACTATAAAACTAAATTTAACTTGTGGAGATCTACTCCTTTTTTGTTCAAATGTCCTTGAAAATTACAAATAAAACTGCTTGGCAACACCAAGGCAAGCCAAATACTCTCTTCAGCTGGCAAGGTTCTCTTCTAATAAATTCTTTTTTTGCCAATGGAAGGTATTAATGACAAAGACTGTACATGAAGGGAATTAATGCGCAAAATCATCATTAAAGTTAGATTTTTTGTATTTATTTTAGGTCTGTGAAAGCATAGAAATTTCTTGTCAAATCTGAACATCTCAGCTGACACTCTCTACTTAAATTAGACTGCTCTATCACTGAGGATTTGGAGATAGGTAATTTCAGGACCCTCTGTTAGTGCATGTATGGTGCTCAGGACCAAACAAGCAGCTGCCTGATCTGAAGTTTCCTGATCTGAAGAGAGGTCTGCTAAACTTCCTGCAGCTCCATATTTTTGTGTCTGATGCAATGACTCGAGAACCTAACTCATGCATTTGTGAAACTTTGCACCACAGTTACAACTGCTGTAAATTTTATCTTCAACTTTAAGGAGATGTTGGTGCCAGATGAAGAACAGTGAGACATGAAGTTCTGTGAGCCCAGGGTCAGCAGAAGGGCTTGACACTGCTCCTGGCTTAGCATCCCTTATCCTCAGAAGATGTAGAGGAAATTACTGAGCATCCAGTGAGCGCTGGCTGGCTGCACAGGTGTGACAGGATGCAGAGGTTTGAGTGCAAAATGCTGGTGTAACAGGCCATCTGAATGAAGCTCTTAGTCTAAAAGGCAGACATGATCAAGTTTTACTTCAAGTTATAGACTGTTCCTCTGGAGAAAAATAGCAATAAGCCTAATTTCCAAGGCCCATCCAATGACAGTAATGGTCTCAGAGCTTCCAGGAAGACCCTAGATACCACATGGAGGAGCACCTGGGTGGTTATGCTGCACACAGAGCAGTCCTGAGAGGCACACAGAACATATGCTGCATCCTAGAGGTAATCAGCTGTAGGGGGAGTAGTGCTGAGTGTCAGGATACCTTGGTTATTCTCAGTCTGGTGATTAGATTTAGAGTTGCAGATTGTGTAATTGGGAATTTCAATTTGGCATGCAGACAGAACTGAGTTAGATATGTCACTTTGGAGACTGGAGCTCTCCTCCTTGGCAGAAGGATGAAAAGCATAGCTCAGTAATGACCATGGTGCCTTGTGGAAGTATTAGCAACAGTCTTTGGAAGAGATACTCTTAGAAATTCTGGCTTTTGGCCCAATTCTTCTTTCCTTTGGTTACAGGGTGCCTTAAAACATGGAAGTTGTGGTCTCACATTTTCCTTATCTGCAACAGGCACAGGAAGAGGTGTGACATATGACTCCCCATGAATTAAGGACTTACACTGTACTAAATAAAATGCAAAATGTAGCCCACCATCTCACTGAGATGAGATTGTAATTTTATGAATTTTGGACCTCCTTACAGCATTCATATCATTTAATCCAACTTGCTTCATGGTGTGGTATTAGTTATGGAGCAGCAAATCCCACACACAGGCTACGAGGAGGTTTTGGAGTAACTGCTTACTTGTTTCATTGGTTCCAATAAAACAGTTTCAGTGAGGTTCATGAGTCCCGTGTTTCTGGTCAGATGGTGTCACTGAGCATCAGCTCTTACCTTTTTTCAGAGGGGTGAAGTGAGAGTCACTGGAAAGAGAGGCAATGCCAGTGAAATGCTGGTAGGACACGGCTGCAGGGGTTGGGGTCTTGCAGACCTCACACGGAGATTTTAGTAGCATCACTACTTAGGTGCTGTCACCTAGAGGGACAGATCAGCAGAATCTGGTGTCCAGGCACTACAGGGGCCCTGAGTCAGCTTCCCAAACCTCACCAGCTCTTTACCTTGCCCCCAGTGCCAGTGTGCAGGTGACCTGGAGAGAACAAGTCTGCCTTGCTAAAAGGGTCATGTTTTGCTACCCACACAGCCTGACAGACCCAGAGCTGCCCCAGATCTACCATTTCTCTTCTGCTGTAACTCAATCACCCTCAGCTCACTATTGCACTGAACCACGGACCACCATCACATCTAGCTTCAATCCAAAGCCAGTAATGAGTGGAATGAGCTCACTCTATCTAGCTGTTTGTGTCAAGCTGCTAACATGCAAGCAGATACTGAACTAAAGGATAAATAGAGCCAACAGTAAAACGCAGATGGTGAACCACATTTTTCCAGTCTTCTAAGGTTCTCTAAGAACTGTCAACAAGAGAATCATCCAGTACATCCCAAATAGTTAGATTAAGGGAGATAGGGAGATCTCTGAAGTTTGATCTTGGGGTATGCAAACCAGGGGTAGTTTTACTTCATTTCCCTGGCATCACCTTTTTTTTTAACTCACTGTTTCTGAAATTGGAAATAAAATATTATATTTCAATTTTACATGAATTTACTTGAGTTAGCATGACTTTTACACAGCTGAATAAAATAAAGCTATTGCTACTCCCAACAAATATGGCAAGCCTAGAAGCAGGAGATTAGGACTCCTTGAAAGTGTTCTAAATGCATGCAATAAGTGAAGGAGGTGGTCCCTCTTGCCTTCTCTGACTCTCACATGTGCTCCTACTGCCTCTCTTGCACCAGATTTTGAAATCACATTGTTGACAAGTGTGTCAGACTAGTCTGCTGACTAAGTGGAGAACCACTATAAAAACAACATATGTGTTTTCCTCTAAATGTGCTATCCTGGGTAAAATGTGGCAAACATTAAACAGGTGCTACAGAGTTGTACTGGGGGCCTCAGGATTTTTGGGGCAACTCTAATCAAGAACCATGAAAGCATTCTGGCTACATACAAAAGATGAAACTTCAGAACTGTTCAGTTCCCGGATTTTTGTTCAGAATACTGAGAGACAAAACCACCATTAAGTATTCTTATTTATGGTCAGGAACAGCCCTTTAAAGATCAACTATGCTTGTGCTTTACATATATGGAAGGTTTTTCTTCTGGAGTAATATTTCTCTTATCTAGCACAAAATATAGCAAAGAGCCAGAGTAAATCTTTTTCAAAAAAACCAAAAACTTTGACACTTATTCATCCGAAAGACCATAGCCAGAGCCATGTTCTTACATTCACACAGGTGAATTGTGTAAAACAATAAATATTTCTTAAAACTCTTCTAACACACTCAGATTATCATGCTTCTTTTTTACCAATGTTTAGTGCATGCATACAAGAGATGCTTGGAAGGAGTTCCAAGAATGAAAGAAAAGTCCTGAAAGTGAACAAGTACCACTCCCATAATAGTGGTGTAAGGTCCATGTGGGAAAGATCATGTCCTCTAATGGATTTGACCTTTCTCCATTAGCTTTGTTTCCTTTATAGGAACCTGCAACACATTTTCAGTACAGTGGCTGCTTTCACCCAAACTACTGTAATTTCCATTTCACATTTCTACACATGAAGAGTACCCCATACTACACTTTTTATAACAGACCCTGAACACCTTTTCAGAGGCCTTACACTGAAATTTTGCTCAGGCCATAATTGTCCAGGGAGAGAAGACCAGCTCAGGAGAGATTCCTCCCAGCTCCCAAGTGGGAGCAGGAATTGAGTGCTCAGCTCAGCCCTAGGTACTGACTTCCCCAAGCTTTGTAGAAACAGGAGAAATCATTGCTATGTGTTTTCCTTCTTCTTTGCAATTAGGTCTACCTTGACTCCTACTGAAGTGTGTACGATTTAGAAGTTAGTTTCAGTGGATCCTTCCTGAATCTTTCTTGGCTTTTGCTGGGATAAGATGTAGAACTACTGAGGCATTCTCCTACACAACACACATGAAGATGAGAGGAAAGAGAAAAAAAAAGAGATCTGACCCAGTTTGCTGCAGTTCTAGATGTTCCCATGCATCCCATATAGCTCCTCAGCATTTCCTGCTCTGATGTGACTCTTACACCGTACACCTGAGTAAGAAGCATTTTCTCTATACGTTACTCCAAACATGTCCCTTAGCCAACTGTGTTGTTGCAAATTCCATTCTGTAATGGTCCCTTTAGGCTCTCACAACTTATCAGCACCATGGAAATCCCAGCAGGCAAAAAGGTGAACACAACTGTGATTGCTCTCATTTCTTCTGTATTTCTTGCATGTTTCTTGGAGCCATATCGTTGCTGCACTGCATTAATAGTGTGATGGTAACCTCTATTTCTGGTTTACCTGGAGTCAGACAGTATGTATATACATATCCTACATGATTACTTATTTGTATTTACATACTACAGTGATGTTTACCTCTATATTTATTTCTAAATAATACTATTTCAGGTGTGTTGATTTGAATTTTCTAACTTTTTTTTTTTTACTAAGCATATATGGGAAATTCAAAGAACAAAAATCCAGAATAATTCTCTCACATTTTAAACATAGAGGAGAAAAGATTATAAAACATAGATGATAAATCAGGTTTTTGTCTGAAATTAAACGTTTGCTAAGAAATGGAATTTTTTCCCTGTAGTTCAAGTAACTTACTATTATTTTTCAAATTACTGGATTCACCCTGCGACAATACACTTATTATCTATACTCTCAAGTCATTATTGCAAGAAATAAATTCCTGTGATTTTACTTCTAAATTACAGATACCAGACTGGAGAAATCTGGGGTTGTATTTCTTTGGCCGTGTAAACAGCTTTCAGACAGCCATTTCAAAGTTTTATTTGCAAGTAATGGAAATTTCTAATGCATACTTGTCATTTCACAGTCAATGCAATAGTGTTCTCTCACAATTTAGTTGTTTTGGATTACCCAATCCAAGAAAAAAATTGGGAACTTTTTATGGCCACAGATTCCCTTCGGGTATTATCATCACTGAGCTTCTATTTTCTCTGTGCAGTGTATGAAATTATTTGTATAAAATTTGTACAAGTTGGAACATTTTAAAATGCTGTATTAAATCGTTTCATATTAGTGATTATTTATGAATTATGAAGCCAGCAATTAAAGCATATATACGAGTTTAAGAATCAAAATGTGTATAAGTCACAAGCTTAAGCTTTTCTGATGTAGCACAGGAAAGCAATCATTTAGGTGAGACACCTGCTGGATGGATGAAAAAAACTCCCATTAGCTTTAGTTTGGAACTGACCCAACTTATTTACAATATACCTTGTTTTCCTATGCTTTTGTGATTTAACTAATTTTGCTTCCATACCATTATAAGATAACTAACCCCCACCCCCACTAAAATGATTTCTCTCCACAACTATGCAATGCCATTGATGCAAACCTTCACAATGGAAGGGAAAATTGTATCCATTAACTTAATATTTAAATAGCTTTTAAAGTTTAACTGGAAATTTTGAAGCTTTTACTGTGTTTATCCCAGAAGTTTTTACGTGTCCATCAGGTGAAGGATGGTACATACTAGACTGGCCCTCAGTAACAGTATTGACTTACCTCTCAAAATACTTTTCCCTCTATCTGGCATGGGATGAAAACTGTTGCTTTATGTACTTGTCTATATTGATGAAATGTATGAAAGACAGACTTTTGAGTATTCTAATTTCTTTCTCGTGGCCCATTTCTTTCCTTATGTGTATTATCAATATGATTTCTTTTACCAGTCAGGACACTGTCACTGTCAGAACCTGCTTCTGTTTTAATGTCCAAAGTGTAGCAGAATAGTTACACACTTTCTGTCTTTTGCCATCCAGTGAGAGCCTCTCCCACCTGTGTGGAGTTTTACTGCTGACTGTGTTTTATTGCAGGATGCAGTGCAAAATTTCTGCTGCATTTCTGCTTAGTGCCTCACAGGAGGTGACCACATGCTTGTGATACAGGACAGGTGCTACCTGCCATGGGGCTGCAGAAGTGGGGTGATATCACCCATTATCCTAAACCCTGGCATTGCCATCCAAGCACTTGCTTCCCCATAGCCATGGGTGTGCCACAAACCCTCCAGTGAAGTCTTTTACTGCAGAGCTGCTCTGTCCAAGCCAGACAGGAGTCAGTGGTGGATTGCCTGGGCAGTGGCGCTGCAGAGGAAGGATGTGCCCTCACCTGACAGCCTGCATGGTGCTCAGTGGAGCCAGCAGTCAACACACATTGGCAGGGAAAAGTAGAAAGTACAAGGGCAGGCAGAGAGGATTTTTTAAATCTGAACAGTGAGTGAAAATGGGAAGAAAATAAGTAGAGGAAAGAGAAATAATTTCTGCTTCAGTCTCAGGTAGCCAATCTATTGGAATGAGGTTTTTCCTGAGTCACTGCAACGCAAGGTTAGGCTATCTGGCTTGAACAGGCTGGTTTTCACATTTTCTACTGATGCATATACGGTGGTGGCATGACAAAAGAAAGCTTGCAACCTGGTGCTGAGCAATGAAAGCATGTAGTGAAATTGACAATTTCATGCAGTGAAAGCAGCTGAAAGTTCAATGAAAATGGGAGCCTAAATCCTGAGTTTTGGTGGGGTATATTTGTGTGTGTGTGGACTGCTGGCACAGAGAGAAGAAATTCTCTAACATTCCATGGTCAGCTTTCTGGGAGGACCTGAGTCAGACTTAAGCTATGACCCAGTACCTAAATGCAAAGGTACTAACTTCTAAATTAAATGGTGGATGGCACCTTGAGGGCAGAAGGAATGTTATGGAGTGCAGGATGGGTGGAGGGGAAAGCTAGGAATACAAGAAAGAGAGAGAGTAGAGAGGAGATAAAAAGAGAAAGCTTCAGCAGCAGGAAAAAAAGGACCCTATTCCTTAAAAACACAACCTTTCACTCCATTCTGTGCTTATCTGATGACAAAGTCCTTCTGTGGCTTTAACTGTGTTTGAGACAGGCAACCATGCTCTTTAAGTCCTTAGAGTGGCTGATAGCAGCATAGGTCATGAAATTTTTAGAGAAGCAGTATAATTTTACACAGAAAGAGCTAGGTAAAACCCTGTGGAGACCAAGCAGGGGTTTGGTTAGTTGGCTTGGCAGCCAACCCCAAGGGATGGTGCAATATCAGCCACAGCTGGCTGCTTGGACATATGTACACATTATGGGAAAAAGGGGGATTTTACCGTCAGATTCAATTTCGGGTCCAATACCCTCATTTGAAATGATCTTTAGCAGCAAGTGCAGAGTCAGCTCAAGACAATATCGACTAAACAGGATATTTTTCTTTCATCTTCCAGCCTGACACAGAGGAACAGGAAAGAAATTCAGGGAATGGGTTCCTGGGGGGTGTTCTCTTTCCTTTCCTTTTCCTCTGTTACATAACCCCTAAGTGATGTGTTTTGGTATTTTCAGCTATAAATTCCCAAGACTGATTCCATGGTAAATTTGCATAATCAGAGGACATATCTCCTTTTTCGTTGCTCAGAGTTAGGAGAGAAAACACCCAAACTGGGAACTGTTTCACTGTGGCAAAACAGAGACAAGGAAGTAAACTACCTTTACAACATCCTCTTAAACTGCTAAATTATTGACAAGAACAGAAATTGAAAAGTAACACCTTTAAAAAAAATTCCTTTGATCTGTTAAAATCATAGGAACCATAATTTTCAGAGCTGTGTACAGTCTTATGTACAGAAAAGCAATCGTTTTCTCTATTAATTTTTAAATATTTCTCCAGCCTTAGTCAAGGTGCTATTTTTTAAGGATGTATCATTTTTCAAAAGGAAAATGTAGGGAAAAGAGAAAAGTAGAGTCACTAGGGGCCAAATCACATTTCCATTAAATTAGTGGAAGTTTTTTCCATTGTCTTCAGTGGAAGAAACACAGTGAAAACCAAGACGTGGTAAATTTACCTTCTGTAACTGTTGAGAAAACCAAGCATGACACATGGTTTGTGAATAGGAGGCTGCTTGCTCATATGTCCATATTCAAGTGACAAACTTTCTTTCACTTCAAATAAGTATTTTAAAACAGTACACAGTAATCTTCTGATCATTTACCCTTCTATCTATAATGGTATCCCCCAGTTAAAAGGGAGCTGACGTAACAAGTTTTGGGGAAAACCTAAATTTCCTGAATTCAAGTTATTTGGAGTGATATGATGGAGAAAAAGTATGTTTTCTAGATAAGATTCTGTATAAAACATCTTGTTTATTTGCACTGTAATAGCTTGATCTTTTAATAGTAAGCCTAGTGCTAGGACCTAGTTCTTAACAGAAAGAAAAAGAAGACAAAACAGAAGAAAAACAACAACAACAACAAAACAGTAAAACCACTGTTACACCTGAAGCTCAGCTCAGTGATTGTGTCAGGGCTTCTCAAGCCTAGAGCTGCTTCAGAGGCACAGCTGTGGTGAGGACTGCCCAGCACAGCCCACTCCTCCCTGAGTCCAGGCCTTGCCAGCTGAGCTGTGGGTCCCAGCAACACCACCATCCACATACCTCATGCAGTGTTTTTGATGCAAGCATGTTAGGGAGAGGCTACTGAGTCAACCAGCTTTGATGCTATAAAAATCTGTCAACAAAAAGTGTTGACTCAGTTCTGTCTAAAAACCATCAGTGCCACAGCAGACAAAGCAGCAGGTAGTAGGGTACAAGGTCAACCAGGCAAGACCAAGTGATGTCATACACCTGGACTCCTGTAAGGCCTTTTTGACATCACCTCACAAGACATCCCTATGTCAAAATTGGAGAGACATGGATTTGAAGGATGGACTGTTCAGTGGATTACGAATTGGCTGGATGGATGCAGCCAGAGTTGCAGTCAATGGCTCTGTGTCCAGATGGAGGCCAGTGATGAGTGGTGTCCCTCAGGGCTGTCTTGAGACTTGGGCTCCTCAGTGTCTTTGTCAGTGACAGAGGCAGTGGGACCGAGTACACCCTCAGTACATTTGCAGTGATAGGAAGCTGAGCAGTGCAGGTGACACTACAGAAAAATGGGATGCCATCCAGGGCACCAGGACAAGCTTGAGAAGTCCCACAGGAAAGTCGTAATGTTCAAGGCCAAGGGCAAGGTTACTGCACCTGTGTTGAGACAATAGCAGACACAAGAACTCACTGAGAGCAGCCCTGCCCAGGAGGACTTGGGGGTGCTGGTGGGTGAGAGGCTGGACATGACCCAGCCATGGGCACTCCCAGCCCAGAAAGCCACACGTGTCCTGGGCTGCATCCAGAGCAGGGTGGGCAGCAGGGCCAGGGAGGGGATTCTGCCCCTCTGCTCTGCTCTGCTGAGACCGCACCTGCAGTGCTGCATCAGCTCTGGGTCCCCAGCACAGGAAGGACATGGACCTGCTGGAGCAGGTCCAGAGGATGCCACAAAACTGATCAGAGAGCTGGAACACCTGTCCTGTGAAGTCACACTGAAAAAGTTGGGGTTGTTCTACATGAAGAAGAGAACCCTCCATGGAGACCTCTGCAGTCTTCCAGTGCTTGAAGGGGGCTGATAAAAACTGGGCACAGTGACTTTTTAAGTGGGCAGATAGTAATAGGACAAGGGATAAGGCTTTACACTAAAAGAAGACAGATTTGGATTAGACATTAGGAAGAATTTTCTTACTGTGAAGGTGGCGACACATTGGAACAGGTTGACCAGAGGCATGGACAGACCATCCCTGAAGTATTAAAGGCCATGTTGCATGGATCTTTGAGAAACCTCATCTAGTGGAAGGTATCCCTGCTCACAGTAAGGGAGCTGGAATTAGATGATCTTTAAGATCCCTTCCAACCCACACCACTCTGAAATTCTATTAATCTCTCAATGATTAGAAAGAAACAGGAGAAGTCAAAATAAATTATTTACTATAACGGTCAAATATAAAGTGATCAAATTTTGCCACCCAGTTCCCAAATGTAGGCAAAAGTGGTGTTCCACATTTGCAAATACTTCTGTAAATTGGAGTAATTTTCTTTCGCCTCTATTAGCATTTCTTGTGTAAGCAGACTCAAAGGATATTTGAAAACGTGAACAGTCCAGACAACCTGGGATATATAAGGTCATAAAATGCATGCAAGCAACTGAGTAGCAAAAAAATACTGATTGGCACCACTGGCATTCATTTGGTTTTCTGGTTTTAATGAGAGGTGCAAAATTTAAATTTGTCAACCACAAATGCCTTTGGTTATCGAGTGAGCAGCCTACACAAGAGGAATATTTAGAGCTGTGTCCCACATATGGCTCCTTAGCAGCCATCCCTGGGAGAGAGGGAATCTTCCTCCCATTGCCAGAGAAACAGTCTGCATAAGTTTGGAAAAACATGTTTGAATATATATCATAAATTAATTTTGATTTGTTATTTTGAAACATAATTGGAGTGGCTAATATTATTCTTCTACACGTTAGGCAACAAGACCTATAATTCCAGCAGAAATCTTTGGCAAGTACAGAGGGAGAGCTGAATATCCTGTCGAGTCCATGAATATTCTATGGATAGCCAAGAAATCATTCTCCAAATGAAGGTGCTTGTCAGATCAGAACAGTCAGAGCTGATTAAATCATTCTTGTTTTATTGGCATTGTCTCAGCATCACACAGATTAAAGCAGAAACTAGTTTAATAGGACATGTGAACAAGTTTTGACTTTTTTCTTTTTTTCATTTAGCTGATAAAATTGGATGTTGGCAAACAAGTTGTGATTAAGCAGACCTGACTGCACCTGACAAACATAATGGTATTTTAGGATTTTTAACAAGGTTTTCAGTGTATCTTTGATAACCACTTCTCTGTGATGAAGTTCTGCTGGAGGCAATGGTAATGTCTTCCCAGGGCACAGGTTTTTCCCTACTTGTCTGACCATCTGGACCAATCAGGTCAGGGGCAGATGTCACTGTATACATCTATGTTAGCTTCAGAATCACAGCAAGCATAAACATCAATAAGCTTTGTTTGGGATTAGGATATATTTGACAAGATCTTCTTAATGACAGGCAGGAGCTCCATGAAGCAGCAGTATCTTTGTCACTACCCCAATTTTTCCCTCTCACATCCACCTCATTTCTGTGTGGGATCTCTCTGGTAATGTCATACACAAATACACAAATTTGTACAAATTTGGCACAAATCTCATAAAGTAAGCCAGGAAGTTACTGAGCAAAGAACAAATGAAATTTAAAAAAAAAAAAATTCCAGCAATGTAACAATCTGTAAATAAAACCCCTAGCACAAGCATCATACCCTCTGTTTGAGTTATGCATCATGGTTCCTTGTCCACAGTACCCAGTTATTTAAGAAGCCTGCTTCACCAGATACTTGTATCTGGAGTTTTTCTAGAAAGTTTAATGGGCCATGTGTGGGAGACAGATCTTATCTTCATTTTACAGAGAGAATTCAACCCAGGTCAACTAGCTGGCAGCATTTGAAAAAACACCAAGAGTATAAGAGAGCAAAAGATGCTGAAAATTCAACAGCATTGCTAACAGTGAGTATAAAAAGATAGAATATGAACACTTTTCAAGAGAGAAATAGTATCTCTTCTTAGGCAAGATAACAGAGCAGACAAATTTTAGGATTGTTTCACCTGGCCCGACCAAGCAGTAAGAAACTTCAAGTCATAACAAATCAGACTCCAAGAGGCAGTGATTCAGTCTGAAAGAGACACTGGCATAAAGTTCAATAAATCATCCTCATTTCCTATCCACTCTTAAACCTCCTCTGCTCTGCAAATACAGAAGATTTGTTTAACTCTCTGCACCTGGGAACTGCCAAGTCTCTCTGCCCTGGCTATCAGTCAGCTTCTCCTCTCTTCTCAGTACCTTTGCCTACTTTATTCACTCTTCCACCTCTGCTCCTTCCCAGCAGACTCACATGCAAGAGCTTTATGAGTGAAAGAAGGATGAGCAAAGATGGCACAGGCCATCTTTTTGCTTATTTTCATAAAGCATTTTGAGAGTTAATCTCTGAGGCTTTTTCCCTTGATCCAGGTGGGTAAAAAATAGGGAATGACTTGGGAATTTACTGAAATACTTGCCAAAAAGATTGCAATACATGATGTTTTTTCATACTGAGTACTTCACATTTGTCTTACCTATTGTTCATGGTAGCTATTGCAGCACAGCTGAAGATGATGCATGCACTGTCTTCCTCAAGAACTGGAGTTTGACTCTTCCTTTTTCACACTGCTCTCATACACGGAATAAGTAATTACAAGCTGTGCTACATGAGCCTCTGACTAAGCATGTCAAACTCTTCATGGGTGTATCTTGGGCTTTGGATTTCTACAAGGTTACTCTGAGATAATTTAGCTGGTGCAAACACCACTGGCCCTCATGTCATGTACTCCCATTCAGGCTAGATATAAAATAAAACTGGGATATGTTCTCACAAACCTGCATAGAGCAGTATTACATACTGACTGCCAGCTGTTTATTACTCTCCACAGTGTAAAGACTATCTCCCTAAGCTGGAGCAGGTGTTGAACTGAAACCAGCACCTCCATACTCCAGAGGGATACTCAACCATCTGAACCACCATGCTTTAAAGACATAATAACTGGTGTTGTCATAAGGCTGTAGGTGGACAAAATCTGATGCACTCATTGGCAAAAAATGAACTATTACTGTTCAGGAGCTCTCACATATGCCAAGCCCAGACAATGGTTTTTAAAAATACTCTTACTGGGTGGTGAGGGACAGCTTTGTGGAGTAGATAGTCCTTTAGTATAATTTTCTCAGAGGCTGTATATAGCATGGCATTATTCAGCAATGTCTTTCACAGAAATTGCATAATCTCAATTTGTTGCGGTTTCTTTGCCTTGAGGGCACTGAGAGATCCCTGTGTTGTGCTTTATTGCCACTCACGAGGGTTTATGTCCTTCCCTGACTCCTAAGGGGCTGCCAGTCACCTGGCTGACTCAGCTGGGACCTCTGCAAAGCTTGAGGTCTCTTTGCTTCTCTATGTCTACATGTCCCATGGAGGAGAGCAGCCCCACCTCTACCCTCATTCTCTCGGTGAAACTGCAAGTGAATGACTCAGTGAACTTCCAAAAGGAGTTCTCACAGGCAAGTCAACAAAACAGAAGGAAGGGATCACATCTAAAGTCCAGCTGCTCATCACACAGGCTCTTTGGTGAGATTTGAAAGGAAGTTAACTTGTTTTCTCAAGGGAAAGGATACCAGAGCATCCCCTTTGCTCTCATTCCCTGCTACAGCTGGAGATTTGAGGAACATCTGTAAAGCTTTTGTCACCTGAAGCTGTGTGTAGAGCAAGTGTGCTATGGCATAGACTTCCATTTATTATGGTATAGCAGGATATGAGCACATGGAGTGTCCTGGATACATTTTGATAAGGTGACTCTCACCATCTCACCATATTCTAGTGTGGCTGGAACAGCTGAAGCCTCAAATGTTGCCTAAGAGTAAACTACTTGTTCTTTCCTGATGGGAACCAAATATAGGTCTGGCAGGGTAGAGATATACTGTGATGGTTCTCATGGAAACCAGGTGAAAAAATAGCATAGAAAGTAGCTGAAGGGGACACTGGAGAAAACTGAATAATATAACAGGTAGATGCCAATTGTCAATCAAAATTTAATTGAGATAAACAGCTGGTTTTCCATCCCTGCTAGTAGGAATGAGTCAGGATAAGTGTGAAGATCAACGAGTATGCACAGCAGTTTTGTCAAGAGAGGTGGAGCAAGACAGTTTTATAATTTCGGTGCAGACAGAAAAACCAAAGGAGGGAGAATAGTGAGGCAAGATGGGAAAACCAGAAGAGGGAAGTTAAGCTGGCACAATGAAGGGGCCTTGGTTCAGAGAGTCAGCTGAAGAGAATGTGGGGGACCAAAGATAAAAAGACAGAGTAACTGGAAAAATCAAGACACAAATAACACACCCCACAGACATAAAGAGAGCTGGGTGATTCAGAAAGGTTTGACATAGTGACAACCAAATAGGTAAGGCCACAAAAGTCCTTGAAGTCTCAGCCAATATCTCAAACCCACCTGGGACAGTGCTCCCATTAACAATTAGTTAGGTTAAGACTCTCCTAACCTACTGTTTTTAAGATTTACATGTCCTCCCCTCCTAATAGAAGTAAGAGCTACATGGCAAACAGCCACCACTTAGTGGTTAAAATGACAGAAAAATGTCTGAGTGAACCCCAGATCATCTTGCAATGACCAGTCATGGAAGATGGTGCAAGTAAAGCATGCCAGCCTGGAGAAATTTGGTCCAAGGTGGTGGAGCTGGAAGGAGAGAGGCCTATTTATTTAATAAGTACCTGCAGGACAGGTACTTATTAAATAAGCCAAACTACATGGAAGCAAATCAGACCACTGGACATGTCTGTAGATGTGTGGAGGTGGACTGGCAGTGCATTTGACAGGGTGGGAATGGAAGGTGGGTCTTGAAGACCACTCAAAGCTGAACACTCTTCAGAAGAAGCCTCTACCCCACGCTTTAAGGGAGAAGCTTGGCAGCACTCCTGAGGAGGGATGGGGCTGTGGTCTCCACTGTTTTGAAACCTGTATTCAAGCTGGATTCCTATTTCTGCTACAAGGTGCCTTCCAGGCCTTTTCAATCTTCAGTGATTTTTCTGATTTCCCCAAGAGTAGCTCTTCTCAGAGACAGACCACTCAGGCTCTGTTCTTCCAAGACAAGAGGTCAGTTGCTGAGATTAAGCCACAAAGGACTGGACATGTCTTTGTTGAATAGCTCTATTCCCCAGCAAAAATAATTTATTTCATCAAGGCCTTTTTGTGAAGGTCTGTTAACTCTAAGCTAGAGCTTTTGCTGCAATACCAATGTCATTTCAAGAAATCACCTCCCTAACCAGCCAGTGTCTGCATCAGTTAAGGCTTGTGCAATTTTCTATTTACAATGATTCTGTTTTCCCTCAAAGGGAGGAAAACAAAGGGGACAGATGTATCTACAATTCACTGCATGTCTGTAGCAGCTGCAGGAGTTTGTGGGTCTGCCCAGATTTGCAGGCAGAGGAAAAGAAATTTGGTGTATGGGACTGTGCAGTAGCACACCACACAGAGGAGGGGAACAGGTACCTTGCATCCCTCTTCATGGCCATTTATACTCCAACAGAGCTGACCACAGTCCATCCCTAGGTTACAAAATACTGCTCAGGCAAAAGTGAGCAGCATTTCTTGACCAAGGTAATTAGATTTCAGCAGACTCAGCCCACAGGACAATACTGTTTACTCTGCAGAATACTAACTCCAGTAACTGAAATCAACAAAACACATTGCAAAAAGTCTTGCTTGAAATAATATATATTAATATAGGAACATAATAAATAATAAATACTCTTAATATTTCTGTAAATAATATATCATGCTAGATTTGTGCAATAAAGAATGCATAAATATATAATAATCTTTTGAAATACTGAAAATTAGCAACTCTCAGCTTAACCTATTAACATGCTCCAGAAGAAGAAACCTACAGGTTATTCAGAGCCTCAATCACGATGGCATTGTGCTAGTTTAGCTGAGAGTAACACCAGGAGCACCATATGAGGATGTAAAGGAGTAGAGAGTTGCCTGGTGCATCACAAAACAAACAGTAATGTACTTCCCAGTTTTATGTTCAGGGCTAAGGGTCAGTTGATCTACTGGGTGCGCTATGGTTTTTTGTTTACAAAAGTTGATTTATTGCTGATTCAAGGCCTTGAGCTAGTTGTTTTGTAACAACTAAGATGAAATAGAGCAACACATACAGCCAGCAGATTTAGGAGAATAGAAAGATCATTCCTGTGATAGACCTGCACAGAATTACTCAGAGCTACATCAGGGAGACGTTTTGGCTCCATTCCCAGAGTCATCATAACACCTTTTATCTCAAGGCACCTTACAAATTTGGGCCAATTAATATGCAGGCAGTCCCTTTGGGGTCAGCCTGTTTTATCTGGTCTGGTTTCCAGAGGAAGAAACTGGTCTGTATCTTTCTGGGGCACATTGATAAAGACTCCCACTCTTCTTTAGAGTGCGTTAGCATGGAATAGTTAGTGAAGCATTGCATCTATGGCCAGACTTTCTGAAGATTGTCATCAAAATGTTTTGTACTTTTCAGAAAGTTGTACCACACGGTTTTCAGGGCTAACTGACAGGGGAGAATAGTGAGAATAGTGTCTGAATGAATAATTCAAAACCACAGCAAGACATCACTAGAAGAATAGTATTTATGTAGCTTAAAGCAATCATGGGTAGTTTTCAAAACCAACCTATGATTTTTCAAAGGAATTTGAGCTAAAATTGCAGGTGTGCACCTGGCAGTATTTTTGCAAGCATGTAAGACAGGGCTAATTTCTTTCCCTCGGGCAGAGCTGTTAATTGTGGAAAGGACCTGTGAGGAACACAGAAAGCAATCATCTGAAAACACCACTTGCCACCAAAAGCCAGGTCTAAAACATGTGCTGCTCTCTTAAATGAGCAATGAATTCTGTGGCTTCCAGATCTCCTAAGCAGCAAAGTGGATGGAAATCTCCAATATTGTTTTAAGGTGTTTACTTAGCAGCCACAGAAAGAAGCAATATCCTTTACAAAAGCATATAGGCAGCAATAAGGTGACTTCAATACTGTGATTCACTGAATCTCAAATCCCACTAGAAACAGGGACCACTAGACAGAGATCAGTTTAAAGCACATGGAGGAAAACATTTCTCTACAAGGTAGGTGTAGGAATTTGTTGCTACAAGGAATGGCAGAAGTGGACAGTGCTGGTGGGCCCCATGTGGGGCTGGCAAATTAGAGGATGGAAGATCCTAAAAGAGCTGCTAGAAGAGCTCTGCAGAGAGGTACCCTTTGGAGTCCCTTCTACCACAGCTCTCTCTTCTGGGGAGGTATGTGGAGATCTGCATCCAGAGGGAGGGGTTGGCCAGGCAGGTCATAGCTAGGCTCACAAACCCTCACAAAAGACACAATACCAGGAGGGATGAATTGTCTCTTGGATCTAGCAGGACACTTCTCATGGCCTTGTGTCCTGGTGCAAGGCAGGTCTGCAGAGGAAGCACTGGCATACCCCCCTGCAAGAAGGAAGCAGCTGTGTCTGGTTGGGTGTGCTACAGCCCCTCACTCAGTGGCAGGATTTGATGAGAGGACTGCAGTGTCAGAAGGCAAGACACACTGCCTGGGGAGGCAGCACCAGCTCTACTCCTGAGTGCTGGAGCACTCACCACCACCTGGGTCTGCTGCTAAGCCCTCACACCAAACAGGCTCTCAGCTTCCAGCCCAAATTCATGTGTCAGAGCCTAAACGGCAGTGCTGCTCTGCCTCAGTGGGAGATCATTTCACCTTGCTCACATGGAGCTTGGCTAGCCTGGACAGAGTCAGGGTTGCCTCTGAAGGGAGCCAGGCTAAGTTTCTCCTGACCAAAGACTCAGATCTGACACTGATGAGCTGAAAAGCTTTTGGAGACAGCTGTGGCTGGCTCTAACCAGCCTTGGCTGTCTGAGGTCAGTCAGTGAGTTACTAAACTAAGAGGCTCACTCAGATTGCTTTGCCTTGTCTGTATGCCATTCTCAATCAAAACTGGAGGGTTTTTATTCTGTATAAGGCAAAACCAGATCCTGATGCCAAGGCCAGTGACAATTACAGAGCGTGTGAAGGAGGTGCCATCCACAGAAACCCACGATCTGAAGATTGCTTTCTTGGAATTTCCTCTTAGGTATGATTCAGACAGCCAGTCCTGAGGGCAAAAAATTGGCATTTTTCCCTCTGCAACTATTTCAAGTAGGCTTTGAGACTGCTGAGTCTCTCGCTGCTGGATTTGTAATTCCTGCCTAGACCCTTACCATTTCAGCAGCTACAGAAAGGAGAAACGAAACCAAGTAATTTGTCCTACTCTCATCCTAGTGTCTGAGGAAGCAGAACATCTCAAAAGGCTGCTGCAAGCAGGGGAAGGCTCAACATGATCACCTCTGCTGCTGGCTCGACCAACACTCCAGATATCCTTATAGTCAGAACATAAATTGCCTTACTGTCAGCTGTGAAGACTTAGAGCAGTCCAGCAGGCACCTGGCAGTGGGGTGAAGGGCACAGTGCCATGGTAGGACAGTCATCAAAGACTGGCCTGGCAGCTGGGACACCACTCAGGAGCATCAGAGCAACAGGAAAATAGCCTTGAAAAAAGGTGTATATCTGCAGGACAGGAGTGGTGGTGGAGCTGGGGAAGAAGCAACATGGAAAGAAGACCCATCAGCCAAAATTTTCTTCAATGCAATCTTGAGGGAAGTGAATGAGACATGGAGTTTTGCAGAAAGATGTCAGAAGTATTGAAGTTTGTAAACTGAGTGATCAAAGCATGATAAATTTGAACCGGCTCTACCAAAACCAGTTTTGTTTAGTTCAGTAAAGGTTTCCTGAAGACAAAGTAATTTCACTGCTGATTCCTGGCAGCTCCACCTCCTCTCTATATCAGATCCTGTGCACCATGAAGGATGGGGATTTGTTTGGTCACTGAGAGTAAATATGCACTACATCTGGCTTTCTTCCCCCCCTGCCACTCAAGAGTGTGATCACTGCACTGTTCCCATGGGAGGCAGGGCCTGGGAGCCCTGGCTGCTCATGGGGCTCCTTGCAGCCAAACCCTGGGGAAGCAGGCATGCTGTAGCTGGTGTGCCTGAGCAGGTAGAACCACAACTTCCCCAGGAGTTAGCACAAATTGCAGGCAAGGCCCAGAGCCCCTGCTTTCCATGCTTTCAGATTTCCGTGATAAATTAACTCATCTGTTTAAGATAAACTGTAGCCTGCTGAAGTTCATGGGAACTTTGCTACCAAGTGAATGGTGCTGAGATATCACTTAGTGAATGCAGGCATTTTTTAGGTAAATTGTCTTCTTTTTCCCTGAGTTGAAGACTTTTGAGTGTATTTTGAAAGGAAACCACCTTTGCAGGGGGAATGTAAGAAAGGAATGAAAAGAAAACCTTTATATTTGTTTCATTTAAGCCTGTGGCCTGTGTGCAAATTTGTTGTTAACTTTTAAGAACTCCACAGCAAATTACTTATTTCTGAAACACCTTGGGATATGTGTTAAGATCCAGTTCTAATTTTTCTAGCAGTGATGATTGATCTTTCTGGGTATTGTAGCTTGCTTCCACTAGGTCCATTTAAAGTTGGGAACAAAAACATTATGGTATTGCTCTTGCATTACAGTTTTGTTCCTTTGTTAATTTTGGATGTAGTCCTAGATGTAGCAAAATTATTGAACTTGGTTTTGCTTAGGTCTCTAATTTCTGTAGCTCCTCCATTACCATGTCGCAGGGCACCATATAGGCACAGTAAATAAATAACACAACACTGAGGGCTGTAACAAATCACAAAATACATTATTAAAAATCAAGAAATAAATATCCCTCTGTTACTTAAATAGAGATTGATTTTATAACATGGAATGCTGAGGAGAGCTGCTGGAAGTTATATGTGGGCCTAGGGACACAGAGAATACACTGTAATGGGTGATTTTCTCCCCCAGTTAGAAAAATAAAAAAACTCCAGTGAATGGATTTATTTGTCAAATGGAAACTGAGCTCCTTGTTCATGGCCCAGGTAGGGTGCAGTGCTTGCTTCAGTCCTTTGCTCCAGCAGGATGATGGATCTCCCCAGCAAAAACACTGAAAAGACAGGGTGGTGCTCAAGGCTTACTCTTTACACCTTGAACTCTGCAGCGGGATACATGAAGAGGTCTCAGAAATGAGACATAGGCACTGCCCTCTCTTGTGTGCTGGGACACCTCCCAGTGGTTTTTCTCGGACCTTGAAAGAGAACCCTTGGCAGGGATGGAAACACACCTGGGACATGATGTGCTGTGGATCTGGTGTGGGTCCTAGCAGCCCAGCTTTTTGCTACATACTTGGCAGAGGTTTGATCACTGCAGGCAAAGGTTTGTTTGCTCCACCTTGTGCCCAGCAGTGAGCAAACCTTTGCCCAGGTTGCAGCACAGTGTCAAAAATGTGGAGCACTGCTGAATGATCAACAAGTCTTTCTGGTTTTTCAGTGGAAGGAGGGAACCATATTCTCAGTGCCTCATTAAAAGGCTTACAGTGGAGTCGAGCCCTAATCTCATTAAAGATGTCCTTTCCTCCTTGCCTCAGGTACCTTTTTACCCTTCCCCATGAGCAGGAGGAAAAGAATCACTCAGAGTACAGGGCAATTCACCTCTGCACAGTGGAAGGACCTGTGGCAGATCCCCACCTTGCTGGATGTGGCCTCAGTGTGCACGTGCTTCTTTTAGAATACAGCATCCCTGTTGAGAAATAACAGAGCTGTGCAGAGTCAGTTGAGTACAGCTGTTTTCTGTTGCTGAATACTAAGAAGTAACACCCAGAACTTACTCTTACACCTCTTTTTTTGTCAGTAGAGCTGCTTTCATATAGCATTTTATCCACCTATTGTCTATGACTCCTTTCAGTCCTGAAAACCTTCAGGGAGGATTTCCAGCCTCCCTGAATAGCCTGCTTCTGTGCTGAGCTCCACACCTAGCTAAGAAATTTTCATGATGTCTACTCCAACCTTCTCAAGGCACAGCTTGCGGCCATTGTTGTTTTCTGTGTCATCTTTCAGGAGGGGTTTGGCTCTGTCATGTTTCTACATCCCCTTTGAGTTGTAGTAGGTGGTCACTCCTTTGTCCCACTCTCTTGTGATTGAACATCGGCTTCTCGAGCCTCTCCCTGGCAGTCATAGCTATCCTGGTAGTCTTCTCCTAGACCCCATTTCCAAATCCCTCCGTAGCTGGGCTCTATCCTGGGAGAGCAGTCTCTATTTGGTCTTCATGTTAAAATTGGTCCCTTCAGTTTACAATGTGAAACAGTGCTGAGTTGTAATGCACATAACTAAAATGGGGGATAGTGACATGGAGCACCTTTCAGCCAAGCCAGCAAACCTCCTATTCACTCTGCTATATGATTATGAGCTGGAAAACACTGACATTCAAATAAATACCTTAAAGTACAACTACCTGCAAGCTATTTTTATTCTTCTGTTTCTATGGACAGGCCTGAACCAGCCTTAGAATAGCCAGCTCAGCTATTGCAAACATCGCAGCTGTGTGTGGATGCCACCTGACACAAATGAGTCCCATGGATACTCCCTCATCTCCTGCATGGATTTCACAAGAACACATTAACTCCTTCACCTTGTAGCAGGGCACATATAGGCACAGTAAATAAATAACACAACACTGAGGGCTGTAACAAATCACAAAATACATTATTAAAAATTAAGAAATTAAGAAATAAATATCACAGCTGCATCACCAGTGATGCCTTCTGCAAAGCCATCTGGAAGCTCCGTGGCTAAACAGAAGAGAGGTGCCTCCTGCACTTCTGTAGCAAGGATGTGGCATCCCTACAATGCAACACAGCTTTCATTTCATGTTCCAGAGAGGTGCCAAGAGACAGCAGCTTGAGCTGTGGGGGTTATGAGCAACAGTCACTGACCTCACTGGACTCATTGGAGAGTTGGATAACTGGTCTACACAGCTCCTTCCTGATGCCCCTGTTTCACAGCTCCTTTTTTATCCCTTCTTGCAAACTTCCCTGTGCTTAAGCTGCATTTCTTCATGGTACCACAGACATATTTAATGTTGTTTATGCATATGGCTTTTCATACTATTTACCTAAGAAGTAGGATTAAAGGGATTATTTACTGCTTTCTTTACTTACTTTATTTACTGCTACCTAAATGCTCTACATCAGCAACAGCATTTTTATGTTTTCATAGAGCCACCATTTAACCACTCACAGACAGCTCTTACATGAACTAGAATTGGGATGTATTTTGTAGGATGACTGCCACTGACAGCACACCAATCCTGGTAAACCTTATGGTAACACATTATGGCAAAAATTCATCATAAATGTCCCTTTGTTATGAAACCGTTTTGCTTTGAACTCAGCGTGTTGCAAGATTGAAACAGGCAGCATGACACAAGTTTCTCAGAGCTGTGATGTGACATGTATTTCTCCTTTTCTCTTCTCAACTCCCATTGTCCTGCAGGGAGACACATCGCTGTCAGTATTTGACGGGATGGACTTTCTTATTTTGATGTTGCTAAAGAACAGAGAGAACATATTACCCTTTGTGATGTGAATGATAACTACAATATTTGAAGGGCATTTATTCAACACATTAATTACTTTTCAGGGCTTAAAAAATAAACATAATTGGAAGTTTAAAAATATACGTTTTCCAGTGCTATTTTTGAAACGTTTTTATTTGCTTGAACACCTTTGTTTTTACAGGAGATTATATTTAGCTGCAATGTGAAAACATTATATACTCTTTAACAGGTCATTCTAAAAGTAATTAACTGCTTAGGTACAAGGTGTTTATCTAAGGGGCTGTCTTGAAGGACTAGAGTCTCTTAGGGTAGGGTCTCTGCTTCATGTCGACAATATAAGAGCAGGGTCAGGATGATTCTCCATGTGATGGAAGCCTGCAGCTTTCAGTGATCCAGGACAGGGGTTATCATTGCAGGACCAGTGTCATGCTGGCATGTCCTGCCAGCGTTTGGCCACAAGAACTTTGGGGCCCTGACAGCAGCACGTTGTGAGCTGCCTGGGTTAACCAACCTAGCAAGCTTCTTCATGGGGCACACAGGATCTGCAAATACTGTAAATGCCACTCAGTCACCCAGTGCTGACACAGCAGGGAGGAAGGGCCATGACTGCTGGAGAGGATCAATATGCCTTCTCCTGCTCCTTGCTGTGGTGTCAGGCTTTTGTGTCTGGCCAGCAAGGGGAGGTCAGGCCAGAAACATGGCAGCTGTGTAAAGAGACATAAACCTATCCACATCCTGATTTCTGCTCCATGAGAGTCATCTCTATATCAGGATGCCCTGAGAACATTATTCCTTCACCACGGACATGGTTGTGCATGGACATGGGTCTAAACAAGATGAGCTGGCAGTACTGGCTAATGCAGCTGCAGCAGTCAGCTCTCAGAGAGGGGTGCAGAGGTCTGGCAGCAAGGACAGGCCTTTTTCTCTTGTCTTTGTCTTTTTGCACTGGCTCTTGTAACCAGTGGGGCTGCTGCTGCAAAAGGCTGTGTAGACCAACACCAATTTTTAAGCACGTTCCACTCAAAGCTGGTGGCTCCAAATGCACCCTGTTGACTTTCCAGTTCTTTGTGTTGTATATCCCAATTCATAGCCTGAAAACAGACATGGGCACTACATACTTTCCTTCCACCTCTTCATAACCTCTCTGCAGTTTCCACATGTCAGGACAGCTTCTTGCTTTTTTCCTTGTATGGGAATCCCTGGAGTCCTGTTCTTCAGCTCAGGGAGCAACACACAGAGATATCCTGGTGTCTCCCGTGATAAAACTAGCACCCAGTCCTGCTCTGTCTGTGCCACACTCCTTTTTCTTTTGCCCTCACTTCCCTGTCTCACTTCCCTGCCCTCACTTCCCTGTCTCACCCTGTGATTTCTGTCTCCTGCAGCAGCTCTGAAGCCAGCAGTGAGGCTGCCTCATATTCAGGTGCAAGTGGCAGGGCAGATCTCTTCAGCCTGCATGGGAGATGGCAGCAGAAACAAGGACATTTGTGGGAGGCTTTACTCAGGGGCAGTCTGAAGCTCACCTTTGCTCTTGCCTGGTTCTGCTGCCTGTGGGGAGTGAGCCCAGACTGGCATGAAACAGAGAGATCAGAGTGAGAGATAGCAGATCCTGTCCTTTGTTCTATGTCCTGCGTGATGGTTCATTGCCAATTCCTAATTATTTTCCAGTATTTTCCCTTTTAATGTTAACACTGGCGTTAATTAATAAAGACAGCGTCACTTGATTCATCAGAGCCAAGATGGCCGGTCATTCTGGAAGTAAAATAGGCACAATCAATTCCTTTTTACCTGTTTTATATTCACAAACCCACTATCCTTACTGGGCCCTCTGCTTCTTTATCGTTTCAGGACAGAAGAAAATTTTGTTTAGCAAATTATTTTTGAGTAACCCTTTTTTTTTGGAGAAGCCAGGCACACCTTTCTGGACTTCTCTGTCATGGGGTGACACATGAAATAATGCACTAAATAATTTGATCCAGCAACTAAAATCAAGGCATTAATTACACTAACAAATATCATGGGTAGAAAATTAATTGTCTCATAGCTGCACTGGTACAGGTGATTAAAACCGATTGTGATGTGCCAAACTGCCTCAGAAAACTGAGAGAACTTTGTAAACATGCTGACAAAGCACAGTTCTGCACCCTAGGTGTGAAGGGCCTGAGACCCTGCTTCACAGTTTAATCTGCAGTCACTGGGAACATTGGCAGGGGATTGTAGAATCACTGTGGGAGCAGATTGCATCAGTATTCACCTTTATACGTCACCAGCAGCTTCCCTTTAGCTTTAATGAGTCTCCTCAAATGTAATGCTGTATGGCATCAGCTAAGGTTCTCTGTCACTTCTGAGGGCAATGGTGAGGAGAAACTCCTTAAGTTACCAAATATGAAACTTCATTTCTGAAATTAACCCATGTTCACAGCTTACAGCCTTTATATAAATTCTAACTTCCTATCTCTCTCTCTTTCTCTCTCTCTCTCTCTCACACACACACACACACACACACAACCAAAACAAAATACAAAACCTAAATAAAACAAAAAAGCTGAAAAACAATTTCTGGTTTTCCTTTGTGTTATTCCAAAATTAAATTTCTTAATGGGCTGTAATAAAGCATGCTGAATTTTTCCCCTAACCTCAGAACACTAGATGGGAGAGGGCAGTACCAGCCATCATGGCCAGCCATGCTATCCCAGGCAGTCACATCATTGAATCCATCTCATTAACTCACAGTACAGGGAACACAAGAACTTCATTGACAGCAAAAATTTACTGCAGGGTGATGAATGAGGAGAGAATGAGGACAAAATAACAATCCAAATCTGTGTAGTGGAGCAGAAACAGAGCAGCGTTTATGGTCATGATACTGTCACACAACGTATGAGTCCAACAGGTCTATCAGGAATGTTATGCCTGTCTCCCGGCTATTTTCACATCAGTGCCATTAAAGTTTGTTTGAGAGGTACACAATAAACACCGTCCTCAGAAAGCTGTTTTGAGAGCCATGAAATCAATTTTCACATGAAGCAGCAAGGTTAGGGTTTTATGATCAGTCAAATCTGATTTTCTCTGCCTGATCATCCTGGCAGAGCAGATCAGGTAAATGTCTTGGGAGCACCTTGCCAGCAGTCTGATGTGGCTTGTTGCAAGCCCCATCATCACAGGACCCACATTTACTCCTCATTTGACTGAAGGCAGAGAGAGGGCTCCTTCCCTGCATGTGTGCCCACCCTGCTGCTGAGCAGGCTGGGGCACGGCTGCTTGTACTTCCCCTGACAAAATGCACACTAGGGAAACAAGGCTGTACTCACAGCCTGGCCTCTGAAGGGTGAACTTCCCCTTTTTTACCAGTACTTTACTGTTTTATTCCTGTTATTTGACCCTTCCTAGTCTGGCACCATTTTCACAACAGAGCTGGCCTCTACCTGTCAATAGAGATGGCTAATTAGTAAAAGTTGTTTTTGTGGAACAACTGGCTCAGTTGAATGCCAAGTTGAGAGCAGGAGTGGGCTCTGTCAGCAGGCTGCAGTGACTCAGCAGAGTGAGTCCCTGCTGCAGAACTTGGACAACAAGGGCAACCTTTTTGGTGGAAATGCATGGAAAAGATTTGAAGAAAATTGTGCAAAATTCTTCCAACTCATTAAAATTAAACCAGTACTTTGAAACAATATTTCAGGGAGAAGAACTGCTTTAGTCTTCACAGGTTTGCAGAACAGGAAGTATTTGTCACCCTGAATAAGCTGTGAAAAAGTATTTTTAACTTGTTTCATTACAACTGGCATTCCTGCAGCACAGCCAAATGCTAGAAGTGGCCAACTCTCTAAAAAATGATTGCTACCAAACTGGCACTATGGGAGCTCTGCAAGGGTAACTGTAAGCCAGTGTGCAGCTCTCTTTTATCATTAAGCTATCTTTAACAGCTGAGCTCCCTGCTTCATTTTAAGTGGCTGAACATTAAGGATTTTACTCAAAACAGCATTAAAAGCAGGAATAACTTGGTTTTTACCACCAGACAGACTGTCTTTCCACTTAGCAATGACAAGAGAATCGTTACCTTTGTCATAAAGGGGTTATCACCTTCCACTTCTAGTTATAAACCACATATATACATGCACACATATGTATCTCTACAGTAGTTTGTGTATCATACTTGTTTCCTACAAATACACAGTCTGTTATTCAAATAAAGCCTTGTGATGTATAAGTTTGGCTCAACAATCAATTCAAGTCACAATGTCTTCTGCCATTATTACATTTTTATTGTAAAAAGTAACATGTTCTGCCATTTGCTATTCTGGTTACAATTATGAAGAATTTGTGAGAATGAGTAAGTTTTGCACTACTTTGTTCTCATTATAGTTTAACTATGTTCTCAAGAATGGATTAATTCAATGCCACTTTTCACAATTTATCCTGAGGAAAAAAAATTAAAATAATTATGCAACTTCAGCAAGCAGCATTCTCTACCTATTTCGATATCAGTCTAGAGATTTTATCAAAAAGAAAAATATTAAGAAAGTGTATAATTCAGCTTGAGAGAGAGTGCAAAGGGAATGAGTAAAATGGTGCAGGTGACCCAGCCCGTCTGACTGTCTTTGTCAAAGTCAAAATCTCAAGTCCTGTTCAGATGCTATAATCAAAAAGATCTAATTTTTATTTATTCAATGTTTCTCAAGTGGAATGAAAACAATAATTTAAAAATTAATTTTTGAAAAAATTGAAGCTCTGCCATTCAGCTTCCTCACAAATTGATCAATTTCTGCTCATCATGAAAACCTGAAATAAAAAATAAACCAAACATACAGACTATATTCAAAGAGCAATAGATTGTATTAGTAACAGATGTATATATACTCATCTCAAACTACCAGGAAGTCACACTTCTGTGTTTTCTTGCCATATGCTGTCTGCTACAAGTACTGGATACTTACCTTGCCTTACCTACCTAACCTATGGGAGAAGCAGAGCATGAAGAGTAACTGCCAGGTTGTGCCCAAGACAAAACTGGACAAGAAATTCAAGTGGTGTTGCTTTGGCCTTTGGAAATTAGTTCTGTCTCCTCAAAACCCCAACTGTGATATGAATAAACTAGAACAAGGGGAAGCTTTTTCTGCCTGCAGACTACTTTTTTTAATCTGCTGCATTAAATAAGCCAGTGATCCCAAAAATTACTGGATATACCTAGTTGGCATCTTAGAAGCCTATTATTGAACTAAAAGTGAACTTCATTTGGTGTACTCCTCCAAGAATCCCTCTTGCACCAAGAGTTTGTCTGGACAGACTGGAGATCAAACTCCTGTGCCCAGGGCCACCCATAAGTGGCTGGCTCAAGGCATTTGCCTGGCCTGAGACTACATAAACTCTAAATCTTGTAAAATTAATGAAACAAATGTGTCTTTCCACATAGACAGCATCAAATACCTCATTTTTAACTTTTTAAATTATTAAAAATAGTTACAGTGTTTCTAATGAATAATACTTACTATTTAAAATTGTTACAGTCTGAAATTGCACCTGACTTGCCAGTTTATGATTTGAAAGATTTATAGGTCCAGATTTTCCATGCTCTCTGGATAAAAAGGAAAACAGAGAGGGGGAATCACCAGAGAAAAATAAACAGGCACTGTCAGGGCCAGCAGTGCACTGCCAAACCTTGTCTTGCCTGCCTATCCCAACCCTCATCCAGCCAATCTCCAAAAGATGTCCAGTGCCTAGGGCTGTCAGGGCACTCCTGGGGCCAGCTCTGGCACCTCAAGAGACACTCAGAGCAGACAGAGATGTCCAGTGTAGCCCTTCTGTCACCAATATTCAAGGTGCTCATTGTGCTGGTCCAACATGCAAATATGAGCCTAAGTCTTTGCTGGAACAGGACTTCATCATTGCCATTGGACAGGAAAAGGTTTTAAACGAGCAGAGATGCTTTATTTGATCTTGCATGCTTGCTTGCTTTGATGAAAAACTTAATTTTTAAAAATTTCTTCTAAAGATATTCTCAGCAGACATTTTGGGTCAGCACTCAAGAACAGATGCGGCATGAAAATATCAGGAATTCTACTGGAAGTGATCCTGTTTGAACTATGAGCATAAACAACACCCCAGCTTGGTCCTGCAGGGTCTGGGCCCTGCAGGGACAGCTGCAGCCAGGGACTCTCTCCATCCTGTAACCTCATACACAAGCACAGCTCTTGTTCTTCCTGCTCGCCTTTTCCCCGGTGTTCTGTACAGCTGATTCTTAGCTCTGGTTTGGTTTCTAATAAATATTTGTAATTAAATAAAGACATTAGACTTTACTGGAGCTGGGACTGATAGCAATTATGAGGAAAATCAAATGTTCCTCCAAACCATTTGTGAAGTTAATAGAATCCTACTACAGGACCAAAACTATGACTCAAAGTGGGAAGTGTTAAAGTTCAGTTAGCAAAAAACATAATCCAACTTTGGCCATCTGTCTGCCCTGTAGATTTGCAGACAGAAAGAATGGATCAAAACCTGCCTAACTTTGTCAACTGCTATTGCATTCATATTCTGCACTGTGTTTGGACTGACATCAGTACAGTTTTCTGCCAATTTATGTGATTATAGTTGCCAAAATGCTTATTCACACATAGACTAGACTTGTCTGCATTAAGTCCTATTTTTAATTAGTATTTTAAACCAAAAATTACTTCATCAGGAAAAGGAGCATGTAAAAAGACATTTCAATGCATAATTTTCATTAGTATTTTACATATGTTTCATGTTACTATTATTTATTTCAATCTCTGAAAGCTTTCTAGTTCTTTTCCTAGTCTGAAAATTTTGCCTAGGATGAATTCTGGGCAATCAATTGGTTTGATTGCAGAAGCCTGGTATGCTCACAATTAAGTCCTGTCATAAATTCCTTTGTCTTCTCTCTACACATATTTTAATAAAGTTTTTGTTAGTGATTCTTTGCCACCAGCTTAAACTTCAGCAGACCCTTTAGGGGTCCATAAAAAGGAAAATTAGGTTCCTGGAGCAGGATGTGGAGTTTTCACAAGTTTCTCTACCCCAGAACATCAGATCTGCTTGTATCTGCCAGTCATGCAGATGCAGTCATGTGGTGTGACTGACAAACCAGATCAATCACACTCCTCGTCATTACAAGGTGATGGAATTGCCCAAGACGGCTGAAAATGTGCTGGCACCTGGGAGGAAAGTTTTTTTAAGGGAGTGCCTCCGTACATCTTTGGGCAGATGGGTCTCTCTTTGCAGGGCCCGGCTGGCACACCCAATGTGAGAGTTTTGTTACAGGGCCTGTAATTAGCAACTAATGAAATCCCCCTCATCCCCAGCCTCCCCGTAGGCCAGCAGCAGGTGCTCCTATTTTCAGACGTATGCGAAATATCTGCCAAATCATTTGGCACATCTCAGCGAGAAATGTGCCAAATTACCTGTCACAGCTGAGCTGCCTTTTCAGAAGGAAGATAACAAATGCTGCCGCGGCGGGGTTTGCGTGGAGCCAGAGTGCCCTCCCGTGGAGCCGCGCTGCTGCCGGGCGGGGACCTGCGGGCACCACGGTCCCGGACCCGCGCTGGCCCGGGGCGAGCAGCTGCGCTGGCCCGCGGCTCCAGCCCGGCAGCTGCCCCGGGCTCTGCGGGCAGCCCCGGCTCTGGGGAGCGCCTCAGCTCGGAACCGGCACCGCCAGGCAGGAAACCTGCATCCCGTTGGAATCTCAGGATTTCAGGCAAGCGATCGATCTCAGCAGAAAGCGTCTGAGAGCGGATCGGATTTAACCTTTCTGGAGGACAGAAGAAGAGGGAGGTGTTCTACTGTTGGTAACAGCTGACGGTGACTGATGAAACGGTGAAATTCTCTTTCATCTAATTTTTTTGACTGAGATGTTTGAGACGTCATTCTTGGATGTTTCCTGACTTTTCTTCCCTTTTATCATGATCTCAGGCTCCCTCTTTGGAAATTTTAATTATCTTGCCATGAATAAATTATTGTTTTATTTATAACCATCTTTATAAGAGATACCTCAAAAACCTCAACTAGCAGAAAATTAGCTGCAAGTAACACTTGACAGTGCTGTTGCTGTGCTCCCTTTTTCTAGCTAACAACCCTCATATGACCAAACTACAGGTGATAGCAAGACAGGGTTGACTGTGTCCCTAAAAATGTCATCACACCATGTCACAAAGCTTTGGCTTTCAAATCCATCTGAGTAAAGGAGCAGCCCCCCCAGGGTAATCTTGCAACTATCCACAGCTCAGCTATTGCAAAGCAGAGTGCAGCCTGAGCTCACTTACTGGCTTTTCACTTATTTATGATGATTGTTTTAAATACAGTAAAGTCCCTAACTAAAAAAAAAAGGAAGACATTTAATCCAGTTTTGTGACTGTACTGAGCAGGATCCTGGTCTGCATAGCCTGCTCTGCCTCAGACACCAGCAGAGTCACTGAGCATCTTTTGGTCACACATCAGGCAAAGTGACCAACCAGCACATGTCCTGTTTGTTTTCTACACTTGTACTTGGGGAGAGGTGTCTCTGTAACTTTGCTAAGCTGTTTCTAGACTTTACTCAGCCTAATGCCTTCTTGTGACTTCCCTTCTAACAGTCAATTGCTGACTGCCTCAGATTGTGGCTCACTTTAAAATTCCTGCCATGCAAAGTTAATATCTGCTATCATTACCACTACTATAGCAGCTTACCTTTTCATGGCACCTGTCAAACCAGAGCAAGACAGTGAACGAGCACTGAAATGCCACCTTCTTGGGCTTGAAGAGTGGCTGATGTTGCACCACATGCTACATGACTGAGGCAGGAATGACATTTGGGCAAGCACACAGGGAATACTTCCCCTAATGAAAACACCTGGTAAGTGCACTGAGAAGATTGCAGAATGCAGAACTGTCTTTTTCCAAATTCCTTTTCTCATTGTGCAAAGAGGACCTTACTTTCTTTGGGAGATGATGTTCTCCGGTGCTCCTACAGAGAAACCCTGTTCTCTAGACTTTTGCTATAAAGCACAGCCATCCCTTCTCTCTTCCCATGCTGTCAGCTCTGAAAGGCTCTTCAAGCAGGCATGGATGGGCTGTGTCCAGGCTTGTCTGTGTGCATGTGAGAAGGGCTGCATGTGCACGTGTGTTTGTGCACATGCACTGGGTGCTCACAGGCTGCTCACAGGACATCTCCAGTAGCTTTTAGCAGGTACCTCCACAGCTGTGATTCAACACTTGGCAGCTCATGAAACCATTTCTCACACTCACTCTCTCTGTACTGAAATGCTCCATCTTTCCAGTCTTAAAACATTTACCATGCTATCTCAATGCCCCTTGTGACTGAAGTGTTGACAATGTCTTCCCTGCGTGCTCATCCTGCTTTCAGGAAGGAGCTATGGGGCAGCTGAAAGCAGCCCAGTGAGGATGAAGGTGCAGCCATGGGAAATCTTGCACAACAATCACTTTGAGCTCTGAGCCACACCAGGTTTGTTGTTATTTTTCTTGGCTGTGATACAAAAAAGTGCAACTGTTTTGGCTTTGTACAAGAGAGAAGGAGCAGAAGTGGGAAGGATCTCACTGTGTGAGACCTTACCCACAACTGATGGCACTGAGTCCAGTAGTACAGTCAAAGCCCAAATTAATTAACTTTTCCAGCAGGACCTGATGCTTAGAGTGCCTTGAGACACACAGATCAAGCCAAAATGTCTGGCCTCATCCCAAACTGTGGCTGCAAAGGATGGTGCCTTTCCTTCTGCTCGGGTCGGAGTACCCAGGCTCACAGTGCCACTTGCAGCAGACACTCTTTCAGCAATTTGATTTTCCATATGGCATGCCATGCATGTACTTGCAGAGGGATAATTCAACTTTCACTGCAAGTTATGAAATAATAATAGGTGCAGCATGGTCCTCAGGCACCTGAGCAGGTGCAGCTCCAACAAGAAGTCCCAAGGGTATGTGCTGCAGCAGGAGCTCTGACAGGGAAAAATGAAAGTAGGGAAAGGCAGGCACTTGTCACATGTGAGCAAGTCAGCGATTTGCTTGTTGAAACAGCAGTTCTGGTTTTAGCCCTCAATTAATAGAAAGGGGGAGGAAACTGCACAACAGGCCTGTAGCTCTGCCTTGGAAGATGAGTAAATTATATGCTTCAACTGAACACATATAATTGCTTCCTATGATCCCTCTGTCTTCCTTTTCCCTCTCTCCTTCCTGCTTGGAAGCAAGGCTGGGAAGGCAGGGAGCACAGGCCTTCCTCTTGTTCCTGCAAGTACAAACAACCAACAAGGTGTCTGGATGCCACCTGTCTAGCAAAGGGTTCGCAGTGGTTTGCCTCAACTAAGAGCTGGTGTCAGCAGCTCACTGGGCTTCTCCCCACGGGCAAAGGTACAGACTTGGCAGCAGCAGGGAACAAGGACTGTTATTCCATTTCCTTTGCTCTGAGCAGTGTGGTGAGTCACTGACAGTCCACAATGATGTGAATGGCTTTTTTTTTTCTTTTTTTAATTGGAGCTGAATTTCTTACACAGACACAGACACAGACACACAGACACACAGACACACACACGCATGCTTGCTGGCTTTGGATCTGTTCTGAAAAACCCAGTACATTGTCAGCTCCTACCTGTCTTGGTAAATGTAGGAATGGAGAAATGGAGAAAAGAGTAAGGCCAAAGCTTGCAGACTCCTATGTCAGTGACAGAGAGAAAATGTAGAATCAAGAAACACACTTCAAAGTGAGATTTGGTAGCATATGGACATCAGACTATCCAGAGCAGCTGCAACTACTGCTGACAAATATGTTTTTAAACCATGCCTTCCAAGCGTGACTGCCAGTGAGCAGGATCTCCTGTTTCAAATACAGATCCCATAGGTAAAAGGGTCCTATTGGCTCTCTTGAAAACCTGGTATCAGCCATAATTAAAGATGGAGCCCAAGATGAGATGAACCTTGAGTCTGACTGAACAAGGCAGCTCCTCATACAGTTGTGCCAGATCCCAGGTCTGTGGAGGCAGAGTAAATGAAATACAAAAATGTAGATTAAAATATCAGAGTAGCCTTTAGGCAGCAAGGTAGGGATAGGCACTCATAACTGAAACTAGTAGCCAGAAGTGCACTTGACCACAGTGAGAATTCATAGTCATGAACTGAGTGTTTCTAGCCTCCAGGCATCTACTGGGTGCTCCCTTGAACCACAGGAAAGTGGCAACCCCTGCAACACACTGAAGGTCCCCACAGCTGCCATGGTGATGGATGGGAGATGTCAGCTATACCAAACTTTGACACTGAAACCATTTCAGGGCAAAGCAGAGCAGCCTTTAGGAGACTTGCATTTTGTTTGGCCTAAATGGGAGCAGTTGCCCTTGCTCCTGGACAGAGGAAGGCATGGTGTTGCTGGAAAAGCAACTCCTGTTAGTACACATTGCTCTTGCTCCCCTTCCTATAATAGCTGGGAGTTTGTTTTGTGCAGCATGGTGAATTCAGCACTACTGAATGTGGAGCGATCAAATTCAGTGTAAATCTGTTCCATCACTTAAGGCTCATTTTTGTCATCTTTTTTTTTTTTGTCCCAGACACATGAGGGAATCCAATTACATGTGAATAGATTTGTGGTACTCAGAGCTACCTCAGTAGTGATGTACCTCCATTCCTTCCTGCAAAACATGTCAAAACAATTTATATGCACATTTGAATAAGTCACCTATACAAACACTCTCCTTCAGGTAGAAATGTAACATTTTCCCTAGCAGGTTTTTGTTGCTATACAAACACATGTAAGTCACAGTTAATTGCATGGTTATCCCTGAACTTTTCTTTTCAAAGCTAGAGAAGTCATTGGAAAATATCCCTGGATTCCCTAACTGAAAACAAGATTAGGTAAATACAGATATTAAAATCAAACTATTAAAGAATTTCAGAGATTTCTTCAGAGAGTTGACATCTTTAAAGATGGATGTTTTTCTTACAAGTTGTCTCTTCCCTGCTCTTGCACAGCTGAAGAGCTGTCATTAGGACTACCTCCATGGAAGTCACATGAAACAGAGCTCCAGCCCTTCCCTCCTGCCTGCACAAATCTTTGCTCAGAGAAACAGGCAGAACAAGCACATTATTCTGGAGGGAAATTATATAAATTTGGGACCCTTCTCAGTGTGAGAGTAGGAATTAAAGGAGTAGTTTCACATAGCATGTGCTAACTGGGGAGGAAAGGCACTGGGCTCCTTACCTTGCTGAACAAGTCCACAGTTACAACCTTGCTGTAGGCTGACAGGAGGTAAAATGTGGTGTCAGCAGGTCTTAAAAAATTAACCAAAAAAGCGTAATGGAATGTGGGATAGGGCAAGGAACTGTGAGAAATGGCCTCCCCTGCTGATCCCTACAGAATAATATCTCCCAATGGGCATCTGGGAAGATGTGGGTCTCAAAGTCTCTCTGGCTGGACAGCAAGGGTCAGAGCAGTGGTGAAGCACAGCCTCTAAAGCAAAGGAAGGAATTAATGCTTGCAGTTCCTGTGTAGCTAAGTTTGATTATTAACTATAATAATTATACTGCACTACACCTGTTTTTTCCAGGCCATCCTGGTTTTTCCATGACCTCACTTTGCCTATTGAGGGCCTGATCTTGCAATCATTGCTCAGGCTTGAAACTTAGTGCCACAACTTGTCTTTTTTCCAAGCCACTCAGTTGTTCCTAAGCGCAGTTTCCTGCCAAGTACCATTTCTAGCTTGACCTTGCAACATCTCCAGTATCTGACATCACCATCTATCCAGGGGTGCTGAGAGCTGGGCTGCAACCTGGGATGAGCTGTGACAGACCAGGGCTTGGATGGATGGCAATGTGAGCATTGATTGGGCATAAGCAGATATGGCAAGACAGGGCTCTCTGGGATATGACACTCAGATGTCTTCCCAATTGGTGTGCACAAATAGGTCTTCTGTGTCTCTCTGCCTGGAACAGGTACAAAAATATCTTTCTGTCATACCACCAGGGAGATGGATACAGGGACACAATGCAGGACACAGCAGTACAGAAGCATCCGTCTATTGCACAAGATCAGTCTTTTGGCTTGGGATTTGCTGGGATGCCCCAGAAACTCACTGCCCTCTGCTCCAGACTCTAGGCCATGGGTCACTCCATCCTGTCATGTTAATTTCACATGGCCATCCCCTATGGCTTCAGTGCTATGGCAGGAGATGTGCATGGACAGCAATCAGTTTCCTGAAGTTGCATTGATAGTCTGCTGGACAGACTGCACCTGTTCCATGCAGTGACTGAAGACATGAGTTTGATACTTGGGTATCTCACTTCCTTTTCCTAAGTGCATTCCTTGGAAACTACAGGCCTGTCAGCCTCACTTCAGTGACTGGTAAAGTTATGGAGACAATTATTCTGGAAGCTGTTGAAAAAAAAACCTGAAGAACAACAAAGTCATTGGTCCAGCCAGCACAGCTTCATGAGAGGAAGTCTTCCTTGTCAAACTAATTTCCTCTTATGACAAAATAATCCACCTCACTGATCAAGGGAAGGCAGTTGATGTAATCCTTCTGGATTTCAGTGAAGTTTTGGTACTGTTTCTCACAGAGTCCTGCTGGACAGAATGTCCAGCACTCAGCTGGATAAACACAACATGTGATGGGAGAGCAGCTGATTCATGGGTCAGGCACAGAGGGTTACAGTGACTGGGGTGACATCAGGGTGGGATCTGTCACTAGGGGGGTTCCATGGGGCTGCACCTTAGGCTCTGTGCTGTTCAACATCTTCATAAATGATTGGGTGCAGGACTGGGAGGGATATGAAGTTCACAGATGATACAAAACTGAGAGGAGCTGCTGACTGCCTCGAAGGCAGAGAGGCCCTGCAGAGAGGGCTGGGCAGTCACCAACCGTATGGAGATCAGGAGTGAGGGAAAGTGCCGGGTTATGCACCTGGGATGGGGCAGCCCTGGATGTACAGACAGACTGGGGAACGACAGGCTGGGCAGCAGTGCCATGGAAAGGGCCCTGGGCTTCTGCTCCATGGCAAGCTGAACATGAGCCAGCAGTGCCCTGGCAGCCAGGAGGGCCAAGCGTGTCCTGGGGGCATCAGGGACAGCATGGCCAGCTGGGCAAGGGAGGGGATTGTCCTGCTTTGCTCTGCTCTGTGCTGGGGCAGCCTCACCTCCAGTGCTGGGCGCAGTTCTGGGTGCCAGAGTATGAGCAGGACACTGGAGAGTGTCTGGTGCAGGGCATGGAGATGGTGAAGGCCCTTGAGGGGAAGCCCTGTGGGGAGTGGCTGAGGTCACTTGGTCTGTTCAGCCTGGAGGAGAGGAGAATGAGGGGAGACCCCACTGCAGTTACTGCTTCCTTATGAGTGAGAGAGGAGGGGCAAACACTTGGCTCTGCTGTGTGGTCACCAGTGATAGGACTGAGGGAATAGTCTGAAGTTGTGTCAGGGGAAGTTTAGGTTGGACATCAGGAAAAGGTTTTTCACCCAGAGGGTGATTGAGCATTGGAACAGGCTCCCCAGGCAGTGGGGTGGTCACAGCACCAAGTCTGCTGGAGTTCAAGGTTTTGGATAATGCTCTGAGGCACATGCTATGATTTTCAGGGCTGTCCTGTGCAGGGCCAGTTGTTGAACATCGATGATACTTGTGGGTCCCTTCCACATCAGGACATATCAATGACTCTATGAACTCATGTTCTTTCCTGTTTGAGTATTTTCTCATAGCCACAGTGGCAGATCACAGACCTTGTAAATGCAGGAAGAACCAAAAGTACCCAATGCCATCCTTGGATAAAAGGTTGGGCAAATTGAAGCTATAGAAAGTGCTCAGTCTCAATTAGACTCTTATTAAGGACGTTAGGGTAGAGTGACCTCGGCCGTAACTTTGCTTTCCTTTATACAGATATGTCTTTATTTCAAACAATAACCTCTGATGCAAAGGTAGGAGTGAGTCACTTCCAAGGGGCTCTCTGAAGAGGTAATACACCGGAGGCACAGAAATTACTTCAGCTCTTCCTCAGAAATATGATGGAATTAGGTTCATACAGGCTCCCTCTCCAGCACACCTTACCCTTAGCAACTCCAGCACTCCAGCTTGTTCCAGCCCACAGTGCCTGCTGGCCATCGCATTTGACATCAGTCACCAAGTCTTCTGTCCATCAGCACCTTCCTGGGTCACACAGCACCTGTACAACATTTCCTGTACATGTGATGGTGCCCACAGATATTAACTGCCTGTACTGGCAGCTACTTTTTCCGCACCAAGAATAAGAGAGAAGAGGAAGAGAAAAGAGTAAAACTCACAGCCATTGGCAGCTGCTGTCAGAATTTAATTTTCATCATTTATCATGACATGGACAATGCCCTTAATAACATGCTGTAGCTTTTGGTCAGCCCTGACGTGGTCAGACAGTTGGACTGGATGAATATTCCATGTCACTTCCAATTGAAATAGTCTATTCTACTGTATACTAGAGAAGCACCAAAGAGATGTAATTTTGAAAATGAATGGAGCTCCCATTTAAGGCTCTAATAATCATCTAGAAACAAAGAGAAAGAAAAAACTGAAAAGCTGTCTACTCTAAATAAGAATCAGTTCTCCACAGTTAGAGATAAGCCAATATCATAAAGTGGTACACAGATCCTGCCAAGCCTGCTACATAAAAAATTAGATCAATTTTCTGTTCTTTAGTCTGCATAATTTAAACCAAACTGAATGAGCTTCTTGTAACCTGATTCTCCCCATTCATGAATGAGAAGAAAACCTGAGATCTTCTGCCCAATGATTCTAAAATTTCAGCAGCACAGCTAAACTGCAAACTGCAGCCCACATTAGTACAAAAGAATCTAAATAACTGGGATGAAAATTAAAATCCTAATTACCCTGGCCTTTTTTAACCCAAAGACTCTGTGTTAATACAGAAAGCCCATGTAGAGTTTCCATCTTAGTGATTTTTATGACTTTGTACATCTTTCTGCACCTGCTATTTTCTCTCATGCAGGCAGAAGTATATGCTTTTACATGATGAGTCACAGGATACAAACCCAGCAAACAGTTTCCATTGTGATTTATTACAATTCCCATGAACAGTGTTAGAACTTGATGAATACCAGCATCTAACTGAGATTAGGCTGGTGTTTTTTTAATCCATATACTGTTTTCTTTTTTCTGATTATGCTCTAAAATATTCTTTTAAACATATGAAATACAAGTAAAACTTTTGAAAACAAATAATTTATAATAAATATTAAGTTAAATAATCTAGGCAGACATTCTAAATTAATTCTTTGCATAAAAATAGGTGTTAAGCACCAGAGAACAACAATTCATAGAATTACAGAACCATAGAATCACAGAGTGTGCTGAGTTGGAAGGGATTCACAAGGATCATCAAAATCCAACTCCTGTCCTCCACCCCAAGAGTCACACCTATGCCTGAAAGCACTGTTCATATGCTTCTTGAACTCTGTCAGGCTTGGTGCTGTGACCACTTCCCTGGGGAGCCTGTACCAGTATCCAGCCATCCTCTGGGCAAAAAGCTTTTTTCTTGATATCCAGCCTAGTCATCCAGGCCATTCAGGCCATTTCCCCAAGTCCTGCCATTGGTCATGAGAGAAAACAGATTGGTGCCTGCCCCTCTGCTTCCCCTCGGGAGGATGTCGAGGAGCTCAGTGAGGTCTCCCCTCAGTCTCCTCCAGGCTGTACAGACCAGACACTTCTCATACAGTCTGGTGTCAAGGCCCTTCACCATCCTCTTGCCCTCCTTTGGACTCTTTCTAACAGCTTTATGTCTTTTTTTCTACTGTGGCTCCAAAACTGCTCCCAGGACCCATGTTGAAGCCTCCCCAGTGCAGAGCAGAGTGGGACAATCCCCTCCCTTGCCCAGCTGGCCATGCTGTTCAACACTTAAATGTTGAGGGTTCATGCAGATTTAACTTTAAGTATTGTATTGCTTTCATAAATTGATGAACAGTATTTACAGTATTGATATTCCCAATACATCACCACCACCACCACCGTTCACTGCTTGGGGAGTGAATAGTAAAAAAAAAACTATCTGGAAACAAATTACATCCAAGCCTCAAAACAATTAAAAATGCATGCAAATTATGGTGCTCCAGAAGTTAATCACTCCAACAGATGGCTGGTAGCTTGTTAATAAGAATGAAGCAGAGATTTGTCTTTTTTTTGGAATCCCCTATCTTGAAGAGAATAGGAATGCCAAGGGACCACCAAAAATGGGATTGCTGAAGCAAAGGGATTTGACTGTAAAATAATTATTAAAATGTCTCTGGAACACCAGAAACAAACCATTTGGGGCAATTCCAATCCAATTTTCCGCTCTTCCTTACTCCCTGTTTTGTTATGGCCTTGAATGTAAACAGCATCCCCTAAACAGGGATTTGGATGTGGAATGTGAATGTGGGCTGTGGATGTGACTTCACAGGCTGGCTTAAAGCTGGGATTGCAACAATGCTAACAGCCACAGAGACTTTTCACTGGAGATTTGCAGAGCAAATCCTGGTGTGCAGAGGCAGCTCTTGGATCCTGGAAAGCAGAACTTCAGCTTACTCTTAGCAAAACATTCCAAAGTTGGCTTTAAAGATGAAATTCCTTTAAATGTACCTGTGGGGCTGAGATGACAAGGTGCTGGTGGTCTAGAAGAATGTTTGCTCTGTTGTGCTGTTGTGTATAATCAAAAGAAAGACAAAAACCCTTTGCAACGGTATTGGAATAGTAACGCAAAAAGCAGGCCTTTTTCTGGAAGCTTCCAGGTGTCCTGGTGGTGATGGGGCACTCCCAGCACCTGATTTCCACAATTTTATAAGGTTGATTAATTAGGATACCTAACAGGTACATCCAATAGGAGATTCAGTTGCCCCAGTAACCCAACCATGGGTCAAACCCTTGGAGTTGGTCCAAGGGCTTCCTTGCCCCACTTTGTGTTACGACTTCTCAGACTCTGTTTGGAAAGAAAGATGTTCTTCTTGCAGGTCCTCTTCCTGACAATAAAACTATACAATAGTTGAGGAATGTGTTTAGAAGGTCAGTTTATTGTTCTAAAACCTAAGAGAAAGAATAGGAGACATACCAGAGTTAATTAAGGAGATATATAACTATATAATAGTAGTTTACAGAGCTAAACATATATGAAAATTGTATAAAAAGCAAAAAACTTTTTGGAACAGTACGACATGAACACACATGTTATGTACAGTGATTTGGTTACATCTGGTTATTGTATAAAGAACATTTTCACAGTCACTCCAGGCCCTCAGGCCATGCTGTGCTGTGTCACAGGGCTGAGGGCCTGTCCTGCATAAAGAGTGCAGGAAAAAACCTTAAGCCAGCAACATCTGAGCTACCTCCAGAAGAAGCATAAAACCATCAACATGGCATGGCAGAGCTAATTAGTAAATTAGAGTATTGATGCCTCTGTACTGTTGATTCTAGGATCTGATCTATTGTTTTCACTGACCATGGTTCTGTCCTCTGTAATGCAGTGTGGGATACTATGGGTTTTTATTCTCTATTTTGGGAGTTGGTGTGGCTGCATACTCCTGTTTCAGACTTCAACACAATGTGGTTGTGCACCCCAGCTTTCTCTCTGCACAGAGATGACAACTTCTAACACGTTAATTTCCAAATTCAAAAGCTCAGAATTTTACTGTTGCTGTGAAATTATAAACCAAAATCCACAGTCTAAATTAAATATTGTGAACAAAGGACGACAGAACCAAAATCTAATAAATAACATACCACTAATTAATTAGTAAATAATGCACTGTTGCAAAGCCTATCTTGCAAGATAGCCCTTCTGCCTTCTGAAATGACAGCTCACAGGTTAATATCACTGCCACAGTCTCTCTCACACCACAACTCACGTGGCTGTTAACGCCTCCATTTAGCCAGCATGCCCACAGGAACCTCTTAGGAAATACAGATGTTATACTTAGGCCACACTCAGATAAAAATCCCCTACCGTTTGCAGTGCTGTGCCACCAGGGGAGGCTCCCCCAGGCTCTGAGCCCTGACAAGAGCTGGCAGAGGAGAGCAGCTGCCCGACCTGCACCTGCCAGAGAGGAGAAGAGGAGATGCAGAGCTGACCTCACGGGATGTCAGCGGTCCAGGCAGAACAAAAACAGTGCTGGGAATCTCACAGGCANGGGATGCTAAATTGTCCTCCACTTTTCATCTCTTTTCTGTATCCCTTGCCAAGACTTTCAGCGGTGAGAGGTGGTACAGGAGATGCTAAAACCTGGTTTAGAAGCTTCCTTGATGAATAAGATATTTAAACTTACTTATAAAATCATACAGTGAGTTTCTAAAGAAGTGCACACCTCTGTGTTGTAGCTGTAAGATAACTAGCAGGCATTTTTACTGCACTAAAAATACCCTCTTTTCCCTCTTGCCAACTTCCCCTGCATCTCTATCTTCACTGTTATACACCTCTTCTTCAGTCATACACATCTCTAGGCTTAGTTTGTAAACTGTTTTTTTGATGGCTGAACTTACCTTGACTTTCACCAAAATACCTCTGGAAGCATTGACAAAACTCAGGTGAATTGCAAATAAAGGAAAACCTTTACTTCTTTGAGCAAATAACAGAACCTTTTTATTGAGCTCTTAGGAGAACATCACTCAATTCCTTGCACAGCTTTATGCAATTATAAAGTGACATGACTGTAACAGTCTCTCCTTCTATTCTGATAATTCCTGTCATGTCTTCCTGAAATCTCAACATAATAAGCATAATATAATGCATTGATGCATAGTATAAACTAGCATAAAAATATTCACCACTTCACCTTTATCCTATACATGCAGACCACTGGAATTCCAATCCAATGGTCAAACATTATTATTTAGTTGAAGTAACTTGCTGTTTTCATGCTCAAATAGAGTTTCCTCTGTATTGAGTACATTACTGGGCATCTAACCCCTAAATTTGCTTGTTCCTGTTCACCATGCCTGAGATAAGAATCTGACCAGTAATATATACTACCTGGATAGTTTAGAAGAATAATTAATTTGCAGATGTCCTCTGTTCACAAAATTTTCAGTACTCTAACAATCTATAAAATATCTATGTTTTATATAAACTAGGAAATGGCATTTCTGACTGGAGAAAACTACATCAGACCATCTTATCTTGCTGCCTATTTTATTGAAAGGCATCTGTGTTAGAGCAAAGCTCAGAGAATTTTGAAAATGTAAACAGAGGAGTCACCTAACAAAAATCATATGTGCATTCTAAATGCAGAGCTCTTGATACAGTAAGGCATCTGAAAGAGTTACAATGATGATATATGAATGTCAGCATGACCAAGGCTAAAGGGCAAGACATTGCTTTAAGTTGTTTCTTATTGCATAAAAAAATTATTTCCCATTCAGAAAATACTTAAAAATCTAGTTATTTTTATATAATCTGACACTTCCCCTCTTCTTCCCAGCTATATGATCTACTGGAAGAGGATTCTCAGCTTACATGGTTTTAATCTTAATGAATTGTCTAATCTTTTCAAGAAAATATATTTTTATATATAGCTTTTGAGCACAGACCCTTAATTATCAGCAGGAATGCTTGTGGACTGAAAACAAAGCCAGTTGGCAGGCTTTGAAATTACATTCAGAGCCAATTGCATTGGCAATAGCATTCCTGGGCTGAAGTCAATATCTAGCTCCTGAATTGTGTGTAGTGCCCCACGTATCAGGAATTCAAACGCGGGTTAAAAAGCTTGCAGTGTTATTACCTTCTCCAGGAGCACCTCTGCACATGGCAGGGCGAGCCTCCCCTCCACACATGGTAACTCTCCATCCTTCCATTTTCTTCCCACAGATCATGGGGAAGGGGGAGGAGCTGAGGATAAGAACACACATATTTTCAAACATTGTAAATGTACTTGTAAAAGCACCACGAGTAAGGGCAATACTCCTTTGATTAATCTCTCCCATATATTCTCCCACAAATACCCACAACTTTTTTTTTTTAATTCTCTGTAGGATTTATTTCAGTTTCTGCATTCTCAAGGGCTTTTTCACCTTTTCTACCTGAGCTTTTCATCTGCTGTGAGTAGTCTAAATTTTAGGAAACATTTCAGACATCCTGTGACAAATGATAAACTTCAGACCAGTTGACATCAATGCTTCCAACAGCACTACTTCCAAGACCAACTTTTACAGCCTGTGGAGTCAGGATGAAGAAACACCATAGCTACAGACGGCATGCAGCACAATGTTCTAGTTCTTCCAGGACAATCCTTATCATCTATCCTAATCTTCTTGCTGAAGACCCACAGGGTTTGCTGATGCTCTCCATGATGCCTAAAATAAACTGGCTCAGGAAAACTAAGGTTAGATGATCACTGTGCTGTGACCACTTCCCTGGAGAACCTGTTCCAGTGCCTAACCACCCTTTGGGTGAAGAGTCTTTTCCTGATATCCAGCCTGAACCTCCCCTGACTCAGTTTCATGCCATTTCTTTGGGTCCTGTCACTAGCCACAAGAGTGATCAGTGCCCCTCCTCTTCCCCTCAGAAGGAAGTTGTCAACTGCAATGATGTCTCCCCTTCTCCAGGCTGAAGTGACCTCAACTGCTCCTCATACAGCTTCACCTTTTCACCATTTTTTTTGGCCCTTCTTTGGACACTCTCTAATAGTTTTATGTCCTTTTTACATTGAGGCGCCCAAAACCTCACAGAGGACTTGGGGTGAGGCTGAACCAGCTGCACTCCCACCACATTCACAGCTTTGGTAAGGTCTGTAGATTTTGCCTGGGAAGGTATGTTCTCCATCATCAAATTAAATTTATATGATCAATCTGTTTCTGTTCAAAGAATTATCTCTCTCTTTCCCTCACTGTACACATAATGAGGACTTAGAGTGACCATGGATCCACCCTTCAGATTTTCTTTTCTGAATGAAGTTATAATGTTGTAATGAGAGGCCTCAAAGTCCCCTGAAGGAAATAAAATGTAGCATAAAAAAGTAAAAATCAAGTCTATCCTCAAGAGTCTGAGTCCTACACATGCAATGCTAGCAAATTTTCCACTGGAAGCAATCAGGCCTGTAGCTCTGTTCTGCACAAGGGAACTCCTACTGCAGCGGCTAAGAAGGGACCACCTGGCACCTCCTGGGGACACTGTCTTTGTCTTGTAGAGACAAGTGGTCAGGCATCTCCTTAATTGTCTTCCACTTCCTTATTATCTCTTCCAGCCTTTCAGGGCTAATATGCACTTACAAATGTGAACCACTCCCTCCTGCTCCAGGTCATCAGCATTTTTTCACAATCTCTATTTTCTTTCTAATGAGCAAGTTTCTTCCTCACAAAAGGGCAATGGTTATTCTTTGCTCTAGAAACAATTATATGTTTCTTTCAAGTGGTTATTAAAACCTCAGATAATTTCCATACCATTTATTCAACAAGATTTAACACACCTCTCTAGAGACAGCAAAGTTTCTAGAGAGGGCAAAATCAGCTTTGGCTGCTTTTACTAGTTACTTTTCTAGAGTAACTGGACAACCCATTTCAGACACTGGTATTTCCTCTTTCTTTTGTCCTCTGGGCTCTACCTCCAGGTTTCTAAGCACCAACCTTTACATTTTCCCCTTCTCTGCAAAAGGGCAAGATACCAAATTCACTGACGTGAGTAGGTGCAGCTCTAATTAAGTCGATGAGGTTGCACCTGCCTATGTCAGCAGTGAGTTTGGCTCGGCATCCCTAGAGAGCAAAATGTCACATTCCCTTTGCTGAGCAGGACATTTCAAATAAAACATTAGCAAAACCAATTAACTTTAAGCCATTAATCCCACCGAAGCTACATTCAGCCTCCTAAGGATTGAAGTCAATTCTCAGGAAATGTCTTTGGCTTAATAGATTGTAAAGCTTTGGCATGAAATATCTTGTTGAAATACCTTATATGGGAAGGAGGGGTT
>VWZP01010186.1:517-14461 GCA_013396995.1 Dicaeum eximium
CTTTAAGTATGTTCATGTTACAGTTGATATCCTTTCTCATGCAATGGTTGCTTCAGCATTCACAGGAGAAAAAACTCGTGATGTTATTAGTAATTTTTATAATGCTTTTTCTATCCTAGGTGTTCCATGTCACATAAAAACAGATAATGGCCCAGCATATGCTTCACAGAAAATGCAAGCATTTTTTGGTGCTTGGAGCATTGAGCATTCAACAGGTATTCCACATGTCCCTACGGGCCAAGCGATCATTGAAAGGGCTCATGGTCTCCTTAAACATCAGGTTCAAAAACAAAAAGGGGGAATGCAACAGGAGTCCCCTCAAGTGAGATTAGAGAAAGCTGTTTATGTGTTAAACTTTTTGCATCCCCTACCTGACTCACAGTTATCTCCAATTTTTTACCATTTTTCCTCTTTGAATTCTAAGCAACCAAACATGTCAAGGTATGGGTCAAGGATTTAATGACCAGTATGTAATAAATGAGCTAAAAATAATAATTAAAGAAAAATTCAAAGGGGGCAAGTATGAGTAAAAAAAAAAGGTGCTCGTTTATTAACTAACAAAAATAACTAACCAAACAATGGGGACAAAACTCAAGGCTAAGGGGTGAATGGGTAACCAGAGAAAAAGCAAGGTGTTTCCTCAGGAACAGAGTCTGTTGGAAAGACCCTGAGGGTCTGCATCTCGGTCCTTTTTAACTTTTTGTGGCTTGTTGATTGGGGTGCTCAGGATCCTCGCTCTGATTGGTTACAAATGGGCCTGCTGATTGGTCTTTAGTGCCAAGCGTTCCTGTCCAATCATTTCTTCTTTCTGCCCTCTGGTTGGTTGTCTGGGTTCTCCAATCCGAGATCATGTACATTACGTTGACTGGGTGACTTAATGGTCTAGAAGCATCCTTAATGCAACAAGCTTGTTCTAACAATGTACCATCTTATCACAATCAGTACATTCAACTTAATAAACCCTAAATTAACAAGAAATTAGACAGCAAAATTTATTATTTATAACAGGTGTGTGGTCTGGTCCAGTGGAACTAATAACCTGGGGGAGGGATTATGCTTGTGTTTTGACAGATAATGGTCCTCAATGGGTTTCTGCTCACTGTGTTAAACCTTATCTGGAACATGCAGGAAGGAACAGGATGGATGGTTCCGCAGCTGAAGCAGAATGAGCAGATGACACTGGCTAAGGCCATATATCAGGACATGTATTTCATTAGCTTTACAGTGCCTTTATAGTTATTGAAGGGTATGGGTTTTGGTTTGCACTGATTGGGACATTGCAGATTTTTGGAACCTTTGTTATAGTATTCCTGCATCTCTTTTTGAGCACTCGGGGTGTTTATAGCTTTTGGTTTGAGTACATACAATTTTGTAGGATAGAATAGTTAAGAAACTTAAAAACACTTGTAGATGGATGAAGGATGGGATTGTTAATTTTGTTGGTGGTTATGATTGTTGTTTTGTGTTTTCTCTGTCTGCTTGTATTTTTGCAAAGGGCCCTGCAAAAGTCCATAGCATCTGTATTTAAAGTTCAAAAACAAAAACGGGGAATTGTGGAAAGGGGCTAACAGCAGGCCTGTGTCGCGGTCCCGAGTGGGCTGTGGACGTCGCAACCGGCGACGCGGGGGAGACCCACGGGGCGCGATCAGATAAAGGGTGCTGCGCGCGCCTGGGTCGCGATCCCAGGTGCGTGCTCGCCACGAGATGGTATGTGGCCGTCAGCAGAGCCGCAGCAGGATGAGGAGAAGGACGCTGGATTGCTATATATGCTCTACCAAATTTATTGGTAAAACGGGGATAGCAACCCAGCTCGGGAGCCACTTGCACTCAGACGCAGCAGAGGCAAGAATGGCGCCGCTTCACTGGGGGGTGAAGGGTATATAAGGAAAACAAGGTAACCAATAGAGAACAAGAACATGGGAGTAACAAGGGCAAAACATCCAATCTCAGGGCGTGAAGGGTGAATGACAAAGGAGCGAACTAGTAAAATGTCATAACTCATAGAACTCTCTAGAAAACCGTGGGTGATTGATGTCTTCCTCCGCCCACGAAAAGCGGACCCTGCGGGGCTTAGACAATGTGGTAATCCCAGAGGCGTGGCGATGCCTCATGGGATTCCACANTTCCGTTAGCAAAGGTTCTATAAAAGCAGATGTAACTTAATAAAGAAAGCCTTCTTTTATTCTTTTTGCCTTCTGATATTGGAGTCGTGTCTGTGTTCATTGCGAAACAGCGACACAAGCATTGTCTTGTTACCTAGCCATCAGCACGAGGAACTCAATGTCCATTGTGACACAGCACAGCACAGCCTCATGGAACTCAGCAGACCATTGTGACAACCTGGAATCTCATGGATCTGAGTGTCTACTTAGACTAAGTAGGGGCTCATAGGACACAGGTGCTACTTGGACATTGCCAGCTCTTATACAAATCCAGTGTTCATTGTGACACAGTGCAGCTTCATGGAAACATGGGGACCATTGTGACACAATGCAATCTCATGGAACTAAGTGTCAATTTTGAACACAACAGGGCCTCATGGAACCCAGGGGCAACTGGGACTGAGCCATGGCTCATGGAAACAAGTTGTCATTGTGACACAGCGTGGCCTCTGGAACCCAGGAAAACATTGTGGGGTAATGGACTCCTATGGAATTAAGTGTCAATTGTCAAAACAGTTGGGCCTCATGGAACCGAAGTGACGTGACTCCATGGCACTGCTCATGGAAGCAAATGTCTGTTATGACACAGCTGGGCCCAATGGAACACAGAAGACCATTGTGATGCAATGGAATCTCAAGACACCAAGGCTCCATTGTGACACAGAGGGCCATCATGGAAACAAGGAGACTTGTTAGGCAACACAATCTCATGAAACAAAGTGTAAATTGTCAACACAGCAGGGCCTCATGGAAGCCAGGTGCCAATGGGACATTGAAAAGTTTAAGAGCATTGTGCCTAGACATACTTGGGCAAGAATAAGATACATTGTAATCCATACAGAACCTGGCAAATACTAGACACAAGCTAGAGACACAGGATGAAACTTGGCAAGAAATAGGGAACAAAACTTGCAAACAATGAAGTACAAAGCTTGCTAAAACCAGTGAGAAAAGTTCTGAAACAGCTAACAAGAGACTGTGCATGCTTAGAGGAGAAAGGTGAAAAGGGCATGGCGATGAAGATGTCCAGCCTTCACCAGAGGACCACCGAGGAAAACGCCGAACCTTCCTTAGTGAGACCTGGGGGCATTGCGCCTGCATGTCGTGTATGCTAATGATGAGTTTTAAGAAATAGTTTGCATAACTACAACTCTTCTAGGGAAAACAATTAATATATATGAAGTATAACCATGTATTGTAATCTGTTGTGTACCTTGGATGTGTGCTGCTAGGAGGAATGATCCCCGTGCACCCCGCATGCTGAATAAAGCAAATACACGCTTCTTGGACTTTGTCTCAGAAGTATCTCTTGGCCCGGTTTGGGGCAATTCAACATTTCAAAGTCTCATGCAAGCAAGCGTCCATTGTGAAACCACTGGGCCTAATGGAACACAGTACAACATTGATACACAATGGAATCTTATGGAACCAAGTGTCAACTCTTCTACAGCCGAGCTCATGGAACCCAGGCACTGTGATCCAAGGAATCTTGGGGAAAAAGTTTCAATTTTGAACAATGCAGGTCCTTATGGAACACAGATGCCACTTGGATAAGGCCAGGGCAAATGGAACTCAGTGTCCATTGTGACATAGCGCTGCCTCATGGAACTCAGCTGACGATTGTGATGCAATGGAATCTCATGGATCCAAGGCTTTACATTGACCAAGGTGCCTCTGGGACATTGCCAGGCCTAGTAGAAACAAAGCTTCATTCTTGCACAGTGAGGCCTCATGGCACCTGGGAGGCCACTGTGTCACAATGGAATCTGATGGAAACAAGTGTCCACTGTGACACAGCAGGGCCTCATGGCACCTAGGATACCACTCTGATGCAATGCAATCTCTGGGAACCAAGAGTCAACTGCAAACACAACATGGCCTCATGGAAGCCAGGTGCTACTTGGATATTGCCAGGGCAGGTGGAACTCAGTGTCCATTGTGATATAGCACAGGCTGATTAACAACAGGAGAGCACAATGACACCATGGAATCTTGGGGAACCATGTGTCAGTTGTAAACACAGCCAGCCCTCATGGAAGCCAGGAGACCATTTTGGCATAATGGAAACTCATAGAACAAAGGCTCCATTGTGACACATCTTGGCTTCAATGTATCAAGGAGGCCACTCTGATGCAATAGAATCTCTGGTCGGATTTTAGCCCTTTCCTGACCCAGAGCTGGGGCAACTGAGGGGCATTTAAAAAACCTTTTATTCAATTTTTCAGTCTCATATGAAGGGTGAGACAATAGAGATGTAACAATTCACGCCATCATAATCAGAAGCCTACTATTTCCTAATTACAAGATACTTATTATAAGCGTTTCTTGGCCTATCGGCTTTTTGCCACACCATGCTGTAGATGCCTTAAAGCCAGTCATCTAAAACTACCCCTCATGGGTCATATTACAATGTGTCTTTCATAATTCTGTTTCTCCAAAGTATCTAGTCTTATTTGCAAGGCCATCCTTCGAAACATTTTTCTAGCTCCATTTCTCTCTCAACAATATCTGTCCTATTCCATGGCATTTCTAAGTCAGCATTTCTTATCTGAAAGTTTGCATACAGATCTATACTGTGTGGGCCTTCTGTCAGGCCCTGAGAACTTTCTACAAATCCATTTCCTACAAATCTCAAGGAACCAAGCGTCAATTATAAACATATCAGGCTCTCATGAAACCAAAGAAAACAGTCTGATGCAGTGGAATGTCATAGATCCAAGGCTGTGCTTTGACCAAGATGGTCATCATGGGCCAGAGGTGGCTCTGGGACATTGCCAGGCTTTGTAGTAACAAAGCTCCATTATTTCACAGAAAGGCCTCATTGTCACTGATGTTGTAGGCAGGCACATGACAAAATACACTGAGGCTCATGCGCAACAGCCAACTTTTATTGATTGACCTTCTCCTTATATATTTTTGAAGGTCTGCATGGTTAGTCCCTACTAGCTGAAGCAGTTGCCACCTAGCTAAGCGACCATTAGCTGCCCATGTCTCCAAGGGCTTAGGCCTGCTTTCGAACAGTCCACACTGGTCAAGTTACGTAACTAAGGTCCGTATATAATTAGTTATATTTCAGTTATAAGATTGGGATTATTTATAACTGTGAGGCCTTCAGGCCAGACGTTAGCCACCACAGTTCCCCCTTTTTGTTTTTAAAAACAGAAGTAGTATCTGTCATCCTCTGCAGGTGCCTTGCAGACAGGATGACAAACACAGCACTATGTATGACACATTCATGATGACACAAAAAAACCCTCTCAACCTGGGCTTTAAAAAGCACAAAGGAGATTTTCCCCTCAACTTGGCAAGCCCAGCCCCTTTCAGCCAGTGATATAATGCATTGTATCCTTGGAGATGTAACAATCATATCCAGGAGTTGTTAAACAGGATTACCAGTGATACAAATTCTCCAAATGGGTTCTGCAGCTCATTACTTCAAAGTTACAATTTTATTACTTGACTCTACCACCAGGAGACATTCAACTTTAGAATGGTGATAAAAACAACTAACAGGAGAAACAAATTTTCTTAGTTCGGTATTGTGATTAATGTCCTTAAATAGATAAAAATCCTTAAATAAATTGTCCCAGATCTCCATGTAGAAGGTATACAAATTATTTAAATCACTGCTCCATGACGTCTGCTGGGGAGCCATCGGGAAGGTGTTGCTTCAGGTCCCAGGTGGACATAGAGCAGGGCGTACACACCTGGCACGTACCCATCGTGTTCCAGTGTCTGTGGAAATCGTTGTGGAGTGGTGAGGGAAAACAAGCACACAATCAATATGATTGATAAGTAAGTTCCGATTTATTGAAAAATCCTACCAGCTTTTATAGTGATTTGCAAACAATAGGCATTTCTCTTGAAAACAATAAGCTCCTATTGGATATGAGTTACAAGTCACTTATATGTGTTTTTTCTACTTGCAGTTACAGGTTTTGTAGCCAAATTTCTCATCCTTCAGCTTTCAGCACATCCTGCCTCCCATCCTGTGCTGTACCCCAAGCTACCCTATTCTTTCTGTTCGGGTTCTGTTCTTGTGTTGCAACATTGTTGCAAACTACCCTTGCTGCTTCTCCTTGCAGATTTCTAGCACTGCCTGATGACTATACCAATTGTCAGGCTAGGCACAGATTTTTAAGGCCTAAAATCTGAGCAGGATTTTTAAACAGAGGATTGATCAAGTAATTGTTCCATCGATACATGACCTCGCTCCTGTAACCAGTTCTCAACATGTGGAAACACAAGCATACCCACGTCCCCAAGTAATGAGATCCCACAAACCTTCCCATTTATTAGTGATAATATCTCATACCATTACCTTGGGTTTAGGCAGTTGTACGTCACTGGATCACTGCAGTGATAAAAAATTATTTTAAAATGTCCTGGTTTCGGACAGATTAGGGAAAAAGCCTCCTCCCCCCCCTTCCCACAACCCCGGGGTCGGGAAGGAAAACCTCGGAGGAAAGTGGAAAAAACCTGTTTATTTACAAATAACACTCCCCAACACAGGAAAGGAAAAAAACCAGCCCCAGATGTTACTCAGGCAGTCGCTGTGAAGGGAGGACGCTGAGCTTCTTCTACAGACTCACGTTCCCAGAGCGGATCCCGAGCCGGTCCGATCTTCGATAACGGGGAAGAAAGAAAGAAAGGAAGAGAGAGAGAGGGAGAAGGCAGCGAAACAGCCAGCAAAAAAGCAAGCAAAAAGAGCAAGCAGAGCCAAGGCTAGTTGCACAAACCGTCGGTCACACTACTGCTGACTATGCTGCACAAAAATGGCTCTTTATTTAAACACTTATCAAATTTTATAATGTTACCTTCGGTTTGATGAACAAGAGTTCCCCTAATCTATCACAATTGGCATGCCAGCGTGCCCGTCGGTGTGCCAGTGTGCCCGTGGTCACGCAAGTGATCCTGCAGGTGTTCCATCGCGCCCCGGGGCGTGCCATCGTGCCCGTGGGCATTGCATCCTGCCCGTGAGAGTGCCAGCGTGCTTGTGGGCGTGCCAGCGTTCCCGCGGGTGTGCCATCATATCCGTGGGTGTGGCAGCGTGCCCGTGGGAGTCCAGCTGTGCCCGTGGGCCTTCCATCATTCCCATGGGTGTGCCATCATGCCCGCGGTTGTGCCATCCCGCCCGTGGGCGTGCCAGCGAGCTCGTGGTCGTGCCAGCGTGCCCGCTGTCTTGCTGTCGTGCACGTTGGTGCGCCAGTATGCCTGTGGGTGTCCTAGTGTGGCAGCAGGCATGCCATTGTTCCCGTGGGTGTGCCAGCGTGCTTGTTGGCATTCCAGCGTGCCCGCGGGCGTGCCATCATTCACATGGGCTTGCCTTCGTTCCCGTGGGCGTTCTAGCATGCCCGTGGGACTGCAGGTGAGGCCACAGGTGTGCCATCGTCCCGGTGGGCGTGCCATCCTGCCCGGGGCTGTTCCAGGGTGCCCGTGGGAGTCCAAGTGATCCCGCAGGAGTGCCATTGTGCGCGTGGGCATGCCATCCTGCCCGTGGGCATGCCAGCGTGCTCGTGGGTGTCACAGCGTGCCTGCGGGCGTGGCAGCGTTCCCGTGGGTGTGCCAGCATGCCCTGGGCCATGCAAATGAGCCCGCAGGTGTGCCATCATTCCTGTGGCCGAGCAAGGCTGCTCTTTGGCACACCAGCGTGCCCACGGGCGTGCCAGCATGCCTTTAGGTGTCCAAGTGTGCCCACAGGTGTGCCAGCGTGCCTGCGGGCATGCCATCATATGAGTGGCCGTGCCAGCGTGCCCCTGGGAGTCCAAGTGTGCCCGTGGGCGTGCCATCATTCCTGTGGTCTTNCCGAGCAAGGCTGCTCTTTGGCACACCAGCGTGCCCACGGGCGTGCCAGCATGCCCATAGGCGTGCCAGCGTGCCCGTGGACGTCAGTGTGTGCCCGCAGGTGTGCTGTCATACCCGTGGGTGTGCCATCCTGCCTGTGGGCATGCCAGCGTGCCCGTGGACGTCAGTGTGTGCCCGCAGGTGTGCTGTCATACCCGTGGGTGTGCCATCCTGCCTGTGGGCATGCCAGCGTGCCCGTGGACGTCAGTGTGTGCCCGCAGGTGTGCTGTCATACCCGTGGGTGTGCCATCCTGCCTGTGGGTATGCCAGCGTGCCCCTGGGAGTCCAAGTGTGCCCGTGGGCGTGCCATCATTCCTGTGGTCTTTCCAGGGTGCTTCTTGGTGTCCAAGTGTGCCCTCAGGTGTGCCATCGTGTTCATGGGCGTGCCAGCGTGCCCGTGGACGTCAGTGTGTGCCCGCAGGTGTGCTGTCATACCCGTGGGTGTGCCATCCTGCCTGTGGGCATGCCAGCGTGCCCGTGGACGTCAGTGTGTGCCCGCAGGTGTGCTGTCATACCCGTGGGTGTGCCAGCGTGCCTGCGGGCATGCCATCATATGAGTGGCCGTGCCAGCGTGCCCCTGGGAGTCCAAGTGTGCCCGTGGGCGTGCCATCATTCCTGTGGTCTTTCCAGGGTGCTTCTTGGTGTCCAAGTGTGCCCTCAGGTGTGCCATCGTGTTCATGGGCGTGCCAGCATGCCCATAGGCGTGCCAGCGTGCCCGTGGACGTCAGTGTGTGCCCGCAGGTGTGCTGTCATACCCGTGGGTGTGCCATCCTGCCTGTGGGTATGCCAGCGTGCCCATGGGAGTATAAGTGATCTAGCAGGAGTGCCATCATTCCCCTGGGTGTGCCAGTGTACCCGCGGGTATACCATCGTGCCCGTGGGCACGCCATCCTGCCTGTGGGTGTGCCAGCGTGCCCGTGCCTATGCAAGTGAACCCACAGGTCTGCCATCGTTCCCGTGGGCATGCCAGCGTGCCCGTGGGTGTGCCAGCGTGCTCACTGGCGTGCCCGCATGCTCGCGGGCAAGCCAGCGTGCCCGTGGGTGTCCAAGCATGCCCGCAGGTGTGCCATCATACCCATAGGTGTGCCATCGCGCCTGTGGGCATGCCAGCGTGCCCGTGGGTGTGCCAGCGTGCCCGTGCCTATGCAAGTGAACCCACAGGTCTGCCATCGTGCCCGTGGGCACGCCATCCTGCCTGTGCCCGTGGGCATGCCAGCATGGGAGTATAAGTGATCTAGCAGGAGTGCCATCATTCCCCTGGGTGTGCCAGTGTACCCGTGGGCATGCCAGCGTGCCCGTGCCTATGCAAGTGAACCCACAGGTCTGCCATCGTTCCCGTGGGCATGCCAGCGTGCCCGTGGGAGCACAAGTGATCCCGCAGGTGTGCCATAATTCCCCTGGGTGTGCCAGTGTACCCGCGGGTATACCATCGTGCCCGTGGGCACGCCATCCTGCCTGTGGGTGTGCCAGCGTGCCCGTGCCTATGCAAGTGAACCCACAGGTCTGCCATCGTTCCCGTGGGCATGCCAGCGTGCCCGTGGGAGCACAAGTGATCCCGCAGGTGTGCCATAATTCCCCTGGGTGTGCCAGTGTACCCGTGGGCATGCCATCGTGCACATGGGGGTCCCATCGTGCCTGTGGGCATACCATCGTTCCCATGGGCATGCCATCGTGCCTGTGGGCGTGCCATCATGCCCGTGGGTGTGACATCGTGCACGTGGGCCTGCCAGCGTGCTTGTGGGCATGCCAGCATGAAGGCGGGCGTACCATTTACCTGTGGGCGTGCCCGCGTGCCCGTGGGAGTCCAAGTAATCCCTTGGGCGTGCCAGCGTGCCCGTGAGTGTCCAAGTGTGCCCGCAGGTGTGCCATCAATCCCGTGGGTGTGCCAGCATGCTCGTTGGCGTGACAGCGTGCCCGTGGACANCAGGAGTTCCAGCGTGCACGTGGGCTTGTCAGCATGCCTGTGGGCTTTAAATGTGCCCGCAGGTGTGCCATCGTTCTCATCGGCATGCCAGCATGCCCGTGGGCGTGCCAGCAGGCCTGTGGTCATGCAAGTGGCCCTGCAGGTGTGACATCGTGCCCGTGGGCGTGCCATCGTGCCCGTGGCTCTGCCATCGTGCCCGAGGGTGTGCCATTCTGCCTGTGATTGTGCCAGCGTTCCTGCGGGCATGCCATCGTACACGTGGGCTTGCCAGTGTGCCCGTGGGCATCCAAGTCTGCCCATACGTGTGCCATCATTCTTGTGGGCGTGCCAGTGTGCCCGCGGGCATCCAAGTGTTCCCAGAGGTTTGCCATTGTTCTCCTGGCAGTGCCAGCGTGCCCATGGGCGTGCCAGCGTGCCTGTGGTCATGCAAGTGATCCTGTAGGTGTGACATCATGCCTGTGGGCGTGCCATCGTGCCGGTGGGCGTGCCATCGTGCCCGAGGGCGTGCCATTCTGCCTTTGAGCGTGCCAGCGTTCCCACGGGTGTGCCATCCTGCACGTGGGCTTGCCAGCGTGCCTGTGGGCATCCAAGTGTGCCCATACGTGTGCCCTCATTGTCGTGTGCATGCCAGCATGCCCGCGGGCGTCCAAGTGTGCCCAGAGGTGTGCCATTGTTCTCGTTGGTGTGCCAGCGTGTCCGTGGGCGTGCCAGCGTACCTGTGGTCATGCAAGTGATCCCGCAGGTGTGCTATCGTGCCTGTAGGCGTGCCATCATGCCCGTAGGTGTGCCATCCTGCCTGTGAGCGTGCCAGCATGCTAGTGGGTGTGCCAGCGTTCCCGCGGGCGTGCCATCGTACCCGTGGCTGTGGCAACGTGCCCGTGGAAGTCCAAGTGTGCCCATGGTCCTTCCATAATTCCCGTGGGCATGCCATCGTGCCTGTGGGCGTGCCATCATGCCCGTGGGTGTGCCAGCGAGCTCATGGCCGTGCCAGTGTGCCCGCTGTCCTGCCATCGTTCACGTTGGCGCGCCAACGTGCATGTGGGCATCCAAGTGTGCCTGCAGGTGTGCCATAGTTCCCCTGGGCGTACTAGCGTGCCAGTGGGCGTGCCGGTGTGCTCGTTGGAGTGCCAGCGTGCCCGCGGTAGTACCATCGTGCCCTTGGGCTTGCCTTCGTTCCCAAGGGCGTTCCAGCATGCCCATGGGACTGCAAGTGAGGCTTGCATTTGTGCCATTGTCCCGGTGGGCGTGCCATCCTGCCGGTGGGCATTCCAGCGTGCCCGTGGGAGTCCAAGTGATCCCGCAGGTGTGCCATCGTTCCCCTGGGCTTGGCAGCGTGCTCGTGGGCGTGCTGGAGATCCCGCAGGTCTGCTATTGTACCTGTGGGCGTGGCATCGTGCCCGTGGGCATTCCAGCGTGCCCGTTGGCGTCCAAGTGGGCCTGCAGGTATGCCATCGTGCCCGTGGGCATGCCATTGTTCCTATGGGCGTGCCAGCGTGCCTGTGGGNAGCATGCTCGTGGGCATGCCAGTGTGAACGCGGGCGTGCCATTTACCTGTGGGGGTGCCCGCATGCTCGTGGGAGTCTAAGTGTTCCCGTGGTCGTGCCATCATTCCCGTGAGCATGCCATCGTGCCCGTGGGTGTGCCATCATGCCCGTGGGTGTGACAGCATACCTATAAGCATCCAAGTGTACCCGCAGGCGTGCTGTCGTGCCCATGGGCTTGCCTTCGTTCCCGTGGGCATGCCATTGTGCCCGTGGGCGTGGCAGCATGCTCGTGGGCATGCCAGTGTGAACGCGGGCGTGCCATTTACCTGTGGGGGTGCCCGCATGCTCGTGGGAGTCTAAGTGTTCCCGTGGTCGTGCCATCATTCCCGTGAGCATGCCATCGTGCCCGTGGGTGTGCCATCATGCCCGTGGGTGTGACAGCATACCTATAAGCATCCAAGTGTACCCACAGGCGTGCTGTCGTGCCCATGGGCTTGCCTTCGTTCCCGTGGGCATGCCATTGTGCCCGTGGGCGTGGCAGCATGCTCGTGGGCATGCCAGTGTGAACGCGGGCGTGCCATTTACCTGTGGGGGTGCCCGCATGCTCGTGGGAGTCTAAGTGTTCCCGTGGTCGTGCCATCATTCCCGTGAGCATGCCATCGTGCCCGTGGGTGTGCCATCATGCCCGTGGGTGTGACAGCATACCTATAAGCATCCAAGTGTGCCCGCAGGAGTGCCATCATGCCTGTGGGCGTGCCATCATACCCGAGGGCGTACCATTCTGCCTGTGAGTGTGCCAGCGTTCCTGTGGGTGTGCCATCATGCACATGGGCGTGCCAGCATGCCCGTGGGAGTCCAAGTGTTCCCGTGGGCGTGCCATCATTCTCGTGGGCTTGCCAGTGTGCCCGTGGGTGTCCAAGTGGGCCCGCATGTGTGCCATCGTTTTCCTGGGTGTACCATCGTGCCCGCGAGTTTTCCAGCGTGCACGTGGGCGTGCTAGCGTGCGTGTGGGGGTTTCAGTGTGCCCACAGGTGTGCCATCTTACCCGTGGGCGTGCCATCATGCCCATGGGTGTGCCAGCGTGCTCGTGGGCATGCCAGTGTGAAAGCGGGCTTTCCATTGTACCCGTGGTCGTGCCAGTGTGCCCGTGGGAGTGCCATCCTGCCTGTGAGAGTGCGAATATTCCCATGGGCGTGCCATCGTGCCCGTGGGCGTGCCAGCGATCTCATTGCCCTGCCAGGTTGCCTGCTTTCCTGCCAGCGTGTTGGTAAGCGTACAAGCACCCAATGCTGTGGCGTCACAGAGGGGGGAATACTACGGCTGTCACTGCTGTGATGTCACAGAGAGTGGAATGGTGGTGCTCCCTGTGCTGTGGTGTCACAGAGGGGGAAATACTAGGGCTGCCACTGCTGTGATGTCACAGAGAGTGGAATGCTAGGGCTGCCACTGCTGTGATGTCACAGAGAGTGGAACGCTGGGGCTGCTAGGACTGTGTTCACAAGGAGGGGGAAATGCAAGGGCTGCCACTGCTGTGATATCAAACAGAGTGGAATTCTGGGGCTGCCACGGAGGTGGTGTCAAAGAGGGGAGAATGCTAGGACCGCCACTGCTATAATGTCAAAGAGAGTGGAATGCTGGGGCTGCTACTACAGTGGTGTCACAGAGAGTGGAATGCTAGGGTTGCCACTGCTGTGATATCACAGAGAGTGCAACGGTGGTGCTGCAACTGCTGTGATGTCACAGAGAGTGGAACGCTGGGGCTGCTAGGACTGTGTTCACAAGGAGGGGGAAATGCAAGGGCTGCCACTGCTGTGATATCACAGAGAGTGCAACGGTGGTGCTGCAACTGCTGTGATGTCACAGAGAGTGGAACGCTGGGGCTGCTAGGACTGTGTTCACAAGGAGGGGGAAATGCAAGGGCTGCCACTGCTGTGATATCACAGAGAGTGCAACGGTGGTGCTGCAACTGCTGTGATGTCACAGAGAGTGGAACGCTGGGGCTGCTAGGACTGTGTTCACAAGGAGGGGGAAATGCAAGGGCTGCCACTGCTGTGATATCACAGAGAGTGCAACGGTGGTGCTGCAACTGCTGTGATGTCACAGAGAGTGGAACGCTGGGGCTGCTAGGACTGTGTTCACAAGGAGGGGGAAATGCAAGGGCTGCCACTGCTGTGATATCACAGAGAGTGCAACGGTGGTGCTGCAACTGCTGTGATGTCACAGAGAGTGGAACGCTGGGGCTGCTAGGACTGTGTTCACAAGGAGGGGGAAATGCAAGGGCTGCCACTGCTGTGATATCACAGAGAGTGCAACGGTGGTGCTGCAACTGCTGTGATGTCACAGAGAGTGGAATGCTAGGGCTGCCACTGCTGTGATGTCACAGAGGGGGGCATGGTAGGGCTGGCACTGCTATGAGGTCACAAACGAGGGACTGCTAGGGGTGGCATTTCTGTGATGTCACACAGAGTGGAATGCTAGGGCTTCAACTGCTGTGATGTCACAGAGAGTGGAATGCTAGAGCTGACACTGC
>VWZP01010189.1:971-37674 GCA_013396995.1 Dicaeum eximium
ATTTTATGAGTCATTCTGTGAGACCTTGATGGCTCATTAGCAGAGATAGTGTTCTGGAGAGAGTTATCAGGGCTGTCTCGCTTATGAAGATGGTAATATAATACACACTTTCAGTGACATCATACACTGTAACCTAAGACACCATTTAAGTAGGTTCTTGTACTTTTTCTGGACTCTGAACTTTTCTTCTAATTTCTTTTATTGGACCAGATATAGCTGTTGCCCTCTCTCCGAGCTGCCAAACCCCTTAATCCTTTCATCCTTACCCTCCTTCTATATCTACTTCTTCTTCGATCTTTCTCTTCTGTTACTTTCCTGGTGTTCTTTTAACCGCTCCCTAATTTTTCTCTCCATCCCAATTAAAAGAAAAAACAAACTAAAAAAAAAAAAAAAAAAAAAAAAAAAAAAAAAAAAAAAACAAAAAAAAAAAAACCACAAAAAACCAAGCTGTTTCAAGCCTAGTTCAAATACAATATGGGAAGTATCATAGCTCACCATTATCAAATTTCATATATACAGTCCCTATGTATGTGATAAACATTTTGATTAAAAGTAGTGATGTTTTAGCCTACTATACTAGCTGAGAGCCACCCTGAATTAGCATAGAATTAGCATTTGTATAACCAATGTTTGTGGGATTTCTGCAATATCCTATGTCACAAAAGTAAGGAGGAGATCATGATAAGTGACAATATCTTTTTTCAGAGTGGTCCCTATCTGCATGATCACTCTGCTTGGAATATGGACATAGTTTGTATTTTCTTACTATATAAAACTGTGCATTGATCAGGGAAGTATGCAACAGTGTTTATTGCATTTCACCTTCCCTAAATTAAACATCCTTCCTTGCTGTTGCATTGCAAATATATCTGGGGACCTCTGCTAAACTGGCTAAATACACTACTGCACAGAAGAATGTAAAACAGAGAGTACGGCTTCATTCTGATTTAGCTCTAACACTTCCTAAGGAATTACTGCAGAATTTCTTCTAGAGAAAAGTAGACTCTCTTCCTATCACACACACAAAGGAAATGGCTGAGAAATTTGGATAAGTTTATTCTGTCTCCTCACTATTGATTCTGTGGTTGTTCTGCAAGGCGATTGCAAACACTAAGTCATCACTGCATGCTAGTCACAAAAGTGACAGGGGAGGTGAATGAGATTATGGATTCTGACCTGACTTTTGTACCTCTGAACATCATGAGAAATTTAATACCTACCAACCCAAAGCTTGAGTCATATATGGTAGAATAACTATGCAAAAATGCAGCTTAGTGCAGTATCTTTTATGCTGCTGCCTATGGAAAAGCCATTGCATCATAATTATGAAGTATTTGATGTGCTGCTATTTACAATGCCAGTAATGTTAAAAATTTAATACTGGACTTCTGCATAATATTCAAGAGGTGTATATTTTGATGAAAGTATGTATAGATGATGATGATAATCACAAGAATAGAAAATATTCACATTTAGGTTGTATGAGCATTTCTGTAAGTTTAATTGTTCTGTGCACATTAGTCATAAGCAACTATTGGGATGTCTGGTGCCACTGCTTGAACCATCAATGAAAATATTAAAGGATATTGAAGTCTGCAATGACAACAAATTGAAGTATCAGTAGTACTTATAAATTCATATAGCACCATTCATTGTTTTAGCTGGGTTTTCTACAAAAAAACCCCTGAGTGGTTAATACTATTTCAATACATTCTATAGGGTTAAATCAGAGTTAATGTTGTTAAGCAGATGCAAGAATGCCACATCAGCCTTGCCTGCTCCTGAAACAAAAGCATGTACAAACACATGACCTTTCCACAGTGTTGTCTATTTTGTTGAAAGCTACTATACAGGAAACAGAAAGCTGTATTCACTGTAACTTGGTAGATTGACATTAAAATTGTATGTTAAAAAAATAGTTAGAGGCTATCTGACAAATTTACCTCATTCATCCTTCCACCTTGAGTTAAAAATCCAGATTTGTGTAACTTGGTGCCAAAGACAGCTAGGAATTGAAATGCTACATCTTCCCCAGGAAATCTCTTCTAGTGTTTCTCTATCCTCAGTGATAAAACAGGCTGAATTAATTCAGAAGAGATTTCTGGCCACCACACAAAATGTTATTAAATACTCTTAATGAAAAAGGACTTTATATGGTAATATGCATTAACACACATAAATGTTTCTTGTTTCTAGGCACTATCTTCAGCATGAAATGCAGTCTTTTAAGAACTCTTTGCCATAGAAACTAATTAGCACTCTGAAATTTGAAATGCTTAAATGCATGATTATTTGTATTATTCACATTTTTGCTCCTCCAGTGGTCTTCATGAAAGAAATTCTACTTTTATCACCAGATGCTATGAAATAAGATTTACTGAACATGTTTCTGGTTCACAGAACTAAACCATGCCTCCAATTAATGTAAAATAAACATGAGAAAGAGGAAGTAATTTCAAGGCATAATTTAGATAGCTTGTTAGAGGTATGAACTGCTTTAATGCCTTTTAATGTGTTGATAGCACATTAAAGAAAGATAAAGAAATTGGTGAAATACTAGATATGAATATTTCAACTCTGCACAGTAAGCTCATTTTCTGTGAAAATTAATTCTATCATTGTAAATTAAATGTAACACCTGGCTGAATTATATTATATATGTGCTATTTATTTATTTATTAGAGAATAAAACTATACCAGGAAGGAAACCTAAGGAAGGGCAGAACATCTAAGAGAGGGATCCTCCTCACTAGTCAGAGCTCTAGGCCTATTTCTAAATGAAAGCTCAGAAGTGATTTGGAAGAGGAATGAACAAATTGGGAACTTGCTCTGGATCCACTTTTAAGCAGCTTCTGAGACTCTGGGTCCCTGTTACATAGATAACATCAGAGCTTTGAATGGCATGGGCAGAAGGTGAAGACAGCAAATCATTGTAGGGGATGAGCTGGTTGTCTCAGGATGTCACAGTCTTTTTCTGACCCAGAAGTATGTTTTTGTGGTAGTAGAATGACGGCATGGTAACTGCTGAAATTTTCAGGAAAATGCCACAGGTTGTTATGCGCATTGTGCTTTTGTTGAGAAGTGGTTTTCTCCATAATTTACTCAAGTATGAACTGACAGTTTTACATTCTAGTAACTGGAAAAATCCTTTAGACTCTTGATGGTTAGGAGCTTGAACTTTTTTGGTGTGTTTCAGTCAGACCAGTTGCAACCAGACTGAGCAGGGAGAGAAAAGTGCACTGCTGGGCACGGCAGGAACATCACTGTCAGTTCTCAAGTGTCCTAGACGCAGGCAGGAATTTCTTGTGTGGGGTGAGCATTACTTCTTATGAAGCAGCATGGGAGCTGGGTTTTAGCCTTCAAGAAGGAAGAAAAGCAGCAGAAGGTAGAGGAGAGGAAGAAGGTAGAGGCAACATTGTTTTCTTCTGAAGGTACCTGTGGCCTGGCATGAAACCAAGGAGCTGCTGTGACTAACTGTAACGTAAGCTGCCTTTGGTAGTTCTGGATGGAATCAAGTAAAACCACCTCAATCCCAAAGATGGGTGAGTTTGGGATTCTATATACATTTTCAACACCTATTTTCAATGAGTCCATCTAACTACAAAAATAATCTAAAATACAAAAACTATATAAGGTATAAAAAAATTTATCACATATATTCAACAGGGTTAACAACTGACAGAATCCTGACTTTTAAGCTGAACATGTGATGTAGTTTTTGCAAAGGTATTAAGTAGGGTTTTGCATTGAATTTTTTTTTTTAATAAAAGAATGCCAGGCATTATACGATGGAAGATTTGAAATTCACTCTCACAGATAGAATGATCTTTTCTCCTTTTGCTGCTGATGCCTTATAGAGATCACTTTCTGAGACCAAATTATCAGAGCCACAGGAGAGAAGAGCACAGAAAATGCAGTTTGATCTGGCTTGTGTGGAAGGAAAATGTTGTTTTCATTCCATTCCACTGAGACGGAATTAAAACTTTCTTACTTCACACTATTGATTTTCAATCATAGCAAGTATTAGCAGCCTTAAGATTTTCAGCAACTTCTCTAACCTTTCTTCACTCCTAATGCCTGTGAGGGAGTACTCCCCTGGGAAGGAAAAATCTGTACATACTTCTAAATTTCCCACATCCTCCTGTGAAATGTGTTATCAGTCAGTTCTGGACGCAAGATATCAGAACAAATAGACTCAGGGAAGGTGAGCTCTTGCTTGTAATCTAAGCTAGGAAAGAGAAGTCACACTAGATTTACCACAAACCCTTCCTGGGTCCCCGTGGGAGGAGTGTTACATTGGTCTTGCTTGTTCCGTAAGAGCAAACTTCAGGGCTGTGGGCAGATCCCTATCACACAGAATCAGCACAGTTCCAAGGCAGTTCGCTTATTTTGAAAAAGGCAAAACTATACTCAGAGAAGCTGATATAGCCAATGATTTAATTTTCATGTTGCATTATCCATCTCAAAGGTTTAGTTTTTTCGTTTCATTTTGGAGTTTCGTGGTTTGTCCTTTTTTTGTGTGCATTTCAGAGAAACTGTCCCAGCAGGAGTTAGGAAAATAACGGCCATGTTGAGGCCGTGTGGATGAAACAAGACCCTGGGGAGCAGAGCATGGGCAGCGGATTTGGGCGGACTCCAGGCGGGTCTGTGCAGGGGCCACGTCGCTTCCCTTCTGCATTCCCGCCTTCTCCTGCGGCTTTGGGACAGGAAGACTGGGAAAAAACCTCCAGTGCCTTGTTCAAGCCACAATCATCCATAGCGGAAGCGAGGAGAAAAAAATAACCAGTGACCAAAACCCCTCATCCTTCTCTGAAAAGGAAGTGTGTTCCTTTTCTGCGGCACAGCGTTGGCAGTCCTTCGCTCTCACTTTCAGACGCCCAACTGGCGACACGGGTACAACCGACATGAGCCAGACGACGAAATCACGCCTTCTCCAAACCCGGCAGAGCTGCCAGCAAGTCTCTCCCGCTTCCTCTCGCCCCGCCGGCACCGCCTGCGTCCGCCGCCCTCCTCCCTACGCCGAGGCCCCGCCCGCTCTGTCCGCGTTGGCCGCGCTTCGCTCGCCCCCTCCCCGCAGCGGCGGGGGTGGTACTGGCCGCGACTCCGGTTGAGCGGCGCCGCAGCGGATCAAGACGCGGAGGTGCGGGGCACTCCCGTGCTCGGCGCTGCTCGCCTAACGCGCAGCGGAGCGGCGGACTTGTCTCCCCGGCGGAGGCGAGCGAGTCACCGCTTGAAAGCCCAGCTGCCTGGCAGGGCGAAAGAGAGATAAACTAAACGCCAAAGAACCCCCAGCCTCTTCTCCTGCCTGGTTTTATTTTATCTTCCGTAATTATTTCGGGGGAAAAAAAGAAAAAACAAAAAAAAACCGAAAACAATACATCGCCGTGTTTTTAACAATTCGTGCCGTGCCGCGTGTGCAGTTGTTTCCAGCACACCCCTGATAAACAAAGGAAAAGGGGGAGGGGGCCTGCGTTTCGCAGAAGACATGCGTTCCGTCAGGAAGAGGTGGACTGTGTGCACTGTAAGTCTCCTCCTCATCTTCTATAAAACGAAGGAAATAACACGGACCGAGGAGCGCCAGGAGGCAGCTCTCGCCGGGTAACTGCGGGGTCCCGCGACGGGTGGGGGGTCCGAGGGGGTGGCTGGGCCATGTGGGTTGTCAGGCTCCCCGGCGCTCCTCGGGCTGTGACCCGCAGCCTGCGATGCCAGCGCAGCTCGGCGCTCTCGCTGGCGGTAGCTGCCTGAGGGCGGGGATGTAGCTGCGGGACGAGTGCCGAGCGGGAACTGCTGCCGAGGTTCGGCGGCCGCAGGGTGGGTGCGAGTGCACGGGAAAGGACGGCAGCTGCCCTGCTTCTGAGGTTGCCTCTCAACCGCCGTAACGAGGCGCTCCTGGGAAGTTCCACCTGTCCGCGGCTGCCCCGGAGGCCGGGATGGCCCAACGTGGCGGCGGCGGCGGCCAGAGCGCGTTTTGCCTCAGTTCCTTGTAAGTAAGGGTGCTTGGATGCAGGTGAACGCCTGCTTCCGTCTTTGCAGTTTGCCCGGAAGCTTTGCTTAACTTGGCTTTTTCTTAAGGATTCTTGCTGTGAGAGAAGTGTGGGTCATCCCCGTTAGCTCTCGAGCTTCCTCCACTGGAAAATCTGGTCCCTCGCTGAGACTGTCTGTTACATACTCTCCTTTTGCTGCCTGTGGTTGACTCAAAACGAAAGGCAAAGAGTTCCTTGCCATTTTTGTCTTTGCACCTCAGCTTTCTCTTTATGTACGTGAATGCCTGCATTCCCCTTTTTTCTGCCAACTTGCAGCTGTTCTCTGGAGATGCTGGATTTTCAGCTAAGCTGGTTTTTCTGTGGAGGCGTATAAGATTTTGGTTTTACTGGAGCACTGTATAAATTTATTGGTCGTTCAATGTAATCAATAAAAGCTGAGTAGAAACTCACACTTTCTGTTTGCTTGTGCATGTCAATGTCGACTTTGGATAGAATTCTTTCACAGCGGATTTTTGTCCCGTTATGAAAACCCTTGCCTTAATTTAAGGAGGAGGCATTAGGGGGTTGTAAGTACCCGTAGAGGCCTGGAGGAAGCTGAGGCAATTACAACCTATTTGGGCCCGGAGTTAAAGACAGAAAGTACATCCTTCTTTCTCAGGCAGTCGGGTGAGGGAGGGGAACGTAGGCAGCAGACCACCGCCCGGCGGCTGTGGCCCCGGCGCGTGCTGAGAGCAGAGGCTGTCCTCACCTGTGTGTGTGTGCAATATTTGCTTCCTTTGTTATACAATGTTTTTACAACTTGTTGGTATCTCTTCCTCTTGTTCAGCCTGGTTGTAACCCGGTTTCTACCGCAAAGCTATCGGTATTCTTAGGAGATGTACGGAAGTTTAAAATTTTGGGGTTACAGCTGTGTGAAAATAGAGGTGAAAATCAATATGTGAGGTAGAATTGTCATTGATACCCATGTTTATTAGTATGTGCTCCTTCTTCTCAGACTAGAAGAAACTGATGAAATTCAGAAATTACTTTATATAAGTTTGCAAAGAAAAAACCGCCTTCAGCTCATTGCACATTGTTTGACACCACTTAAAACCTTACTAAAATGAACTGTTGTTTTAATATGAAATGGAAGGAAACAAGTGTGTTTAGTTATAAATATGTATGTTCCTAACAAACCTCTTAAAATACAGCTGTAATATACTTCTGACTGGTCATTTTGTGATATCTCTATTTCTTTATCAGGGAGACTTCTTGTGCTGTATGGTACTACTCACTTTCATTGTTGAATTTTTTTTTCTCTTCACAGGCTGTCATCCCATTCGTTACTGTATAAAGCAGAAAAAATACCCTAAAATGTATTGCTCATAACTGCTGCCCCTAGTGATGTTACACTTGACTTTCTCCTGAATTAGGGGTTCAGGACGTTGGATTATTTTTGACTGGGCATGTGGACAAGCAAAGTCAGTTTTCCATGGGTTGTTTTACTTTCAGAAATTACAGGTGTGCGAGGTGGCCCATTTTATGGTTATTAGTGGTACCAGACAGTCCAAAATGGACCGAGTATATACTGTTCCAAATTACATGAGAAATTTTAAACCAGTTTTGTGCTTTCATAGAAAAGTGTGGTAGGACAATTACTGTGAATCACAAGCACACCCTGCTTCAAATAGGCAGTAATGTCCCTTTAAAGGTTAAGCAAGTAAAGAAGCATGCATGCTATGTGCAGAATAGTGTTTCTTAAGCAGTGTTGTCTTCTACTGATCTAGAATACATTTGAAGGCAGTTACTTTATTTAATGAACTTGCTTCACGAGAAGACAGTCTTATTATATGGGTCTGATTGTCACCAAGGCAAGGTAATCCAAAGTGAAGACTGACACTGTCAGCTCTAAGTTGCTACCACGGTATGGCAGCTCTTTTAATTACATCAGAGAGGATTTGCAATTATTCTAGAAGATACAAAATAATCCACGTTTCGTTCAGTTATTTACACAATGAAGAATTACCTGGAGAAAGTTTTGGGTTTTATGTATTAGTTTATTTAATGCTACTTTAAGTGAAAATCCAATAAAAGGGAGAGGAGGATCTAAATGAGCACATTTGTGTTCATAGTAATAGCTTTAACACAAAGTGCCTAGGACCTTCTTTCATAAAAACATAATTTAACATTTTTTCTATGTACAATCTGTAACTCACTGCAGTAGTAAATTGTGACTATGGAAATCCACCACATTACAAATGCTATGGTTTAAGTGTTGACAGTGCATTTTGTTGCTAAGTTTTGTCACTTGTTTCACTGTTCAAGTGTGTACTAAATAATACTTAACCTAGAATAAATTAAGACATCTCTGAGGTATCCTTAGACTGAGACCTTTACCTGGCTGTAGTTTGGTAATTTTCTTTAGATGCATGCACTCAATGCATATAGAAAATATATGCAGAAATATACATGTAATTAATATTATTACAACCGTTTTGGAAAAGTTTTAGGGAATAAAAAGTTTTAACATAGCAAAAAGTATCAGTTGGATTCTGGCTATTGGATTTAGGGGCTTCTGCAGCATCCTCCCATGCCTTCAAGTTAGCAGGATTTGGGTAATTTGCTTACAGGTCTTGAACCTGAAGTTGTAGGTTTTCGGTAGATGGCAACTTTACCTCTGCATCAGTGTGATATCTGGGCTGAAGAGTGTTGGCATGGGGGTGAGGGAGAAAGGGAGCTGCTAGTAATGCAGGGTGGTTTTGGTGAAGTGTATGGTACTGGTTTGTTAGTTACAGGGGCTTTTGCAATGACAGCACATTTTAGAAATTGCTACATATTACCACTTTTGTTAATTTAGCTTAATTAATGTCCCATTGCAGGTTAGCTTGTGTTTAGTCTGTTGTATAATCTACTAAGTATTATTGCTTTATATACAGTAGCAATGTTGCTGTGTTTCTTACTAAGGGCCCTGATACCATTGTTATCAGAACTCACAGCCACAGAAAAACACAACTCAGCAGTTCCTGGAAAGCTTACAGTCTCAGATCTTTACCATTTTGTTCATTGAAGGGCTGTGGTCAGATACTCTGTTTCCAAGTTAAGTGATTGTTATTGGCAGTACTTAAGAGCATGTTTATTTAACAGACAATCAGATTTCTGTATATTATTGTCCTGTGCACACCTGAGTTACAAGACTCCTGAGTTACAAGATGTTTTTTTTGTGGTAGACTTTTCCATCCAACAACTTTGGTTTATTTGTGATTAACAGCTGTGTTTGAACTCAGCTGAACATTGCTCTGGCATCTAAAAGACTATGGATGATACACTATAGATGATAACAGAAAGATGTGCAGATAAAAATGAATTTTAGTCCTTACACCTTAAGGTGTTAATCTTAACACCTTAAGAAGTGTTTGGACTTCTCTGTCCAATTTATGCAATCCTGTTTGCTAATATCACTGCAACTTGTGCTAGCTCACCAGGTATGTATTCAGTGGTCATCACCCAAAGCTTACTGTATTTATTTTTTTAAGGTTACCTTGCCAAAAAGTTATAAGACTGATGGACAGGATAGGACAATTGGAGTGTTCTGGACGTGTGCATGCAAAAGTTTCATGAAGTGTTGGGGAAATTTTGTATTTTGTATACCATTAAACTCTAGAATTCTGTGCTTTTAAAAATCTTTAGCATTTTTAAGCAGGAGGCCAAAGATATCTCTTAAGCCATTATTGCAGATTATGAACTGGGCAACAGCTTGAAATGTAACACTTAATTCTTAGTTTAGTACTAGAAATTTGGAACCCAGAAGTGCAGAATCTGCCTCACAAGCATAACGAAGTTTTGTCCAGACTTACAATTTGGAGTTTATTGTGGTTTTTGTTATGTCTATTCCATTACAAATATAAACAAATTTAAGCTCTTAATTTGTATATTCAACTATTACAGATAACTGCCTCATAGATTTTTTTCTGTTACGGTTTATTTTCTTCTAGAAAGCTAAGAGGTAGCTGCTTATTCTTGTTATGAATAAAAGGATGTATTGCTGGTGCTTGCGATGTAAATTACTTAGACTGGAGTCAGCCTTGACATAATTGTGGTTTTTTCTATATTGCATTGCAGAGGTGGTGAACTGAGTTTGAGCAGATCAATGATCAATAGCTCTGATAAGATTATTCAAAAGGGTGGCTCCTCAATCTTCCAACATGCTGCAGAAGGTTGGAAAATCAATTCTTCTTTGGTAATGGAAATAAGGTGAGTTTCTTAAAAAAAAAGCAGTTCATTTCACCTTGCCTATAATTCTTTTCATTCATGTTGCTTTATAATTCCTTTGGTCTATAAAACAGTAATTTGATTTACATTTGCAGGTGGATGTTTTAAAACTGTATCTATTTAGGTTTCAGTGTTAAATGCAACTGCATCACATTAGGCTTCAAAGTTAAGTCATCCTTCATAAGAATTAATAAAATGTTTTCATCTGGCTGGAACTGTAAGACCTGTGCAATCAATCTCTATTATTCATGCCCATATTTAAGCTGGTTGTCTAGAACTCTTCCACAGTCAGTGGTGAGAAACTGGTGCTTTTAGGATGTGATTTTTCTCTTATCCTAAAGGTTTGAAATAGAACAGGTGAAAGTATCCTGAGCATACCAATTTTCCTCCCTTGACTACAGAGGGAGCTTAGGCAGACTGTTTACATGCAGGAGTCAATAGCTGGGCCATCTAGTGTTGTGAATCCACTTGTGCCTGAGGCTAATCCATGTCACAGGGTCATACACTGACAATAGCTGTGTCTCATGCAGTTTCCTTTCATGATGTAAGAAAGGCCAAAAGGAACCTCAGGCTTATGCAGAGGGGCAACCCAGTAGCAGAGTTAAACCGGATGATAGTTCTGATGTAACTTTACAGTGGATCTCTGCACCTTGGGGCCACAGAGAGTAGCAAGATGAGTGTGTTGTGTCTTCCCCATCTTCATCAGGAAGATGGCCCATGAGAGAAGCATATGGAGCATGGATTGGCAGTGTGGAGATCTAGGAGTGTCACATTCTATGAAAAATGAGGGAAAGTAACTATTTTTAACAACAATCGCATAACAGATTAGACTTGATTTCTGAATATTAAGATTTTGAATAGATATGGGTTCTAATTAAAATGCAGTTTCTATGTGATTTCCCTTTCTACTTTTAAAATTTTTTAGTTTTAGTTTTTTTTTTAATTCAAGGACAGTTTACAAACCCTTTAATCAGGCATTGTTTCCATGTATAAAAGCATGGCTTCTCTGAAGGAGAAATTTTGAGATTTTTTAAGTGACTGCTATTTTATGTCCCTAATTCCAAAGCACACAGAAGATAAAGGTACCTCAGAAATGTATGTATCATAAGTTATGGGTTGTTGAGAGAAAACAGCTTTTTCTACTTGTGAAGTAAGCTGATTTGGAAATGATTGAGTGAGTATAAGTAGAGACAATTCTTTTCAGTCACCTTACCAAAAAATTAAGTATCATATTTCAGAACCATTTAAAACCAATACACCTTGTTCCTCAAGCAAAACAACACACAGGAAAAAATACTACAATAACCTTTTAGTTAAAATCAAGAGAGAAAATTAAGCTTGGGTTTTGCCAATTTTCCACCTGTTCCAAATGCAAAATGTATTATTCAGACAAAGAGCTAAAACAGTAGAGAATGCTAAAACAGTAGAGAATGCTTTAGTATTTTTTTTTGCCTGTTAATACATGTGTATCATTCGAATCTACTAAATTCATGAGTTTCAAAATAACTTTTTCCTTTATTGTTTTCCAAAGGGGGAAATTTCTCTTATTTAATAAATTGCTATTGTGTACTTAAAAAGCAGTTTCATATGTGGGTTTTTTTAAAAATATTGTGCAGGGAAGGGTTTGTGGGTTTTTTTTTGTCCCATTAGTAGAGTGAAGAAAACAGTGTATCTTGTACACTGGCTTAAGCACTAGAAGTAGAGGTTCCACTGTAATTCATCCATCTGTACAGAGATTGTCTGTACCATAGAGGGCATAAAGCTGAGATTATTTAGAAAGTCCCCATTGCAAGTCTTGTTTTCAGAGGAAATGGCTACCTTAATGAAGCTGGGGCAGAGAGTAGGTGTTAACCAGAAAATTATTTTAGATTAATATGACTTAGGGCCAGAAGTTGACATGAACTCTACAAAAAGAGAACTCTACAAAACTCCACCCACCAAGCATAATCTTTCCAGAAATCCTCTTTGCTGGCATGCATAGCACATTCAGTTATGGTTCTCAGGGGTGAGGGAGAGATATCAGGTATGCTTTTCACTGAGGAAGCTGTGTGCAACCCCTTACGATGTCCTTCAGTTTGATGTTGACTAAATTATGTACATTCTCTCACTTTTACAGGTGTTTGCTATACACCTTTCTTCCATGTTACAGCAGTAAGAAGCATTTCAGCTGTAGTTTTACACTTACACACCTATCAAGACTAACTTTAAAAGTGTTTAGCAAAGTCATATAGTATTCTTGTGGTTTAACTAACTGCTTAGTCCTCCATAATACGTTACATGCACTGTGTAGACCATGAAGATGATTCATAGTCTGTAATTGCAGCTGTTAACGTGAAGAGTGGTTGATGGTCTTGGGGTGTGACCATAGGAAGTAACAGCAAGAGAGAAACAAAAAACAAGCTAGTGTCTTCAAAAATATATAAGATGTTATCAGTTCTGAGCAGTGGAGAAATAATTTGTGAAGCCATTGGTGTGCTTCATAAAGATATTTCATAAAACTTACAGTCACCCATAAATTACTGATGTTTTTGTGTCTTACATCAGCTTGCCACCCACATTAGCAATTTTCAAATATAGAAAGTATTTTTTGACTTTGTGCAAGGACTGTTGGTCAGTGATGTGTCAAATCTTGTTGATTGGCATCTATAATATTATACTTTGCTGTTGCTTTATTGACTTTGTGGGCATCATCTCTGGCCATTTTATTTTTGCTCAGTTTGTGATGTGTCTATCAGGAAAGGCCTTAGGAATTTTTGGCAAGGCCAGGCTCAGATAGGAGTCAATGAGCAGTAAATCTTCTTTATCAGGACCCCATGGAAGCATGGAAAGCTTCCAGTGGGTTTTTGGTGATCTAGAACTTTGCAGCCAGAGAAGGCAGTCTGTGGAGTGTAACAGCCCTCTTGGGAGGGCAGCAGCCCTTTGGAAATGCTAAGCCGGCTTAAGAAGAAAGAGCTAGACTTTCTGTGTTTGAGGTGGAAATTATGGGTATTACTAATTACTTGAGATTGTGTGAAATGTGCTGCCTTGACGATGACTGGTTTAGTGGGAGACTGATTTTTGCAACTGATGTTACCGTTTCATTGCTGGCAACTTCTTTGAAGAAGAATCGATAATTCCTGTGAAAAGGGAAAGAAAGGTGGAGTGTCCAAGACCTGGCTACTGCCTTCCCGGAGAGTGCCTTCAGGAAGGGTGAGATAGCTCAGGGTGACTCGCGACACCAGATGTAAAAGAAATAAATCCACGTGAAAGCAGGAGGGTTTCTGTGTGGGTTCCAAGGATTTATTCCATGAAGGGTCCAGGGACAAAAACCAACTCCCCGGGGGGAACAGGGGCTTTTTACAGCTCAAGGTAAAAGGGAGGGTATAGGCGGGGTTGACATGAAAGCAGCCAACTGGGGAACAGAGGGAAGAACTTTACATCAGAACTTTACATCAGTAAAAGCCGATGGGGTTGACAGGACAGGGGAGCTTTCTAAATGTAGAAAGAAATTTGGGGAGTAACTCAATACTGTCATGCATGACTAGCTTTATCAGAAAAGTAGTTTCTAAGTTGTGGCCTTCCAAGGCATCCCTAACTCCACATTGTGGGATGCAACAGAAAGGGAAGAAGACTGCTTTCTTGGCTCCCTTTTCTATCTGAATTATTTCGCTCATGAGGAAGAGTCCACCATCTGCTAAGGTTTTATGTCTTAAGTCCTTTCTACTCTCTGTAGCAATGTGAAGATTTTTCTTATGCTTATGGAACTAAGAAGCCTTAATTTATAATGAAGGCTATAGTTTTAGAAAGTAGGGATGTGGCTGAGATGGTACAAACCTGTGTGGGGAGGCCTTCCACACAGGGCTGACAACAGCAGGTCTGTGGCCTGTGTGAAATGAACCACAGTTTGATGTCTCTGACTTTCTTCTACCTACTTTTAAATAAATATGGGAATTTATGCTGAAAGGAGCAGAAGAAAGTTATTAATTGCAGGACAGAAAAATTTCTAATACGTACATTGGGGATGTATTTATCTCTGCAATTTATCAGAGAATATTTCCAGTCAGAAAAGTGTGAGAATTTGTAAGATGTCAGCAGCATCTTAAAAAAAAAAAGTCAAAAAGGCATCTTCCTCCTTCAAAAGGTTCAGATTATTATCAGTTTTTGTCTTGTAAGTTAGTGTGAAACAGTTGTGACAAGTCCCTGAAGTGCAAGCAGAAAATACAGAACCAGCAATAGAGCACTACAATTGCTCTGAAGCTTTTGGAGCAATGTTCTGAAGCTATTTGCACTGTTTCTTTCTGATTGTTTTTGTGTCAAAGACATGGAATTTGAGGTTCTCTGGTCTGGTTTAGTCATATTAAGCCTCAGGGATTTTTCTTGCCAATCTATTTTACTCTGCCTTGCTTGTCTTCTTGAAAAGCTGGTATATGGACGACCTTCCTGTGATAAGCAGTAGTTGAGTCGTGGTCTTTTTAAAAGCCCTCTTCCTTTTGAATGCCCACTCTCTTGTGTTACAGCATTTCTGTTTGTGTGGCCTCCATCAGCGGGGAGCTCCTAGAAACAGTTCCAGGGTTATTTGCAGCTAGGTATGTTTTTAACAAATCCAGATTAGTGGTTGAGCTAGATGTCCTTCAAGTCTTCTTCCAACACAAACTATCCTATGATTCTAAAGGCTGCTTTCCTGGAAGAGCTCTTCTTAAAACTTCCTTTCAGACTAAAGTAAAACCTAGCACCAGACTAAAGTAAAACCTGTGGTGCAAATACCTGTGGTCCACACTGCCACCTCAAGAAACCAACAGGAGCTGGAACTCTAGTCATGTACAAGAGCAAGCTTTTGTTACCACAGAGTTTGTTCTTTTGTGTTGTTCTTAATTAAACTAAATTAGCTGGCAAAATATAATGTTTTATCTAGGCCATAGTCCATGGTGATTCTAACAGCTGAGAGCCACCTTCTGACTTCAGCTGCAGAGTGCAAAGCAGACTCAGGACTTGCTAGGGTTGGAAAGTTGAGTTGTTTGTGAAGGCTTGTCAGAGAGAGTCTGCAGGAGATCAAGAGGGGGGATTAGAAATCTACAGCATAATAGTTTAAAAAAATGTTGAGTGGTTTCTTATCCTCAGGTAAATGAAGGATATTGCTAAAAATAAGGTGTAGTCCTAAGCAAGGCATAAGGAACAAGAGCAGCCTCAGCTGCTATGGAAAAGATCTGAGGAGTACTATGCTTCCAGTAAGGCCAGGAAAGCACTGACGGAAGTGCATGGGGAGGCTGTCAAGTCCCCACTACACAGGATTATTAGGAACATATTAGATAAACATGGGCTGGGGGACATCTGTAGTGGGCACAGAGGAGATCAGTTAAACACTTAGTCCATCTCTGTTCCGTAATGTGATTGCTGGTGAACCCTCCTGGGCACTTAGGATGCACTCCAGAGGGTTCCCCTCACACCTGGGGGTCTACTCAAGTCCAGCAGCAATGATTTATGGCACTGCCTTCCTCTACAGAAATTCGTTTTCCCAGAAAAAGTGTTGGCAGTCATATTTCAGTTTTCATGAGAATGTCTAAAAATAAGCATGTTTTTGTAATCTTAAAATTAAAATCTTCTAGTGGTCTGTTATTTTTTATTCATTCACACAGTTCTGAGACAGATGAAGAACAGTTTGAGATTATATAATAGCTTGTGGTACAAAGACCACAATACAAAATAAAACTAGAAAAATGTATAATTAGAAAAATATCACCGTGTTGCCCCAGAGCAGTACATAGTCTTAACATTTGGAAAGCTGTTCAGAGACATTACTGTTGCATGATGTCATCAGATAACCGGGAGCTTCAGTAGGTACTTAAATATTATAGAGATCTCTTTCTGCTTATCAAAGAAAAACCATAGATCAGCCAAAGATTACGACACTGTGTTTTTTTGACTCATGTAAACATTTTCCAAACAGCTGCTTGGTTCAATTAAGGTTGAGTTACATCACTCTCACCTGCCCACAAAATGGCTCAGGTCACACCCTGATACAGTTTTATTTGTCATAAAAACACTTGAAAATCACCTCAAATGAAACTGTTTGTTTACACAGTTTATCTTAAGGCTGCAGAACACCGTTTCTTCAAGGTTTGCTAAAAATCATGCTCTTTTTTCACTTGGTGGAATCAAGCTTACTTTTGAATTTAATATGCAGCTTGAAGTGGATTAATACTTACTTGTCATTATTTTGTCATGTCTGTTTAATCAGAATAACCTTGTTGTGCTAATTTTAGTACTCTTTATGGGACAAAACAGAGGTTTAAACAAGTTGTTATTATTAATCAGCATCAAATGTGACTGAGACACTCATGTATATACACTCAGTATTTCTTATGTCCCTCAGTAATTTTTTTTCTTTTAGAACTTAAGTGAAAATTACAAGTACTGTTATCCCCATGATATCAGTGAGCCAGTAGCACAGAGGAACTTTAAACATTTGCATGGACTCTCTATTATTTATCATATTACTTTCAGTATTAGAAGACACCTGGATAAAGTCAGATGAATCAATAAAAGATATTTTAGTGTTACCATTATTGCATATCTTTTATATAAGGATTCTACTGCATACTGCAATACCCGTGTGCACATTTAACTAGATATGCTAATGACAGCTTCAGATAGGAAAACATTTTTAAATATGTGAGAAGATACTAAGATCAGTGACTTCTGACCATCTCAGCATTTTATTGAAAAATAAATTCCGTAGACATTTTGGAAATTTCAGCTGTGTTAAGTGAGTGGTTGATTAATTGATTCTAATTCAGGTCCACATGAAATTCTTTGGAGGACTTTTATGAGCATATAGATAAATGAGTTTTGAATGTAAGCAACCAAATGAATAATGGAAGCCAAAGTGCTTTTACTTCTTGCACAAGTTATGCACTGTTTGCATAACTTCACTGCCTTCCTCTTACTTTTTAAAATAATACAGAAGATGCTGTGTTCATGCACAAATGTTGCTACTTTTTTGCTAACATGGACAGTTTTAGGTCAATTTTTTTCTGTATATCAGAGACTAAAGCAAATCTTCTGGTGATCATGTGACTTTTTGTAGTTGGAAATCTAGTTTCTGTACATTTCACATAATTTTTTGAGGTTTTGAGACTCGTTAGAGGTCATCCCTTCTCAAGTCAGAGTTCATGTCAAATGAATCTCTCATTAGCTTGGCTGGTGATGTTAGTAGCTTTTGATGGATTCATATTATCCTTTATAGCCCCAGCTGTAGTAGCTCTCTTCCTATGTAATGAACAATTGCAGTAATTTTTAATACTTCTAGACTGGGCAGTTCTTTCTTTCTTGCTCTTTTTTGTTTTGTATCAGGTGATCTATCTGTTGCAGAGTGCCCACGAAGTTAAGCTATCAAACCCAAGGAGATTTAAAGTTCATTCAATTTAAAGGCCAAATTTGAGTCTTTATCTTCCTTTTACAGAAATACATTGCCTGGCCTTACCAAAAGCTACACTCAGGATTTTAAGATTGTCTATCCTGCTTTGTTATTCTGAGCCCCTCATGTGCCTCAGCATAAGTTGCCTTTGCTCTGATGCTGCTTCCTTCATATGCTAGCTGTAGCAGATAGCAGATAATCCAACACATTCCAGATATTCTTTCCTTTTTTTTTTTTTNTAGGAAATGAGAGGAATTACTTAAAAATCACTTTCATTATGTTTCACTTCTCCTGTGGTTTTTAAGATCAGTTCCATGGTGGGTATTTTGTGTCATTGTTTGCAAGATTCAGACATACTCTTCTTTCTTGAGGCAGCAACACGAGAGCTGGTTAGTGAGCATGGATGTTTCTGTAGTTCATCCCTTTTAATTTGTGGGGGATTATTTCACCTTTATGGCTGTGACTAAGGGTTGCAACTGCTAGAATAACATTTCAAGTTATTGTTTCCTGTTTGGTTATGCTCTATGGAAGTTCTTCTTTAGAAGCTTAATATGCAAAAAAAGATTGTTTTAGTCAGCAAAATATCCATTTGGTTTTAAATTCCACCTTATGTACTGACAACAATGAAAAATATAAAGTTTTCGTTTTTCTTCTTTTCTTGTTAGACTTGCAGAGGCGAACGTTTTCAGGGGTAAACACCCTGCCCCAACTCAGCATTCCCCATCTGTTCCATAAGATTGTTATATTTGGTTCAGATGTGATCTTTCTTCACAAACATATCTGCTTCACAGATGGACACAAGCTTGTAAAGCTTCACTCATGTCTTGGTTTGAAAAGACAGGTGTCTGTTAAAGAAGACTTGAGCTTTTTTTTTAAATGGAAGATATAAACCTGCTTTCACCCTCTGAATTATAATAATTTTGACAAAGATATGAGAGTAGGAATAACAGTTTGTTATTAGGAAAAATAAAAATAAAGTAATATAAAACAACACTGACAGAAGTCAGAACATGACCTTACACCCTGTTGGTCAGGGTGTTGGTAGCAGTCTGATTAAATGGTGGCTGCAGTCCTCCTGGAGTGACAGATGTAGTTCTGTAGAAGGGTGTAGGTTTCATCTGAAGGTCCAGTGGTGGTGTAGATGGGCCTGGTCTTTTTCTGGGAATCTAGTGGGAAAAGGCTGCCTGTGGTGTTCTAAATTTCAGATTATATCTAGGTAGGAATGCTTGACTCCTCCCCCTGGGCAGAGCATCTCACAATGGGATTATTTAATTTTATCAGTCAGTTTTATTTGCTGTGAGACTCAGTTAACATTAACAGAAGGTATCTCCCCCAGGAGGGAGGATGGATCATGGAAGAGATAAAGAGAACTGCTCCATCTGGTTTTAAGCGGTGGCCCATTATCAGAAGATAACTGCCCCAAGTGGTTTTAACAGATGGCAATAGAAAACATATCCCCGGCCTCATTTTGCATTTGCAATCTAAGACAGCTCACTTGCAATCCTGAGCTATCAGTGGCTCCTGCAGCTCTGGCCTAGGGATTTTTTCAGCTTTTTATGTCAAGGGTGTACTGAAAACTACTCCACACTACCAGTGCAGGTATTGGTCATTGCATACATTAGTCATTACATTGCAGTCATTAAGTATCTCTTTTGAATCTGTGTATTGAACATGTGCCAGTTTTTGGACCCTAGTCCCCACCTGTCATGGGCAAAATGGAATCTTTGGACAAAGTTAATTAGAGAATCCCTCCCACTGAGTTATGAGGTACAGAACTTGTTTTCTAAACTCCTTGCATGTTAAACCCCTTCTCAGAGAGGAGTCAAGGTATGGTTGGATCTAATCTTAGCCCAGACTTGGTCAAGATTTTATGTTTAAAGGATTGTGCAAGTGCAATTGAACCTTTATGCAGCTTTGTCCCATAATATTAAGGATAACAAACCAAATATACTTAAGTTATTGAAGTAAATTATTTATTGATGATCATAATGATAATAATTAGACTAAAAGATCATTTTTATTTAATACGTGGTACAGTTATAACTTTTACTATAGTGCACTGTTCGCTGAAGCCATATTGAAGCAACAATATTAAAGCTAGCAAAATAACTGAGGAGAAACTGGTGGTACTTACCCATACCAGTGACCATGGGCAAGTCTGTTTTATTCAGCCTTAAGGAGTAACCTGGGAGGGGATTCCCATTCAAGGAAGAAAGGTACACACACACTCCATCCAAGGAGTGTGTCAGAATTCTCTGCCATTAAAAAGGGGGCCTCAGCTTTTGTACTATAAAGTGACAGTCAGATGTATCAGCTCAGCAGCTTTAGTTAACTTTTAAGTACTGTCACTTGTTGGTTCCATTATCAGGAGCTCTGTCTGCTGCTCCTCACCAGTGCCAGTTTCTGTCAGGAAAGACTTCTTTACAGAGTGTTTAACTTCAGGATTGATGAGTCAGGCCAGTCTCAGCATTCTTCAACACCAAAAGCAGGGTTACCCCCTCTTCTCCATCAGCACTGATAACTTTTGCAAATAGAAGCAAGTTTGAGCTGCTTTATCTCCAATTAGGCAGAGCACCCTGATGTCCCCCATAAGCAGATACCATGATTTCACTTTTCAGCTGACATAAAAGCAAACATCCTTCATCAGTTGTATCACAAATGCTTCATGCATTTTAAGTTTATTTTTATGAAAATGAACTGCCACAGTTCTTTTTAAAAAGATCTTCCAAAATTTTGTGAAGATAGTCAAGTACAGTGTGCCTTCAAACTTTCAGTTATCTTTTCTCTGTGTTTTTGTGCATACAAGTCGTTAAGCTCTAGTTCTGTAGTATTTGTGTGTTACATTGTAACCACAGTGTGAACTCCATCCTAAAAGCTGTGCTCTAACTCCATCCTGGAGCATGGGAAATTACCCTAGCAAGACTGACACTGTCTGCTCTCTGCTTTATGTTGTATACCTTGTACAGTCTATATTGCTGCTAGATAAAACTCCATTTGAGCAGGGAATGGTGGGTTTTATCTCTGCCTTTTTCTATCAATGCAGGAAGAACATTCTTCAGTTCTTGGATGCTGAAAGAGATGTCTCAGTGGTCAAAAACAGCTTCAAGCCAGGAGATGTAATTCACTATGTACTGGACAGACGTCGCACTCTCAACATTTCTCAGGATTTGCACAGCCTTCTCCCTGAAGTTTCCCCAATGAAAAATCGCCGATTTAAAACCTGTGCAGTTGTTGGGAATTCTGGCATCCTTCTGAAGAGTGGTTGTGGAAAAGAGATTGATAGCCACGACTTTGTAATAAGGTAAGTTTTTATCTGCTGTTGAAGATGCAGGCTACTATGTTTCTTGGAGGAAAGCTAGGAGAAATGTTTTAATCTGAGGTACATATTCCAGGCATTATCTGAAATTAATCTGAAACAGTATCCATCAACATGTGATTCCCCACATTTAAATTCATGCCTATATTATTGACAAGAAGATTATTGTGAAAATAAAACAAAGGAGAGAGGTTTGCATTTTGCTTTTTGCTGTGCTTATTCCAGACAAAATTATTCTTATAGAGGTCTTTGTAGAATAAATGCAAAATTGTTTCTCTTTTAAGAATACTCTTTCTTAGCTTTTGGTCAGCACAGATGGCCTTTTGTAAATTACTACATTACTTTTGTGTAACATGTAGTAAAATTTCAGTGTGGTATATTGATGTTAAACCAGGCTGCCACTGAGGTAGTTGGAAGTCTATATTCCTTCATGTTGGTTTAAGAACCTATTTTTGCCGTTTGGGGGAAAAATAATGTGTTTCACTTTTTATTCATTCTTCAAACATACTCAATTGAGGGCCTTTGGATTTCATGTATCATGTCAAAGCTGACCTCATTTGATATCTTGGCGTTGTGTAGAAAATACTGACCAAGAGGTGGGTAGTTGTGATTTTGAAGCAGAAGTTTCAATTTAGTTGGTTTGAGAAGAGCAGAAAACAGGAGAGTTATGACAAAAAGCAATATAGAAATATTAGTCATTGTGAGTTAATTGCTTTTTCTTTTTTCATCTTAAAGAATCGTGGTGACAATAAATAATAGAAGGACATGGAAAAGAAAACTAACAGTTTTGCAGTACATAAATAAAAGATTATATATGAGTTTTGTATTTAATTTGAAAGTTATTTTAGCAAGTTTCAACTGAAGCAATAACACACTTCTCTTTCATTTTCCTTATTAGTCTTACTTGTACCACTAGTTATTCAAATTAGCATCCTTACTTACTACAGAGGAAATCCAAAAGTAATTACCACAGTTTTAAACTGCATTTAGCCTATGGCATGCTTTTGTACTCTATCTGAGATTAAATGTGATTCATTTAACAGGATGTCTTGGTTTTGGACAAATTTAGGAGGAAATGTTTTGAAACGGATGTTTCCTTTAATGAACAGTAGGTTTTAGCAACTTTTTTTTTTTACGGGTTCTTACAGGTTTGAAAGTATTTTTCTTGGAGAAAATGAAAAAAAATGTTTATTTAACAAGCAAGTTTACAGGTATGAAAAGAATTAATAATGTCAAATAATAAAACTTTTTGCTGCTTTGAAGAGATTCAGAGTTTTTTCTGTAGATGTGGTTCAGTCTTTTTCGAAGTCTGGAGCTAGCCTCTGGGCCACAGTGCAGTATGGGGGCACCCCTGGGTAATGTTTTGGTGCTTTGGATTGGGGAAAAGTTGAATAGTTTTAGAAGACAAAGACAGTTCCAGGAAAAACTTCTGCTTCAGCTAACAAAGAAAAAGCTAGCTTAAAAAGCAAAGATGGAATGACTCCATCTGTTTTTCTCTGGAGAGAAAAAGCTGCAAGCTGGGAGAAACCAAGAGCCTTATCTCTGTGTTTCTAAACACAGGCAGCAAAATTTTATCGCTTCTCCTTCCTCTCTCTCTCGCTCTCTGGGCTTGGCTTAAAGCTATAGGACCCATTTTTGGGCACAAAGCAGACAATAGGGGATACAATAACATCACTCCAGGACACGGAACTACAGAAAAAGTTAGATGCTTGGTTTTCTAGATTAAAATTTTCATAGAGAAGGCAAGGTACATACTTTATTTTAAATCATGTGCTGAATTTTTTTGCAGTCATCCCCATGCTCTTCCATGCATTTTAACTAGCCATGAAACTAGGTGATGATATCTGATAGGATGTTTTAACTAATTCAACTACATGGAGGAAAGAAAATATTCTAAACACTTGGTGAAGCTTAATAGGAACAGTAGGAAGTTACTGTTGCTAATCAGATCTTTAGACTGGAGAGAGATGTGGACATTCCGTGGAGATGGTGAGGAACTGAAACAGGTTGCCCAGAGAAGCTGTGCATGTCCCATCCTTGGAAGTGTCCAGGACCAGGTTTTATGGGGGTCTGAGCAACTTGGTCTAGTGAAAGGTGTCTCTGACCATGGTGGGGGATTTAGAACTATAAAATTTTTAAGGCCCCCTTTCAACCTAAACCATTCTATGATTCCATGAAACATCTCTCATATGGTATATGACAACATAATCTGTGTAACAACTAATGAGTTTGACAATATTCTGATTAATAATCTCTAGTGTTTTGGGAATAACATGCTTGGCTCTCCTGCCTGTAGGGAGTTTCAACGCAGTGATTTTTAATTTTTTTTTTTTTAATTTACAAATGAAAGTTGTTTTAGAACTTACATATTATAATTTAAATTATGATATTTATTTATTTAAGCCTTGATGCATGTTAAGTTATATAGCATTTGTGTAAAAAGCAAGGAATTTCTTTGTTACTGAAGTTAAAGAAAAAGCCAAATCATTCATCAGAGTTAGTTTCCTGCATTCCTCATCTTCCATTTAGAAAAAGTTGTACATCATTTGATATGTAATCACATGGTGTAATTATGAAGTTCTGGAGTGCTTCATAAGCACTTACCTGTATTGCTATTAGGATTCTGTTATTAAAATGTACCATGACACTCTGTTAATCTTTTTACTTTTATCTGATATCTCTAGAAGTAAAATCTCCTCACTTATGTGCCACCTGATGTTGTTTTCAAAAGGAGTTACTGAATGCATCCATGTGTATAGGCTGGTGAAGGACAGCTTTGTAGAAACTTCTGAGGCCAAGTGTATTATGCCTCTGTTCTGGGTCGAGTATGTCATACTATTCTGGTTAAATATATTGCGTTGATTTGATTGTCTTTTATGGGGGAGTGGGGGAAGGAGGTGAAATCTGAAGGAAAGTTGTTTCTCTGAGAGCTGTTTTCTTAGAGGAGCAGTTTTTATGTTACAGTTAACACCAACAATACCAATAATTTAATGATAAAACTGACAGTGAAGGTCTGTGACAATGAAGAGGACACAACAGATATCCGACAATATTTGCAGTATTGATAAATTCAATATCCTATAAAGGTGGTGTGAAGGTGTTAATAATAATGGACAAACACACAGAAGTTTCACAAGATTAGTGAAGGCATGCCTATTTTGGCAGTAGAAAATGTGGTCCATCTAATTAAATGGGAAGCAAGGAGACTCTTGGCTATTAAAAAAATCCCAAACTGTGATGACTATGAACTATTTTCTGATTCCCATATACCTTTCCTTTTTACCTCTCATGCTTTTATACCCCATTAGGTACTGTGTGCCCCTACTACACTCCTTTAGTGCTGAGCTTAAGTGTGCTGCGTTTTGATCTATACCCAGAGAGAGTCTGAAGCATTCCAAAATATCTGGTTAGATTAATAAGTACATCTTATTCCCACATTGTCTGCACTTTCTCATCCTGAAATTACCAAGATAGGGATAAGTTAGCTGTTGCATTTTACAGAGCAGATGGACTTGTTATAATAAGTGGTACATTTTGAAATGCAGGGGTTGCATAGGAGTTTCTGAGAAATGCAGCTGTATTTTGGGCAAGTGTAAAATAACAATACTATGCATTGCCAAGTAATAATTTGGAATTACTTCTGGAAGCCAATATGTACCAAACAGTTCAGCTTTGGGTTCAGAATTTGAACAATGTCAAAAATCAGAATAAGTAGTTACATTTTTTATTTTTTAAAATAATTTAATTTTACATTTGTGATGAGACCTATTCAAAAGCAGAGACCAAGTTCAGTTTTGGAGTTATTTGGTTAAAACCAACTCATCAAACAAATCCTAGTAAATATATTGTGTTTTTTCTTGTGGTGACACCACTTCTGGAAAAGTCCATTTCAGTTGGACACTATGGAGAAGAGGCCTGTTGAGTGTAGCTTTTTCAGTTGGTTAGGGCTCCTTTGGCAAGGAACAGCCATGAGAAGATACTTCTTTGTTTATATTGAAGATATTAGTTGTTTCTTTGTTTAGATTGAACTCTTCTTTTTCCATTGGAGTTTTTCCTGGTGACTCTGCCAGTATTTAGGACCCAAATGGATGTTTTTGCCATCTGGTGATAAAATTTTGCTATTGGTGATAAAATTTTGTTGGGCAAATGCAGCTCTAATTTTCCAGCGTGCTTCGACTTTCATTTTTAGCTTGACCATCCTTGTGCCTAGTTAAATTGACATGAAAAATCTTGAAGTCCTTTTTTCTTTTTCTTGTAAGAGGAAGAATACATCCGTTAACAGATGTCTTGGTCTTTTAACAGATGTCTCACCCTGTATGTAGGTGAAGATAATCTGATTTCACTTTCTCCCTAGTGTATTGATTTTTGTGGGCAATTATTATGCAGAAGCAAGCATCATATGTGGCATCGGCAGAAGACAGCATATATGATCAGGCAGAAGAATAGGACAGATATAATCATACCATGGAGGTGTAGTATCTTATTTCAGGAGCACAATTTAAATTAATAATAAGAAATTAAAAGTAGCTTCATTAATGTGTGTTGTTCCTTCAGGTGTGTGGTGGTTTAAGGCAAATTTGGGAGCAGACCTCCCAAAGGGGACCCTCCAGAAAGCAAATCCACACTGCCCCTCCCCCCAACCGGTTTGGGAAAAAGATTTCCTCTGAGAGTAGTGGAAAAGACTCTGTTTACTTCACAGGCAAGCACTCCCCAGCATAANTGGACACACAAGGCCACGCGTGGGGGAGTGCAGGCAGTCTGATAAACTCTGCACTGCTGCTCCTGCCCACCCTCGCTCTCTGGCAGTCTTCAAGGCACAGAGTAAAGCATCCAGCATCGAGAGAACAGATGATTTGGGAATACAAGCATTATAAAGTCCCCCCAAGACAAGGTGCTAGGATAAAAGCATCATAAATTTGTCAGAATAAAGGTGTTTAGAATAATAATTTACCTATATTCCAGAACTTGTTTTTTGTAATTAATATCAGCTTTTATCTCCAGATTCTTTTAGTACACCTTGCTTGGACCATGGCCATTGTGTCAAGTAAAGCTAAATTCTTGAAGCCAGCAGATCTGTTGAAAGCAAAGTTGCCAATTTAACACATATATTTTAAAGCATCAGTCTTCCTCTAAAAATAATATCTGAATACATCATGACTAGCCTATTAGACCCTTTTCAGATGTCAAATGTGGCAGCTCTACTTTTGCCTTCTGTTTCTTCCTTAAACTTGTCACACTACATTGAAACTTTAAATGAAAGCAGAGGAAAACCGTCATCTTCCGATGTTCTTGCTCAGAGATTTGAGTGTCTGAGAAAAGGGGAGCGCTGGTGGAGTTGTTCCAGTCAGCCAGCTGTGGGTGGTCTCTACCTCAAGAGAGCCTTGGAGAAGGCTTGACTCATGTAGCCACAGTTTAGGGTGGTTTGTATTTTTTTTTAAAGAAGTTAGGCCTTAAGTAGGTGATTCAGGAGGATATTTAAGGACAGAAATCTAGAATGCTCAAGAAATACCAGTAGAAAGTGACTTCTCTACACCCATATACAAATGATAATGGGTTCTAAAGAGGCTGCTTGAAAAAATACATGTCCTATAAGCATCCAAATGTAGAGCTGATAGGGTTAGTCTGAATCTTCCTTGAATCTTCTTATAACTATCCTGAGAAGAAAGGAAACTGTTATATTAAAGTCACTTACTCCTATTGTTGATAATATAGAACCTTTAATTTAGTAGTATTCTAAACCATTGGAAACACAGGAACACTTGTTTTTTTTTTCCCATTGACTGTTTTAAGAGGTGAAAATGTTCAGAAGAGTCTTAATCTAAATAACTGCCTTTTTAGTTGTTCTCCATTTTGGAAAGTTCAAACTACTGCTTCTGTCTACATTCCATTCCAGCAGCTACAAAGTGCTTCTCCAAAACAATGAAAATCATACATTTTTTTCTGAATTTATTGCAAGGGCAATAATTTTTTTTAACCTTTTCTGTCCTCATAATGTTGCCGATTTTTTTTTTCTGTATCAGAATTATAACAATTATGTGGATCTTCATGATTGCTCTACAGAATATGCTCTTTATAGATAGAAATGTGTGATGGTATTTTCACATGAAAGGGCTTTTGGATTTCCTCTGTAGTAAGTAAGGATGCTAATTTGAATAACTAGTGGTACAAATAAGACTAATAAGGAAAATGAAAGAGAAGTGTGTTATTGCTTCAGTTGAAACTTGTGAAAATAACTTTCAAATTAAATACAAAACTCATATATAATCTTTATTTATGTACTGCAAAACTGTTATTTTTCTTTTCCATGTCCTCCTATTATTTATTGTCACCATGATTCTTAAAGTGTTCAAGATACTGCTAAGTTCCATTTCTTAGTTTTTCATGCAGTAAAATATTATTTTGAGTATTTCACTGCTGTAGTTTTTGTGAGGTTTTTGAAATAACTTTTTATATATGCAAAGATCTTTCAGTGATGGAAATTAATTGTTTTATTTTGGTGTCAAAGGAATAGTACTGGGAAAACAGCAAAACTAATCGGTGTGTAATTTTGCAGCAGGACACACAATAAAAATGTAAAGTAATGTGTTTTGCAGCTCTTTCTAAAGTGCCACTTAGACTTTTTCTGACACTCCATGCTGTGTCAGTTGATAACTTGGATTTCAGTCACTGGTGTTAAGGGAGATGCTGGGAAGAAAGAATTTGTTGATTACCAGTATAAATTCTAATCTGGGCAACGGGAGTTAATGAAGTTTTTTAGCCGGTGATGTTAACAGAAACCATCTACATACTGAAGTCATAAAACATAGTATTTTTGTGAACTTGTGTTGTGAAAGGGTGTATCAAGTCAATATTTTATATGGCACATACTAAAAACCACTCATGATTGTTGTATGTGAATAGAATCTGCAATGCTGTACTGAAGCCTCTAACCTTGCAGCTCTCATGAGACATCCTCTTTCATGCCATGGATAAGGACTGAGATTAAGTGGTTATGTTAGGGGATTCACTATTACTCCAGATTCCTATGGTTAATTTGAAGTTTAGTTTTTTCAGTAGCCAACGAAGTATGCAGAACAAGTGAGAATCCATACACTTTACTAAGAATCACATTTATTGAGGGAAATAGGAAGTTTGTGCACGGGGTTTTTTTTTGTAAAAACACTCTTTTTCAGGCATGTGTGAAAGTTAACGCCGCACTGCTGCACACCTTTATTTGGAGAACCAGGTGAGATGATGGGCTATATGCACACAAGTATTAGGGCAATGTGCTTCTTGCATGTAAATTGAGTAGAGTGTAGTCCAGCTATGAGGTCCTCTTCAGTCTTGAACTCTTTTTTCCTCTTATCAGGAAAACTAATCCACAAACATCAGAGGTTTATGTCCAAAAAGGAGACAGAGGAGTCCTTTTACTTTATTCAAATAAAGGGAGGGGCCATGGGACATTCTCCTGGGGTCTCTCAAATTTTTGGAGGACACAGCCTCCTTTTCTCTCTTTCCCCATTGGCTGAGGTATTCGAGAGGTACAGACTTCCTGGAACATCTGATCCCCTCTAATGTATAACCCTCCTTTTTAATTTTTAATTCTTAATTCTTATGGAATTTTAGGGTTTCCCCCCATTGTTTCTTTCATCTTTCAATATCCAGTTTCATTTATCAGCAAACCTACAGTTTGTTTGCAAAGGCAAGTATCTTTTCCCATTCATCAATCAGTGGAATCCCTCCCATTGTTTCTTTTATCTCTGTGCTAGTTTTATCTACCAGCAGACCCACAGTTTGTTTGTAAAGACAAGTCCAGTCATTCCTCTCACTCTCCTGCTTGCTCGAGCCTTTAATTTTTCTTTCATGTCCAATTATTTCTTTAAAATGTTGTGAATCACTGAATTCAAGATTACTGTTTTGATTCTTAAGAGAATTTGGATATGAATCTGGATACGAAACCTTGAAGGCTCCTCAGGAAGGAGCGTATGTTATTCACACTAATCTAGCTGTAATGCCTTATGTTTCAGAAAGTTTTAATATATCTGCCAGCAATAATCTGAATTTCATTTTTTGTCTTCTCAGAATATATATGGTTACTACTGTGTTACTGATATTTTTGTCTTTGCTCTACAAAGAGAAGATGTTAATGAAACAAAGCATGGGTATGAAGCACTTCTTTCCTGTGGCTTTGCAGTGTTTTAAAGTATTTATTTCAACTTGTAAACCTCAAGTTTACCAATTGTTAGAGGATTAAGAAGTGTACAGATTCATGGCTAATTCTTGCATTATTCTACTGAAGGTATTCTTTCAGTTCTCAGTGTCAGATAAAATGGAAATTATAGCCATTTTACTCAAGGAAATTTTAATGGCTTTTATTTAAAATTAACTTGAAATATGGTCTATGAATACTATGTACTGGGCCTTTGTATTCATATGCATGATCTGTATACTTATTAGTGACAAAGCAAGTTGAACTGAATCTCTGTGAAATAACTGACTTCTCATTTGAGCATATTATTTGTGATTTTGATTGCATTCTTTTCTTTGTTAAGCTCTGCTCTCTAAAAGGTTATGCATGTTATGTATGTTTGGGCCATAAATATGGCACAGCAAACCCAGGAATGATCACCCAGTTTGGCGAAAGCATAGTATGGGAGCACCTGCTCCATTCTTCTGGTTTTTTTCTCATGGCATAAAACTCCAGTCATTACCAGTTTTTTCCACCACATTTTTTCTTAACATATCCTACTGTAACTAATACATGCAACAGGTGGTTGTGGAAGAACCACACCACCTGTATGTTTCAATCTGAGACTTTTTGGTCTGCGTGTCTTAATATCTCAGTTTTTTACACATGCACAAGTACTACATGATATTTCAGATATTATCTATTTTTTCTCTTTTATCCCAGAGCTCTTTTAGTGATAGCATTGCAGTGCATTTTTCAGTTGAAAATCTTCTGTTATCACACTGAAAGCTCACGTGTGGGAACCCCTGTATTTTTACTGGGACTATTTTATAGATGTATTTGCCTTTTAGTATTATGGATGTACATACTATTTGTGTAAGTTAGGTGCCTCTGTAAGCTTAGAAATTTCCTATGTAATATAATTGATGCCTAGTACTAAGTTTAGAGTAACCACCTTGTTGAAATAGCCGTGCAGAGGTTTTGTGTATGGTCTAGTCTGATGTCATGGTAAGAACAGGCACTGCAGCATTAATTTGAGGTACCATGGATATTATTGCCTATGATACTAGCAATCACATGAATTATGAATGTTTCCCATACACTTAGGTCTTTTTCTAACCTCCTCTCTAAAATGTAACAATCTTTGTCTCATTAGACCATTTTCTAAACACTTCTGCCGTAGATGGTGTTTAGAAAAAGTAAGGGAACAAACAATAACTAATTATTTGCTAGTTTTGTGCAAGGGAAAGAAGTAGTAGTTAGAGCTTCTGATTAAATGCTTTTATACAGAAAAAAAATACCCATGAGATTCTTTGTTTCAAACAATATATGGAAACTGAATTTTTATGGGGAAAAATACCAAAGGAACCCCTGAAAACCATTTTTTTGCTGGGAGAATAGTCATTCCATCTTTTTGTCTGGAAACAGTCAATAGTTTGCTCAGGGGAAGGAGATCTAGGAGATTGACGAACCTTTTTATAATGTGATATAGTATCAATACTGATATTTTCAGCTATTTGCTGAATGAAGTCAGCCTTCAGTCCTCAATGTGACTCTTAATTACTGCTCTTATATTCTCAGTAACAGTAGCATAGCACGTTTGTCTTGGTCAGGTTTCATGTTAGCCTGCTTACTTGCACACTAACATGAAGACAGCACTGAAGTTGTTTTTAGATTGAATGGAAAGTGATGGTATGTTACAAGTTTGTACATATGCATTCATATGTTACAAGATACTAATAATGTTGCATGTGAGAAAGAGGAAATTCAGTAAATTACAATCTTCTATATATTCTTACTTAAAAAAAAAACAAACAGTAAAACTATGGTTTTATTTATGGTGAATAAATCCCTAGGCATATAATGGTAAAAGCTTTTGGTGCAGAAACATCCTCACTACCTCATCTCTGTTGTGATATTTGGCGTTCTGTGCCTTACGGCAAATTACTTAGAATTAAAAAATACAACACGGGAAGGGTATTGCTGATTATTTCAAAGTTGTTCAGTTAATAGGCTTCTTCATTTCACTTAAAAGAAAAATAGTATATGTATGTTTGCCTCTGACTATGACGTTTTCTTGAAAGAATCATGGGAATTGGTGGGAAGTCATTGGCATCTTATAACAAAATAAACTTAAAAATTCCAACAACAGTATGAAACTGTGGCCTAGCATAAATATGTATTAGAGGTTAAGATAAAAGCTCTAAAACAGGTAAAAGCTATATATATACATGCAAGTCTATATACAAATACACAATAGCCAGTTTTAGTAGCCCTGAAACATATAAAAAATATAGGGATAAACTTTTAGCCCAGCCTGTTGCACCAGGACAAGGTGCAACAATTTTAAAGTGAAGGAGGGTAGATTCAGACTAGTTATAAGCAAGAAAGTTTACAATAAAGATGGCAAAGAATTACAGTAATACTGTTTCTGAGTGTATTTGGATTGCTCATAATTTTCTGAAGTTATACTTGAAAAATCTGAATATGCAATAAGTTACAAATTTATACTGCTTACACTGTATACCTTTTGAAAATACAGATTTGAGTTACTGATGTAGCAGTAATGACATACACTGTATGCATATGGCATACAGCTTTTTAAACCTGGTGGTGGGACATATATCAAAGATTCTCAAAGCTGGACTCAGAGAGAGCAGGACTTGCAATGTCAAGATCTGTCTTACGTTTTTAAGTAATAAATTTCATCATGTGCATGTATGTGACTACTAAAACAAGCCCACTATACAAATCCCCCATTATGTTGTGCAATCTGCCCTTAAAGAGGTATTTTCAAAAGCAGCAGTAATTCAGTGAATTTGATCGGTTGGTTTTAAGTACTTGGTTTGATTATTTTAGCGTGTTTATTTTAGATATTAAAAAACTTAATAATTGTTGTAAGGCAGGCTGTAAGTTCGTACATTAAGGTTTTCAGAAACAATTTACAAAGCCAGTATTAAATTCAGTGGGAGTTTTTCTCATGCCTTAACTATCATTTTCTAGAAGATACTACTCTTAGTAGCCTGAAAGGCATGCAGATGGTTTGTGGTATAGATCTAAAAAGATAATGAAGACTGCAAATCTATTTCCTTAGCCCTTCTTAACCTGATAATTACATATTGAAAATTATTCTCTGGGTAATTAGTATTATCAGACAGGACTAGGTCATCAATTTGTGTTAAGTAATGCTGACTTATGTCATTGGACATATGGCATTAGAAAAAGCTAGTGGATAAAAAATTGCAGAATATGTATTAGGAGTGTGATAATACGCAAATGTTTTGAAGGAGCCTGTTCCAACTTTGCTTGTTACCATCCTTTGCCTCAAACAGAGCAGTCTGTTGAATTATGAAAATACTGTTGTGTCAGGATACATTTTTGGGGCATATCAGCTACAGGCTAATTCATTGAGGATGTTGTGGAGATTATTTGTTTCAGTCACATCATACTGGTCACTGACATCACAACTAATTTTTGAATTTTGTCACCTGCATTGAACACATATATGGGATTACATATGTATGTGTTTATGTCATTGGAGGAAAAATCTGCTGAACAATGGCATAATGAGAACTTTTTAACCAGGAAAAAGGCACAAAGCTACTGCAAAATTAAAGAAGGTTTGAAAATGAGATATGAAGGAAAAATTGAAAGTTTAATACTCTTTTTCCAATACTTTTAGTTCTAAGTCAAATAAAAATTCTAAATGTCTAAACATCTTACCAACCGTAGAGATAATACCAAAAACAAAAGTACCACAAACACGTTTAAAGATGGGGTAGAGGTAGTTTGTAAATAATTTTTAAATACCGTGTTGTAAGTAAAGTAAAATAAAAAAGCATGGACTAAATTGTATAAAATGTGCCTTATTTTTCTAGCATGGCTTTCTTTGTGTGAGAACTGTTGGTAACATGATGATAAATAAATTATGGAAGGTAATAGGTTTAAGAAAGCATATTATTCACAAGTGCTGCTTTAGATGTTGATGCATCCTAGAGCATGATGATATGGTTTCAAAATGGTTCCAATGAGGAATTTTTTTTTCTCGCAGCATTTTGTACGCTTAATGTTTTTAAAAATTTGTCTGATCCTTGTCCAACTTGAGAAAAATACTATGTGTTATCATACCTGTTATACTGCTATTTTTTACTCACATTAAATTGAATTTGGCTTGCATGTTCATTTTTAGCTCTCCCTTCATGTACACATTTTTTCTGAGTTATTGTTTCGGATTTATTTTCATTTTTCCATTAATTTCTTCTTCTTCAGGTGCAATCTAGCTCCTGTGGTGGAGTATGCTGCCGATGTGGGAACTAAATCTGATTTTATTACTATGAACCCATCAGTTGTACAAAGAGCGTTCGGAGGCTTTCGGAATGAGAGTGACAGAGAAAAATTTGTGCATAGACTATTCATGCTGAATGACAGTGTCCTTTGGATCCCAGCTTTCATGGTCAAAGGTGGAGAGAAGCATATAGAGTGGGTTAATGCATTAATCCTTAAAAATAAATTGAAAGTGCGAACCGCCTATCCATCACTGAGACTTATTCATGCTGTCAGAGGGTAAGTGTATGGAAAAGACGTCTGTCCTCAGCATCATGAAACTCATAACTAGATTTCCTAGCAGAAAAAAAGATGAGTGTCAAAAGGAGCATGGTATTTCCCATATCAATGTAATGGATTGCATTTCTGACAAGTTTGTTTGGTAATAAATGCTGGCCACTCATTTTGCCAGCTCTGCTGCAAACAACTGAAATGCATTAGCACAATAACTTTTCCAATGGCACTTATATGTACAAAAATGTATCATAATTTTGGGATAAACTAATCTTAAAAATAGTGTGAAATCAGTGTACAATGAAAGTGCTACATGTCTTCTTTGGGAAACAACTGTGAAAATAAAAAGTACAATCTAAATAGCATCAGGGGTAAGGAGCAACCCTGTAAATCTTGAAGCCTGGCAGATCTGAAAGTACTGAGCTGCTTCATAAAATATTTAGGATCTGGAGCCATCTTTCTCCTTTTGAATTTGGCCAGATGCTTAGGCCATTCAAAAATATCAGAATCACTGGAAAGGTTAATGAAACCACTTACTAGACAAAAGATGTATCCATGCCTTAAGCAGATATTTTTCTTTTTAACCCCATAATTAAACAAATCTGTCAGATGAAGGCTCCAATGTCTTTGTAACTATTATATATTACAAGGATATAGGGCTATGCCTGAAAATCATTCAAAAGATGATGGTAATGCAACGTGTTTGTACATCAAATTGTGATATATGTTAATATTCCGCTTGAGTTCACTGAAATGTGCTGTTTGTGGGGTTTAGGAAGATGCTTTAAAGTACTGCTATTGGCTTGTACACCAGTTACTGATTATGTAGTTTTTCTTACTGTTACAGCAGCAGAGATAAGTTTAGAAAGGATGTTTGAACCGTTATCCCAATGTAATATGAGAATAAAGCTTAGACAAGTTGTTTTTCAGGATGTTTTACAATGTCTTATAGATTAACTGCTGTGCTCCCTCTGTGCACTTCTGGCACTGGCAAAAAAAATCTATTGCCTTTGAAATTAGGACATCCTTCAGAAAACTTTTACTTTTTTACTGAGTTAATCAGTTTTGTTAGACATTTAGACTTTAGCTATTTATGGGCCATGACTGTGTTGGATTTTCAAGTATTCAAAATGTCTGTAGTACATAGGTATGGTGGTTTGTATGTCTATATAAGCCTGTCCGAGATTGCTTCCAGTTTACAACAGTTTTAATTTCCATCCACTAAATCTGGGCAAAATTATCAAATGTGAATGGTAATTCAGAATGTGCAGTCTTTAACTGGCCAATCTGAAGGTCCTTTTGGGGGTTTTGTCTTTAAAAAGTGTTAGCAGCTACATTACCTCTCTGAATGAGGCAACAAAAGCTCTACCATCCGAACTGTTGAAAATTTGGATTAAGTGTATTTTAGATTATACCTAGCAGTGTCATCTGATATGACTGCATAGATTTGTGCAGTTGTTGAATCTGTGGTTTAAACTGCACAGTAAATTTAAATTGGTATCAAGAGTTCTTTGATTTAATGAACCTAAAATTGTATTAAAATACAGAGATATGGTGAATTTTGGGCTAAATAATTTCATATCTAATAATCAGTAAGGTTCATTATTTCAGCCTGACATGGTAAATACAAATAGAGAACATCTTATTCTGAAGGGTGCAGCTCAAGGTTTGGAAAGTGTTGCCTGTATTCCTTTTAATAGGTATCAGACTGTAAAATTTTTCCTTCATGAGTTTTTAAAGCATATGGTGTTAGGCACTTTTTAAGGGCAGAACATACACAGAAGTCTTAAGAACAGTTTCTTAGACTTCTGATCTAATGAGGCCAAATTCTTCATTTCTAATGCAGTAAAATGTTATATTGTAGTTTTATCTAGTAACAGGTCAGTTTGGCTACAATCACAGCACTGCACTGAAATTCTCACTCCTGTTCTTCCTTTTCTTTTAATGAAAGAAATGTTATGAGCTGCACATAGTGTTCCAGAGTTGCTATTGATCAGATAATTTCTGCGTTCTGAGATAATTTTAAAAACTTTTTTTTCTGTCCATTATGCACTTTTTAGGTTAAAAAAAAGGTAATGTGGTACTGGAAAAAGAAACTACTGTTTTGCTGATTAAATGCTTTATAAAACTACTATGAGTGATGGATGCTGCTCTAGAATCTCAGAAGGATTAAAGGTTTTAAAACCAGATTATATACACATAAAGTCCAGCATGATAACTACTTTATAAATCAGTGGTATCATAAATGGCCATTGTATTCAGATTTTTCTTTGTTCAGTAGATTTAGTTCAAGTGGTTACCTGCAATAATTTTTCTCTAGTTTGCTTTTTCACTTCTAGATCAGTAAGTGTTGAATATTAGATTTTTGAAAGTGATTTGGGAGCCATTGCATGATTTTTTTTTTCCTAAAATGTCTCTAAAAGCTAATTTATGGAACTTTTAAAGTCACTGTGCACATATTGACAAAATAAATGAGGCAGTCAATACATGACAGAGTTTAAGATGGAACTAAGATCTTTAAATTACCATCTTAACTGATTTAAAACATTTACTGTTCTCTAATACCACTGCCAAGAAGATTAATTACAAAGTAATTATAATGAGCAAACCATGTAACTTTTTTTTTAATTTACTTCAACGACTAATTTCGGAAACTTTATTAAGAAGGCTGAGATTTAATTATGAACTATTTAATTAGGATTATGTGTAGTAATATTTTCCAAATGAAATTATACTCTCTGAGGTATGGAAAGTGTCTGCATAGAGGCTTGTCTCAGTAGCAGAGCTGTAATTTAATATAGATTAAACAGTAGGCAAACAGGAACTGAGCCTGCTGTATTAGAGTCCAGATCATACTTCTACTGGTGTCAGACAACCAAACTCAAAAGTAGGATCTGCAGGATGTTCTGCTATGGATCCCTCCTCACGGATCCGTGGAGGGATTAGAGAAGATTCCTGAGACTAAATATGTAATTGGTACATTAAGTGGATGTCAGTTAACTCCCAGAGCCTTGCACAGGTCTTTTTTTTTTTTTTTT